>OZ035845.1:21594009-21681509 GCA_964034765.1 Knipowitschia caucasica | reverse complement strand
CATCTGAGTCAAAGACAGCAGAAATATAAGTTTGTTCTAGAGGAAGATCATCATGAATGTTTAAACAAAATGGCACCTTTGCGTTCTCAATCAAGTACTCTTTCGTGAGAGAGGCCGGGTCTGACATGGAACGGTATTTCAATTCTGGCTAAAAGAAGAAAATAAATTATTTAATATTTGTTGAAACAGTTTGTTTTCAGCGTTGAATAAAGACCAGATAGAAATCCAGAAAAATTCCAGAGAAAGTCCAGAGAAAGTCCAGAGAAAGTCCAGGGAAAGTCCAGAGAAAGTCCAGGGAAAGTCCAGAGAAAGTACAGAGAAAGTCCAAGGAAAGTCCAGGGAAAGTCCAGAGAAAGTCCAAGGAAAGTCCAGAGAAAGTCCAGAGAAAGTCCAGGGAAAGTCCAGAGAAAGTCCAAGGAAAGTCCAGAGAAAGTCCAGAGAAAGTACAGAGAAAGTCCAGAGAAAGTCCAGAAAAAGTCCAGGAAAAGTCTTGAGAAAGTCCATAAAAAGTCCAGAGAAAGTAGAAAGAAATTCCAGAGAAATTCCAGAGAAATTCCAGAGAAATTCCAGAAAAGTCCAGAAAAGTCTTGAGAAAGTCCATAAAAAGTCCAGAGAAATTCCAGAGAAACTCCAGAGAAAGTCCAGAAAAGGTCAAGAGAAAGTCCAGAGAAATTCCAGGGAAAGTCCAGAGAAAGTCCAGAAAAAGTCCAGAGAAAGTGCAGAGAAAGTGCAGAGAAAGTCCAGAAAAAGTCCAGAGAAAGTCCAGAGAAAGTGCAGAGAAAGTCCAGAGAAAGTCCAGAGAAAGTCCAGAGAAAGTCCAGGGGTTTGGACATGGGACTCACCTGTTCATTCCAAGTGGTTGGGTTCTTTTTCCTCAGGATGGGATTAGTAATGACCTGTTTAAACAAAGAGAGTTGATGTTCGGAGGCTTCTTACATCCTCCAGAAACACTGACATCAGACAACATTCAGACCTACATCAATGACCTGCTGTCCATTCGATACTTCCTATAAAAGTGATAGATGTAAATGAGGTCCATGAATATTGTCGGTAAAAAAACAACCTCCAACAACAACAACCGACCTCTGAATTGAGAAACTTGTGTGGTTTGTTCTTGAGCGCTTTGTACAAGTCGTTGAACCATCCGTCCACATCGTTGCTGACAGGAAACGACAAAACACAGAAAAAATGTCATTTCCAGACTTTTCTTTGTGTCGTTCGTTTGCAATCTCACAAATGACAAAAGGAACTGAATGTAATGAATATGAAACAGGCCAAAAGTGTGTTGTGTTGTAAAAAGGGGACACTCTTAGGCAAGGCAAGGCAAGGCAAGTTTATTTATATAGCACAATTCATACACAAGGCAATTCAAAGTGCTGAACAGAACAAGAAAGCATTAAAATCATAAATAATCACAGTACATTAAAAAAAGATAAAAATATAAAATCCCTCAGTTGTATGCACAGCTAAACAGAACTGTTTTCAACCTTGTCTTAAACATTGTCAGAGAGGAGGCCTGTCTCACAGAAAGCTGTGTCATAAATAAATTATATTAAACAATCACTCAAATTATAAAGTGCTAAAGTGTAAATATACAGTATAGGGCTGGGGCCGGAGTGTCTGAAGAAGCACCATCCGAGGAGCCGTCTGCACCAAGAGCCGAGAGCCACCTGCAGCCACAGGGGACAACACAGGACCCAGAGGAGAGAGGAGGCCCCAGACCCAACAGGACCCAGAGGAGAGAGGAGGCCCCAGACCCAACAGGACCCAGAGGAGAGAGGAGGCCCCAGACCCCACAGGACCCAGAGGAGAGAGGAGGCCCCAGACCCCACAGGACCCAGAGGAGAGAGGAGGCCCCAGACCCAACAGGACCCAGAGGAGGCCCCAGACCCAACAGGACCCAGAGGAGGCCCCAGACCCAACAGGACCCAGAGGAGAGGAGGCCCCAGACCCAACAGGACCCAGAGGAGAGAGGAGGCCCCAGACCCAACAGGACCCAGAGGAGAGAGGAGGCCCCAGACCCAAAGGACCCAGAGGACAGAGGAGGCCCCAGACCCAACAGGACCCAGAGGAGAGAGGAGGCCCCAGACCCAACAGGACCCAGAGGAGAGAGGTGGCCCCAGACCCGACAGGACCCAAAGGAGAGAGGAGGCCCCAGACCCAACAGAACCCAGAGGAGAGAGGAGGCCCCAGACCCAACAGGACCCAGAGGAGAGAGGAGGCCCCAGACCCAACAGGACCCAGAGGAGAGAGGAGGCCTCAGACCCAACAGGACCCAGAGGAGAGGAGGCCTCAGACCCGACAGGACCCAAAGGAGAGAGGAGGCCCCAGACCCAACAGGACCCAGAGGAGAGAGGAGGCCCCAGACCCAACAGGACCCAGAGGAGAGAGGAGGCCTCAGACCCAACAGGACCCAGAGGAGAGAGGAGGCCTCAGACCCAACAGGACCCAGAGGAGAGAGGAGGCCCCAGACCCAACAGGACCCAGAGGAGAGAGGAGGCCCCAGACCCAACAGGACCCAGAGGAGAGAGGAGGCCTCAGACCCGACAGGACCCAAAGGAGAGAGGAGGCCCCAGACTTCCACTAGGTCCGACCCCTGCTCCCGGTGCAGAGGCTCCTCCAGAGGATTAAAACAACACAGTAAAATATCTAAGCGTAAAGACCTGAATGTAAATAAATAAAATACATAATTTATTGTAGAATATTCAACATTGAGAATGTTACCTGTTTTCCCCGATTAAAAAGTAGTCTCTGTCTGCTGCTCGGAGGTAAAGCACACAGGACGGAGAGCACTTCAAACTCTTCTGGACCCAGCTCCATTTAGCGTGTGTTTGTGGACTCACCTTAAGGAGCGAAATACTGAATCCAAAACAGAATAAATTTAGATTACAGAAACATAAAAAATATGTGTCTGAATATGAAAATGTGTACTGAGACAGGTCGATTCCTCCCAGGGGCCGGTCCTTCTCCTCTGGACATCGGAAGTACTTGAGCTGATGATCGTGATTATTAATTTCGAATAAAATAAAATAACGCTTCTTCCATGATCTCTGCACAAACGAGAAATATGTGTAAACAATGCCAGCTTCCTGTGTGTCTGAAAGAGCAGATGTTTCACCTCCGTCGTCAGGCTTCTGGAAGGAGGAGACTTGAACAAATATCCACATCTGATTTCCTTGGCCTCTCCTGCGGGTTTGTAGAACATGGCTCCTTTACCTGAGAACACAACATTAGGAATTATACTAAAATAACTTCATAATTATAATAAAAGACTTCCTTTCAATGGGACGTACCTATGCTCTTCTGGCTCTTACTCATCGCGCCGTCGCACCTACAACAAAAGAGTTTTAATTATGTGTTTTGTTAAGTTCAGGTCTGACTTTAGAACTGAAACATAAACTAATTTAACCAGACTTTTAACGGGAGGTGAGAGAGAGTAGTAACAAACTGGGAAAGGTTGTAAATGTGTTTTTATGATGCTATTGTCGTCATATCAACTATAAGTCTCGAATAAGTCATTTATTTAGATACCTTCATATTATTAAAAAAATAAAAATAAATGAAACCCACTTATTTTTTTCGGCCCCTGACCGGCCCTTTCTTTTTTTGTTGGCCCTCAACCAAAATAAGTTTGACACCCCTGCCATAGACTATAGTGCAGTCTAGTTCAGAGTATGTAAACAAATGCATACATTACATTATCAACACATTTCTAAAGTCTATCGTTGTTCTTCTTTAGCGCCTTCCTGGGTTTGAACGGTAAAAACTGTGATGATTCTCACCTGAGCAGCGTCACTTCACAGTCGGAGAATAACTTCTGGTCTGCGCAGAAACCTTCCTCAATCTGTACAAGGGAATCCTTGTTTGGAACCTGAGTTTCTGGTTTCTGCTTGAGCTGTTTTGAGGCCGTGATTGGTTCTTTTGTCGGCACAGATCCACGTGGGTTTGTTCATCTGCTCGATACAGACACATGAAGGAAATACGTCATATCTATCCAGAAAACTAACCACAGACAATAAAAGTGTGTGTGTGTGTCTGTAAGTGTGTGTGTGTAAGTGTGAGAATGTGTGTGTGCCTGTGTATGTGTGTATCTGTATGTGTGTGTGTGTGTGTGTTCAGTATAGGAATGTATGTATTTAGAGAAAGTGAAAAATTTGTGTTTTTTTTTTATAACTTGTGGTAAATTAAATTATAATTTCTTTCTGATAAATGTTGGTCATGTTTCCATCTACTATTGTTTTATTGTTTTACAACCACCTGCTCTGGGACCACAGCTGTATCGTACCATATTGTATCGTATTGTTCCTTATATTGTATCAAATCATATCGTACCGTATTGTATTGTATGGTGTGTGTAGTATCATATCGTACCGTATTGTATCGTGTGTGTAGTATCATATCATACCGTATTGTATTGTATGGTGTGTGTAGTATCATATTGTACCGTATTGTATCGTGTGTGTAGTATCATATCATACCGTATTGTATTGTATCGTGTGTGAAGTATCATATCGTAACGTATTGTATCGTGTGTGAAGTATCATATCGTACCGTACTGTATCGTGTGTGAAGTATCATATCGTACCGTACTGTATCGTGTGTGAAGTATCATATCGTAATGCATTGTATCGTGTGTGTGTAGTATCATATCGTAATGCATTGTATCGTGTGTGTAGTATCATATCGTAATGCATTGTATCGTGTGTGAAGTATCATATCGTACCGTACTGTATCGTGTGTGAAGTATCATATCGTACCGTACTGTATCGTGTGTGAAGTATCATATCGTAACATATTGTATCGTGTGTGTAGTATCATATCGTAATGCATTGTATCGTGTGTGTGTAGTATCATATCGTAACGTATTGTATTGTGTGTGTAGTATCATATCGTAATGCATTGTATCGTGTGTGTGTAGTATCATATCGTACCGTATTGTATTGTGTGTGTAGTATCATATTGTACCGTATTGTATTGTGTATATCGTATCATATTGTACCGTATTGTATCGTGTGTGAAGTATCATATCGTAACGTACTGTATCGTGTATGAAGTATCATATCGTACCGTACTGTATCGTGTGTGTAGTATCATATCGTACCGTATTGTATCGTGTGTGAAGTATCATATTGTACCGTACTGTATCGTGTGTGAAGTATCATATCGTAACGTATTGTATCGTGTGTGAAGTATCATATCGTACCGTACTGTATCGTGTGTGAAGTATCATATCGTACCGTATTGTATCGTGTGTGAAGTATCATATCGTACCGTATTGTATCGTGTGTGAAGTATCATATCGTACCGTACTGTATCGTGTGTGAAGTATCATATCGTGCCGTGTTGTATCGTGTGTGAAGTATCATATCGTACCGTACTGTATCGTGTGTGAAGTATCATATCATACCGTACTGTATCGTGTGTGTAGTATCATATCGTACCGTACTGTATCGTGTGTGAAGTATCATATCGTAATGCATTGTATCGTGTGTGAAGTATCATATCGTACCGTACTGTATCGTGTGTGAAGTATCATATCGTACCGTACTGTATCGTGTGTGAAGTATCATATCGTACCGTACTGTATCGTGTGTGTAGTATCATATCGTACCGTACTGTATCGTGTGTGAAGTATCATATTGTACCGTACTGTATCGTGTGTGAAGTATCATATCGTACCGTATTGTATCGTGTGTGAAGTATCATATCGTACCGTACTGTATCGTGTGTGAAGTATCATATCGTAACGTACTGTATCGTGTGTGAAGTATCATATCGTACCGTACTGTATCGTGTGTGAAGTATCATATCGTACCGTACTGTATCGTGTGTGAAGTATCATATCGTACCGTACTGTATCGTGTGTGAAGTATCATATCGTACCGTATTGTATCGTGTGTGAAGTATCATATCGTACCGTACTGTATCGTGTGTGAAGTATCATATCGTAGTGTACTGTATCGTGTGTGAAGTATCATATCGTATTGAAGCACAGCTCTGGGGTGAGGCTACATAAAGAAGCCATTCTCGAGTCCTTCAGGATCCGATACTGAACAAGGACAAAGAACTTAATTTCTAATCATGAAAAACGCTGTTGTTGTCGTCGAGTAAACAAGTAAAACATTTATTATAAAATGTAGTTTTATAAATGATCTTCCAAATGGACCCGTTGGCCTGAGCTCTCTGTGTTTTAAGGAGGTTGTACAGAAGCTTCCGGAACACGACAGGAGTTTATGGATTTTCCGCCCAAAGGGAAAAGGAAAAGTGTCCATTGTAGACGTAGAAAGGAAATGTTTCTGTTTTGACGTTTAAAGAATCGACAATAACAATGACACTAGTTTCATTCAGAACTTCTGTGTGATCGATTTTTGTTCTTATTTTGTTTCTGTTTTAATTTAAATGATGTATGGTCCATATTTTGTTTGTGTATATAAAAAACACATAACATTAAGTGAACATAATTTAAATTGATCTTATAACATGAATAGAGTTTATTGTGTGTAAACTGGCAGTGGGTTAAATGTCCCATTTACTGAACGTATAGACATTTATACAACATTTATGCAAAGTCAAATATATCAGAGCCCAAAAAACATTTGTTAAAAGCTGAGGGTCGGACGGGTTCAAGATTTTTGAAAACATTAAAATGATACATAAAACCTGTTGAACCCAGACCTAACACAGTGGACCGTTTTTTATTCAAGGATTAAATGACTATTTTCCCATATTTTCGTTAACCTCACCTGCAAGCTTAATTCTCGCGGTATTTGTGAGTTCACAAACACTGGAGAATACATCTTGTCCCGCTCCCGCCAACCCTTTTCGAGTAGAACATCTCGGTGTTCAAGCCAATCACGCGCCAGTCTGGGGGTTTAGGGCGGGATATCCGGGTTTGACGAAAGCAAGAAGTGCCGGGCCGAAGCAAAACAAACATGGCTACGCAGGAGGACGGACGTGTAGCTGAGGCTATCAAGTCAGTTTTAGCAGAATCTCCAATTTTTTTTTTGAAACAGCGAGAGGCGCTTTGTGCATTTCTGGACGACAAAGATGTTTGTGCATTTTTACCTACGGGTTTAAGTCAAACCTTGGTAGGCGGGCACACAGCGTCACTTCGCCCAATCAGCTTGAAGTATTCTGCTGCTTATCCCTCCTTTCCCCGAAAGGATTCTCCTGCAGAAGTCCCAGATTGATACTGTGGAGAACGCATTAGAGTTCTACACAATCCTCAATCTGGCTCTTGCCAGGTTATATTTTTGTGGCTCTGTCATTTCAAGTGATTTTTTTTTTTCCAGCAGACTCAAAAACAAACGTCCTTCAAAGAGAAAACACACGTCCTGAACATTAAATAAATAATCCAGTTCTTATGTCCCTGTGCGGCCGGTTCTAAAACTAATCAAATATCATCCCGGGGCCAATGTCATTGACTCGCGGGCCGCTTCTGGCCCCCGGGCCTTGACTGTGACTCCCCTGCTTTAGGGCATGCGACTGACCCAATACTTACAAAACAAGAGGCGATCTTTTGTCTCATGTTTATTTATTGCAGATGGAGGAGTTTGTGTGCGACAGAAAACAGAATTACAGAATAAATCCAGTTCATAACGATGTGAACATGCCCCAGAAAAAGGGGCTAATTTATTGGAAGTATTTCATACATCACTTTTCAAGTCATTAAAATATTTTCCTGAGGACAAAAGCATCCAACACCAAAAAGCATCAAAAGTTCCTTTCCAAAGCCAAACGTACCTTCTTTCAAAGCATTCCCAAACAAGTGAATAACACCTTAGTCCAGCGCAGGCCACGGAGGAGCAGACAGAGAAGGACTAAAGTCAGTGACTGAACGATAATGTTGTTTCACACATAGCTGCCTGCGTCACACACACGACGTCACAATAGTTTCTGAGTCCCTTAAAGTGAAGAACTTTCCTGATATTGTTTAATGACTAGATGAGTTTTATGACTTCTTTGTTACCAAAAGTACAACACTAATATAAACTCTCTGCTGGATCCAGGTGACACTTACAACTCTTTTAAAGGTTAAAGTTCATGATACATGCATATTTGTGAGAACACAAATATTTCATTACTTTCAATAGTACTGCACACAAAGTATTCACATATGGAGCCTAAAGATGCCAGCACAGAGAGAATGTCCAAAACAGCAAAATGAAAATATTTTTGTGAGGCGTCTTTTATGTATTTATTTAATGAAAATGATCTGATCCATTTTCAAAAAATATTCTTTCCACAGTTCATCAGAACAGTCCATAGTTTCACTTCATTGGGCTGTGTACAAATACACACGTGTGTACAAATACACACGCGTGTACAAATACACACGTGTGTACAAATGCACAAGCGTGTACAAATGCACAAGCGTGTACAAATGCACAAGCGTGTACAAATGCACAAGTGTGTACAAATACACAAGTGTGTACAAATACACAACCGTGTACAAATACACAAGTGTGTACAAATACACAACCGTGTACAAATACACACGCATGTACAAATGCACAAGCGTGTAAAAATACACAAGTGTGTACAAATACACAAGCGTGTAAAAATACACAAGTGTGTACAAATACACAAGAGTGTACAAACACACACGCGTGTACAAATGCACACGTGTGTACAAATACACAAGTGTGTACAAATACACACGTGTGTACAAATACACACGTGTGTACAAATACACACGTGTGTACAAATACACACGTGTGTACAAATACACAAGCGTGTACAAATACACAAGCGTGTACAAATACACAAGCTAGAGCTGGGCGATATGGCAAAAAAGTAAAATCTCGATTTTATTTCCTGCTTTGGACGATGTCGATTTTAAATCGATTTTCATTAAAGTCACTCAAGACAGACTTTGCCCTTAAAATATTTTGTATCTTCCCGCTCAATATTTAAGTTTAAAAACTATTTTTTTATTTGTTTCCCCCAATACATATTATAAAAGTCTTGTACAGACTGTGCTGATATCGCAAGTATAATTGATGTGCTGCTGGAACTCTCACAATATCCCTCATTCGATTTCACGATTTTCACATTTTTCACGAATTCGATTTTTCAAAAGCCGATTAATTGCCAAAATTCGATTTATTGCCCAGCCCTAACACAAGCGTGTAAAAATACACACGTGTGTACAAATACACAAGCGTGTACAAATACACAAGCGTGTACAAATACACAAGCGTGTACAAATACACAAGTGTGTACAAATACACACGTGTGTACAAATACACACGTGTGTACAAATACACACGTGTGTACAAATACACAAGCGTGTACAAATACACACGCGTGTACAAATACACACGTGTGTACAAATACACACGTGTGTACAAATACACACGTGTGTACAAATACACAAGCGTGTACAAATACACACGCGTGTACAAATACACACGCGTGTACAAATACACACACGTGTACAAATACACACGTGTGTACAAATACAGAAGCATGTACAAATACACACGCGTGTACAAATACACACGCGTGTACAAATACACACGCGTGTACAAATACACACGTGTGTACAAATACACACGCGTGTACAAATACACACGCGTGTACAAATACACACGCGTGTACAAATACACACGCGTGTACAAATACCCACGTGTGTACAAATACACACGCGTGTACAAATACACAAGCGTGTACAAATACACAAGTGTGTACAAATACACAAGTGTGTACAAATACACACGCGTGTACAAATACACACGCGTGTACAAATACACACGCGTGTACAAATACACACGTGTGTACAAATACACACGCGTGTACAAATACACAAGCGTGTACAAATACACAAGTGTGTACATGTACACAAGTGTGTACAAATGCACAAGTGTGTACAAATACACAACCGTGTACAAATACACGTGTGTGCATGTACACATGTGTGTATAGTGCTGGTCTTGAGTGTACTGCAGACATACAAGGAAAATGGAGAGACACATTTCCATGTATATGGTTCCAGACCCAGCTCGTGGGTCGGACAGCGACACTGATATGACAGAACCCACTGATGATTCTTTTATCAAGTGTGAATTTAGGCCCAAGTTCACAATAAAAACATTCTGTGCAACATTCTGCTGGGCCTGAAACATCCCTGAATGCTTTAACCCCGAGGCCCATGTCATGTCTGCGACTCAAAGGTCAGTTAAAATACAGTTCTTTGGTGAGCATGGAGACCACACACGGGATCTGCTTCTTCTCACTGAAGCGCGGGTCTTCAGACCAAGACTCAAAGCTTGTGGCCACCATGTAGTTTACTCGAGTCAGAATCTGCATAATCTCCAGCTGCTTCCCAAACTCGTTCAGGACGTTACAGAGAGCCTGGACGAACCAGGAGCCACGGCCAGGGTTCCTCCAGGAGTAGTATCCTGAAAAGCAATGTCAATAAAGTTTACTTGAACCATGAGAGAGAAGAGTGTCCACAGACGGAGCTGTACCTGGCACAGTCGAGTACGCAAAAAGGAAGTCAGCTTCTACTGGGATCTTATGTCTTGGGTTAGCATCAGTCTCCAGAGTGTCATTAGGCGGACCTGAATCTGTTTGAATACCATCATCAAACTCCGATCCCCGACAAGCCTGGTGAAGTAAATGAAATGACATTTCATTGTGATCCTGAGTAGCTTTCTCAACGATGACCTGGTGAAGCAATTAGAACTGCTTTTAAAAGCTGAGATAAGAACTATGAACTGTCTGACCCTGAGCTACATGTGTCTGAAGTGTCACAGCTGAAGTGGGATCTCACCTGAATGAAGAAGAGCTTGGGTTTTCCCACTAAGCTTTTACACATGTCGCCCCTGAACAGTGAGGTCATGGTCTTGATCGGCATCGCTCCGTCCGTCCCATAAATCATTCCCTCTTCACCGTGACTGAGCAGGATGCAGGCGAAACACGAGCTGTCGCTGTGGTCCTCTTCTGAAGCTACACACACAAGACACATCTGCACTTAGCTTAGCACTTAGCTTAGCACTTAGCTTAGCACTTAGCTTAGCACTTAGCTTAGCACTTAACATTTGCATTTATATAAGACCTTTACATTTATATCAAACCTGAGAACAATGATAGCAATACTGACTTTTAACCGATTCCGTACCGATTTAGATTTACAGATGTTAAAGAAGTTAATATTTTGATTCATCTTGAACTGAAAAGACTGGAGACAAAAATGGAAGAGTCGATTCTAGTCCTTTATCAATATTTCATCCAAATATTCACAAATTGAGACAAAGGAAAAGATTGGAATGCTGAGGCATTGGCCCCCTGAGTATAAAATATATATATTATATATAATATAATTTATGAAATGATGTATAAACGGGTGGTTACACATCAGCACGAGTTAGTTTGAACATTCACAGTTCATAAATGTCAGTCAAGACAGTTTTTCAGTCCGGGACGTCGGCCCCTGGACTAGTCTGGTGAACTAAAGGTGAACCCTCTATCTAAAAAGTTTGGACACCCCTGGTACAGATCTAACCTTCTCTGAGGAGACGCTCCATCTTCTCACACGTCTGGTCGTTGTAGATGAAGACGTCGAATCCCAGGTTCTTAAAGCATTTGAACAATTCTCCTGCGTCTCGATCGGTCCCATTGCGAACATTCATCCCTGAAGTGGACCAGAAATACAACGTTTAAAAATCATTTAAAAAAACATAATCTAAGAAAAGGACTCTGAAAAAGGACGTACCTGTTTTCTCATCAAAGTTTTTGTTGTTGATGATGATGCACTTCCCCACTCGCTGGTGGCTCATCTTATACTGGAATGTAGGTGAAACAATTCTGTAATGGCTTTCAGAATTTTGGTCCTGCTCCCGCATCTGGCCATCCTTGTTTTTCTTACTGGAAAGAGCAGAACACAGAACCTTAGATTATGAAACACATCACAAAAACTAAGGCCATTATAACTCCAAGAAAAAATACTATAATAATAATATAATATATAGATTATATATAATAATCTATAATACTGAAAGAGATAATAAGATGCTACATGCTTTTAGAATACAAGATTTACGTTAAAAAGTAAATTTTCTACAGCCTAGTCCCCACACACCTGTCATATTTCCATTCTCGAAAAGATCTATCCACAAACACAAGCCAACAGTGGCCCATAGGAAGCTGAAAAAACCCCAGGCCTGTTCCAGAAGAGCCTGGTCCTCTGCATCCTCCAGTCAGAACAAACAATACTGCAGGACCAACACTAGGAGGTCACAGCCTATTCAAACCCACATGTGATCCAGAACTTTGTCACCCCCTCCCCTCTGGAAACAGCATGAGGGAGGGCTGCGAGCTGCATCTGTTCTGCTGTGGACCCAACACTGCAGGAAGACAGGAAGAGGAGAAAGGCTGAGGGTGAATCTTACCTGGAGTCGTCATTAATCGCTACGCCACTCTGCATCTGAAAGAGGGTTTCTGCTTTTGCTGATGTAGTGTTGGTCCACACTGTCTGGGCTGCGTGCTAGGATACTGACATGCTCTCTGTACTGGAGGGAGACCGGACTGGGACGCTGGATGCTGTGGAGGGGGGCGGCGCACTGTGAGGCCCCTGAGTCAGCAGCCTTGCCCTCTCACCAGTGCTTTCTAAAGCCCTATTGAACTTAGGGCCTGTACCTCACGGCTGAGGTCAAACAGGGCATGAAGCTGTCCCTGTGCTGACAAATACAGAATACACCAAACCCAAAGGTCATAACCGCAGTAACCTTTGAGTGCAGCAAAAAACGTCCAAACTCCAGTTAAGATTTGCAAAAATAAGACACATTTATAAATAAGGAAAGGGTCCCAAAAACAAAAGACAAAGGATATAAAACAGGTGATTTTCAAAGGCTACGGCCCATTATCAGCTTATGTTCAGTAGTTTGCACAGCTCTACACTGCCCCCTTGTGTGAGAACTTAAGTACAACACACAGGTCTCATAAGGACAGTCACTAAACGTCTTTGTTTTTGCATTGTTTGTTTAGTTCTTTCTTTATTTACAGGTGCCTTCAGTTTCAAGTCTCAAGTGAAGCAAGTGGATTTGTGGAGGTTTGAAACATCCAAAAACATGCACTCTGGCCCTGACTTCATGAGGACTATGGTCCAGTTAAAGGGAACTCCAGGATTGACTGTGAACTTGATATAAAAATACAACTTGATGGTATTCAACTGACAGCCCCCCCCTTTGTTTGGAACTTAAACAAAAGGGGAAAGGATGTAGACAGAGATATATTGAGTCACAACAGGTCGACAACAATAATCTTAAATTCAGGATGATCAAAAAATGGTTAATGACAGCTAAAATATGTACCGTAATCCATCCATAAATAAACGTAGCGTTATGTAAAAAATCTAAATTTTTGTATAGATATAATGTAATATATTCCCACTCCTTTTTGAGCATCCATAGGTGTTATGTGTAATTACTGTTTTTGTTATATTTTGTAAATGTCCCTACGTTGCTTGTGATTAATCATTACTAATTATTGCCCACTTACTTGCTTTAATTAAATAAATGTATATGTAGTGTAGTAAAGCAATTCAGTGGTAATAAGACTGTTATAACAGGTGGTTCTCTGCACAAAACACTTTTTATGAGGCAAAAAACCCCAAATAATAGAACAAACGTGTCCAATAATAACAGCAGCGGTAGTGACATGCATTCGGATCACCTTCCAAACAGCAGAAACCTCCCTCTGCGGTCAGGTCTGGCATCTGTCTGGTCTGATGCTTCAGCTCCAGGTGCATCAGGCTCAGCAGGCTCCCCAGACATCTGTAGAACACCAGGAAATTATCATAAAAACACTTTAATGATATAAAACACTAAATTCTGAGACGTCTATTGTCATTTTAAAGTTGCTCAATTAATAATATTTTAGTACAGCGCTGACAACGTAAAGTAATAGCAAACTCAAACTTAAACTTGTGTAGTAGCATCTGAGTTAGCATCATAAACTATTAGCACGTGATTAACTAAAGCTAGCTAACACATTATTTCTCCATTTCATCCACGTCACGTCATTTATTTACGCAGGACGTGGTCAGACGTCATGTAAACACACAGTAACAGTATCAGCAAACTGTACCTTGGTCAGAGTTTCTGTTCCTCTAAAGTTGTGAAGTCGAAAGTTTGTCTGATCTGTGATGTGGAAATCTGAGGGCTGCGTGCTGACGTCATCACCGTGCGTAAGGTGCGCGTGAGGAGCAAGGTGGAGATAAGCAAACAACTAGAACTGATTATTTAGCAAATAAACCACTCATTTGTGGAAAATACTAATGATTTAGCAAATAAACTACAGTCAACTTAGTAATAAAGTGAGAAATGGTTAATAGAAATGTGTTTTTAGTTCACGATGCTAATGCTGCGAGTTTTACACAGTTTCATCTATTCGCTATTTTAATGTGTCTTATCTAAGAATTGTTAGTGTTTTTTAATGTGTGTGTGTGTGTGTGTGTGTGTGTGTGTGTGTGTGTGTGTGTGTGTCTATTAACCAACGTTGGTGTTCATTGGAATCCTCCCTGACCAAGGTATGCTAAACCTTAGTGCTAGTCTAAATTATTATAATTTAATGTATTTATGTATATCCACAAGAAAGAAACAATTTCAAACATTGAAGTGTGTAGGTGTGGTTGTGTGTCTGTATGTGTGTGTCTGTGTGCGTGTGTGTTTGTGCGTTTATAAATATGTCTAAAGTGATAAAAAACACAGCTATTATCAAATATCATGTGATTTGTCATTTGTTTTGTTATATGACATTGAACTCCATATTAAATGATTTGGCTTAAAACTATATAAAAACCATATATATTTAAAAACTATATATATCTCTGCCACTGTAATGACATAATGATGACTTTAACACACGTTCAGACTCTGTGTCACTGTCTTTTCTCTCCTGTGACCTGCTCCTTCTGCCCCTCTGCAGCTGCTGCCCTGAGTCGGTCCCTAAAAGCCCACAGGGGGTTGGTCCATCGTGGGACATGTGTCTAAGTAAGAGACACTTCCACCGCTTCAGAGTCACAGCTAAGTTTACCACGACCGGCGACACTCTATCCACTCACCCTGAGAGCCTGCAGCTTCTCCAGCAGCTTCTGTTTTGGTATTTCTCTAACATTATTTGGATCGTTTTCCAGAGGACGTCAGGATGCAGTCGTGTGCCAGGTGTGGGTTTGTGGTTTACCCAGCGGAGAAGATCAACTGCATCGACCAGGTAACACGACACATGATTGTTCTGTCTTTTAAATGTCACATACAAACCCTTTTGTCATTGCTAGATACGATCATGTTACTCCCGGATGCTGACAGGGTTTGGGTTTTTTTAAATCCTTTTTTTCCAAATCGTTACTATTAATTATTAGTATATTTTTATTATTTTTTCAATGATTTCTTCTTTGTTTTAATTTGTTTTTTTTCTTTAATTTTGGGCCTGAACAGGGGTGTGTTAGTGGGTGGGGGTAGGAGGCACTCAATATTGTCTGTTATTTGTTATCAATAAATGAATAAAGGAAGTTAGATTTTAACATACACAATGATCAAAACTGGGAGACTTTTCTAATTATATTCCATGGACTGTATCCCTGTAAAGTAGTAAATGCGCTTTAACAACACTATAAATATGAGTTTAGAGTCTGGCTGAAGATTTACACGTCACATTAATCTCTGCAACTAATAATTTTAACTTTTCACAGAACTGGCACAAAGCATGTTTCCACTGTGACGTTTGTAAAATGGTGCTGACGGCAAACAACTTTGTCAGTCACAAGAAGAGGCCATACTGCTCTGTGTAAGTTCACGTTCTACAAAGTCTGATTTCAGAGAGTGAGAAAAACACAGTGTATGTAAGCGTCTGGGTTCTACTGTCCGCAACATTACATAATTATTATTTTTTTATGTTATGTTTTCCTAAAGACACAATCCAAGAAACAACACATTCACCAGCGTCTATGAAACTCCGGTGAACATCAACGCCAAGAAGCAGAGTATGGCCAGCAGTGAGGTGAGAACCACATCCAGTATGAAAGAAAACAAAACAATATGATAGAGTTTGGACAAAGGGGCTCTCATCACATTCTGTAAAATCACTGTGAAGAAGAAATATTGTACGGTTACAGATTGGCAACAAGTACAAAGCTTTAAAACGTCAGTCATTCAGTACAAAGCATGTTCCGTGTCTGACCCAAAAGATCGAACTGTCATTTCACAAGCGGGAAATCTCTGAGTCTGTGGTGACAGCAGCGGTGAGGAATGGAGAGTGGAGCTTAAGGTTATTTCTGGATTTGTGACAGAGCTCCAGAACGACTCTCTCGGCCCTCGCTCAGTCCACGTTACGCTTCTGGACGTCTAAAATTAAACAGGAGGAGAGAACGGCCCCACGTCTCTCCCTCTGCTCTGGCTGCAGCACCTGTCTGTGTCTGTCTGTGTCTGTCTGTGTCTGCGTCTGCGGGTTCAGGCCAAGCCTATGTCAGGAGCTCTTCTTCTACTGCCGCACGCCTCCAGGAGATCAAAGGCTGTACGCACTGCTACATGAGCTGCGTTTGATTAAGTTGGACTGAGAGATTTTTGAGCCCGTTTTACAAAGATTATAAAGCTCTAGTTTTCATGAGTTCTTTAAACATTTAATGGTATGCAAAAGTATTCAATACTGCTGCTAATGGATTTTGGGATTTTGGGACGACGGTGGCTCAGTTGGTAGAGCATTGGCCTTGGTTCAGGCCCAGCCCTGGTGATCCAAGATGGCGCCGTATTCACATGAATGGTTTGTGCTCAGTGGCGCATGTGCCGGCACGGGCGCCGACATATTAGCTGAACTCGCCCATATTTGGGCATTGTCTGGTCCTCCCGGTTCTGTGCAGTGGACGAGCTCCCATGATGCTTTGCGCCAAATACGCGAGTGTGGGTCAGAAATGGATTAAAGGGGCGAAGATGGATGGATTTTTGAGTTTGAGTTCATTGTACATCAACAAATGTCACTACATGGAAGTTTCTATAATTGTTATGTTTTCCAACAATTATAATATTGTACTTGATTCAAACATGAAAAGGACTGGGAGGAGGTTTAATACAGGGCTCTCCAACCTTTTTCAATCAGAGAGCTACTTTTATGCAACAAAAGAGGCAGAGAGCTACTACTAGCTTTTGCAGTCATAGTATAAAATCCATGTGATAATTATGACACATAAATATACCATAATACTGTAAAACCCTATATTTATACCTATAATAGATATGTAACAACTGAAAATGTATTCATTCAAGATCAGTTGGTAAAGTCTAAATCCTTTGGGGAGCTACCTGAAAGAGGCTGGCGAGCTACAGGTTGGACACTCCTGGTTCAATTTATTTGTCCTTAATAACACAAGACTGTTATTCACTGGGAAATATCAAGCAGTGGTTTGAAAAGTGGACAAAAGAAAGGTTTCCGGCTTATCCCGACACAGCAGGGCTAGTTCAAAGGTTGTGTGTGTGCGTCTGTGTGTGCGTCTGTGTGTGTGTCCATGTGTGTGTGCATGTGTGTGTGTTGGCCTTGGCTTAACGCTTTCATCTATGTGCACTTGTAGCTGAAGTACCGTGAAGATGGCGAGCGCTTTATGTCCACCTTCCACCAGGACATGAAGCTGGAGAGGGCCCGACATGTCAATCAAACGGCCAGCCAGGTGAGCTCCGGCAGAGCTCTCTAACCCGGACTAACAAAGATCCCAGTCTCACAGAGCTCTCTAACCCGGACTAACAAAGATCCCAGTCTCACAGAGCTCTCTAACCCGGACTAACAAAGATCCCAGTCTCACAGAGCTCTCTAACCCGGACTAACAAAGATCCCAGTCTCACAGAGCTCTCTAACCCGGACTAACAAAGATCCCAGTCTCACAGAGCTCTCTAACCCGGACTAACAAAGATCCCAGTCTCACAGAGCTCTCTAACCCGGACTAACAAAGATCCCAGTCTCACAGAGCTCTCTAACCCGGACTAACAAAGATCCCAGTCTCACAGAGCTCTCTAACCCGGACTAACAAAGATCCCAGTCTCACAGAGCTCTCTAACCCGGACTAACAAAGATCCCAGTCTCACAGAGCTCTCTAACCCGGACTAACAAAGATCCCAGTCTCACAGAGCTCTCTAACCCGGACTAACAAAGATCCCAGTCTCACAGAGCTCTCTAACCCGGACTAACAAAGATCCCAGTCTCACAGAGCTCTCTAACCCGGACTAACAAAGATCCCAGTCTCACAGAGCTCTCTAACCCGGACTAACAAAGATCCCAGTCTCACAGAGCTCTCTAACCCGGACTAACAAAGATCCCAGTCTCACAAAGTCACTAAACTTTTATCAGGCAAATAGAGTCGGTAGAAAAACGTGTGATGTATATTCTGCTAAACATGAATGTGTGACCATAGCATGTGTCACTACAGGTGTTTCAGTCCAGGTCTGAGCAGCAGCAGCAGCAGCAGCAGCAGCAGCAGCAGCAGCAGCAGCAGCAGCAGCAGCAGCAGCAGCAGCAGCAGCAGCAGCAGCAGCAGCAGCAGCAGCAGCAGCAGCAGCAGCAGCAGCAGTGGGAGTCAGGGACAGTCAGCAGTCACCACATTATTAGTATGTCTCAAGCCCAGAAGAATATCAGTGAAGTAAGTGTACTGCTATTATGTATTAGTATGTGTGTCATATTTATATACTGTGAAATCAAATGTAAAACGTTTTGTCTTCTAATGTTTCAGGCTTAGAAAGTTGTTTTTAATAAGACAAAAAAGTAAAGAAAGCTAGTTCTGCTTAATTACCACTTGTCTAGACTTCTTCTTCATCAGAGACAGTGATGGTGTGACTCTGTTCACAGCATGGACTGGAACAGAAGAAGATAAATACAAAAGATGGCTATGAGGGCAATGGAAATCAGGAAGCGGGGAACACAGACCATCAACAGAGCCGAGGGGGTCTACACCTTGGTTCACACTTGGGAATCACTTCTCCAGAGAACTCAGGAGGGCGTGGTCAGTCTGAGGGGGCGTGGTCAGTCTGATGGGGTGTGGTCAGTCTGAGGGGGTGTGGTCAGTCTGAGGGGAAGTGGTCTGTCTGAGGGGAAGTGGTCAGTCTGAGGGGAAGTGGTCAGTCTGATGGGGTGTGGTCAGTCTGAGGGGGTGTGGTCAGTCTGAGGGGGTGTGGTCAGTCTGAGGGGAAGTGGTCAGTCTGAGGGGGTGTGGTCAGTCTGAGGGGAAGTGGTCAGTCTGAGGGGAAGTGGTCAGTAGGAGGGGGTGTGGTCAGTCTGAGGGGGCGTGGTCAGTCTGAGGGGAAGTGGTGAGTCTGAGGGGGCGTGGTCAGTCTGAGGGGAAGTGGTCAGTCTGAGGGGAAGTGGTCAGTCTGAGGGGGTGTGGTCAGTCTGAGGGGGCGTGGTCAGTCTGATGGGGTGTGGTCAGTCTGAGGGGGTGTGGTCAGTCTGAGGGGAAGTGGTCAGTCTGAGGGGGTGTGGTCAGTCTGATGGGGTGTGGTCAGTCTGAGGGGGTGTGATCAGTCTGATGGGGTGTGGTCAGTCTGAGGGGGTGTGGTCAGTCTGAGGGGAAGTGGTCAGTCTGAGGGGGTGTGGTCAGTCTGAGGGGAAGTGGTCAGTCTGAGGGGACGTGGTCAGTCTGAGGGGAAGTGGTCAGTCTGAGGGGGTGTGGTCAGTCTGATGGGGTGTGGTCAGTCTGAGGGGGTGTGGTCAGTCTGAGGGGAAGTGGTCAGTCTGAGGGGGTGTGGTCAGTCTGATGGGGTGTGGTCAGTCTGAGGAGACGTGGTCTGTCTGAGGGTAAGTGGTCAGTCTGAGGGGAAGTGGTCAGTCTGAGGAGACGTGGTCTGTCTGAGGGTAAGTGGTCAGTCTGAGGGGAAGTGGTCAGTCTGAGGGGGTGTGGTCAGTCTGAGGGGGCGTGGTCAGTCTGATGGGGTGTGGTCAGTCTGAGGGGGTGTGGTCAGTCTGAGGGGAAGTGGTCAGTCTGAGAGGGTGTGGTCAGTCTGATGGGGTGTGGTCAGTCTGAGGGGGTGTGGTCAGTCTGAGGGGAAGTGGTCAGTCTGAGGGGAAGTGGTCAGTCTGAGGGGAAGTGGTCAGTCTGAGGGGGCGTGGTCAGTCTGAGGGGGCGTGGTCAGTCTGAGGGGGTGTGGTCAGTCTGAGGGGGTGTGATCAGTCTGAGGGGAAGTGGTCAGTCTGAGGGGGTGTGGTCAGTCTGAGGGGGCGTGGTCAGTCTGATGGGGTGTGGTCAGTCTGAGGGGGTGTGGTCAGTCTGAGGGGAAGTGGTCAGTCTGAGGGGGTGTGGTCAGTCTGATGGGGTGTGGTCAGTCTGAGGGGGTGTGGTCAGTCTGAGGGGAAGTGGTCAGTCTGAGGGGAAGTGGTCAGTCTGAGGGGAAGTGGTCAGTCTGAGGGGGCGTGGTCAGTCTGAGGGGGCGTGGTCAGTCTGAGGGGGTGTGATCAGTCTGAGGGGAAGTGGTCAGTCTGAGGGGGCGTAGTCAGTCTGAGGAGACGTGGTCAGTCTGAGGGGAAGTGGTCAGTCTGAGGGGGTGTGGTCAGTCTGATGGGGTGTGGTCAGTCTGAGGGGGTGTGGTCAGTCTGAGGGGAAGTGGTCAGTCTGAGGAGACGTGGTCAGTCTGAGGAGACGTGGTCAGTCTGAGGAGACGTGGTCAGTCTGAGGGGGCGTGGTCAGATCTGTGAGACCTGACAGACTGACCACATCCAGCAACAACAGCTGAGCAGAGTCACACCATCACTGTCTCTGACGAAGGCAAAGTCTAAACATGTCGTAATTAAGCAAAACTAACTTTCTTTACTTTTTTGTCTTATTAAAATAACCGTCTAAGATTCTAAGACTGTGAAATCACTGCGAGCTTCTGTATCGTGTGTGTTTAAGGTGAAGTACACAGAGGAGTTT
Source organism: Knipowitschia caucasica (assembly GCA_964034765.1). NCBI lineage: Eukaryota > Metazoa > Chordata > Actinopteri > Gobiiformes > Gobiidae > Knipowitschia > Knipowitschia caucasica. Next base: position 21,660,625 of record OZ035845.1, on the reverse strand, counting down.
GAACAGTCCAAAGGAAAGGGCACCTTTCCTGCTCTGATCACACCAGGCTACCAGGCCGTGAAACAAGCTAGCACGTTAGCTAGTAATGTACGTTTACCTTTGAATTCATGTTTGGAGACTGGCTCATTGTTCGTTGAATGTAATGTCTGTTCTCTGCAGGTGGAATACAAGAAAGGACACGAAGAAAGAGTTTCAAAGTATACAACGTTTGTGGATTCTCCAGAGGTGCTCCTGGCAAAGAAACAAGGACAAATAGTCAGCGACGTAAGTTTTACCTTCATTTAAAGGAGCAGTGTGTAAACATGTGGCCAAAAGTGGTACTGCAGCCTCTCCCACTCTCCCTGACTCAGGTTGCCAGATATGCAGACGAATCCAGCTGGGACCATAACAGCTGAATAGACAAGAGTTTTGTCAACAACAAATCTATAACCAACACCTTTTTCACAAAGATAGAAATCCTGGTTTTATTCCTTGTTTTGTCGTTAATGATTTGAGAATCATAACGAGACCTTTTTTAGTTCTGCCCCACATGGTACTTTACCAGTGAGATTAGCTCCACGCGGTGAGTTCTGGCGCCCGGATCACAGACTTTCTGATTGGTGAAACGGTGGAGGGCGGGACATTGAAATGAAAACAATAACAATATTTAGGGGCTGGAAAAGTATATCTCAGAACTACTGTTATCAGTTAAAGAAGTATTGGAAAAGAGCAGTTTATTATTATGACAGATTAGGGCCCTTTAATGATGACAGATTAGGGCCCTTTAATAATGACAGATTAGGGCCCTTTAATGATGACAGATTAGGGCCCTTTAATGATGACTTGACATGAAAATCTTAGATATTGCTACTTTAATAATAAAATGAAATATAATTGATAAACATGTTTTTCTTTAGTACGCTTACACTGAAGAGTATGAGCAGCAGCGGGGGAAGGGCAGTTTCCCGGCTCATCTCACTCCAGGATACCAGATGTCGAAGAAGGCAACTGCACAGGCCAGCAATGTAACTATCCACCCCTGTTTACCGTCTCCACCGACTCCCACTGATGGTGTGTCCTTGTGCAAGACACTTAACCCCACTTTGCCTGAAGCCCCCGCTGAAAGACCGAGGCTGAGTCACTGACAGAGCAGCCTCCTGACAGGATTAGTGAGGGGACAAAGGGAAAGAATAATAATAATGTATTGGTTTTATACAGCGCTTTTTTGGACGCTTCACATCATTATTCATTCTCTCCAAACACAGTGGTGATAAACTACTGTAGCCACAGCTGCCCTGGGGCACACTGACAGAAGCGAGGCAACCAGTCTGTGCCATCTGCCCCTCCCACCACCACCAACCATTCACACACACACCAGACTCATTCTAATGTGGGGGAAGTGTCTTGCCTGAGGACACAATGGCATGGGTGGGTGGATGGGTGGGTGCCCTGGGTCCCTGGGTGGGTGGGTTTGTGGATTGATGGATGGAGAGATGGATGGATGGGTGGATGAATGGATGGATGGTTGGATGAAATGTTTTTAAGTATAATTTCCCGGTGCTTTTGTCTGGCAGATAAAGTACCGTCAAGCGTACGACCAGCAGATAAAGGGAACAGCCAGCACTGAGGCCGCGGCAGCAGAGGCAGCGTTAGTGCGAGAGAACGGAGAACGCCACAGTCAGGTGTGTACATCTGTGATGGAGAGAGTGACCTACAGAGAGTAACCTACAGAGAGAGACCTGCAGAGAGTGACCTGCAGAGAGTAACCTACAGAGAGTGACCTACAGAGAGTGACCTGCAGAGAGTGACCTACAGAGAGTGGCCTTTAGAGAGTGACCTGCAGAGAGTGACCTGCAAAGAGTGACCTACAGAGTGACCTACAGAGAGTGACCTTTAGAGAGTGACCTGCAGAGAGTGACATGCAAAGACTGACCTGCAAAGACTGACCTACAGAGTGACCTGCAAAGAGTGACCTGCAAAGAGTGACCTACAGAGTGACTTGCAGAGAGTGACCTGCAGAGAGTGACCTACAGAGAGTGACCTGCAGAGAGTGACCTGCAGAGAGTGACCTACAGAGAGTGACCTGCAGAGAGTGACCTACAGAGAGTGACCTACAGAGAGTGACCTGCAGAGAGTGACCTACAGAGAGTGACCTGCAGAGAGTGACCTGCAGAGAGTGACCTGCAGAGAGTGACCTACAGAGAGTGACCTGCAGAGAGTGACCTGCAGAGAGTGACCTGCAGAGAGTGACCTGCAGAGAGTGACCTACAGAGAGTGACCTACAGAGAGTGACCTGCAGAGAGTGACCTGCAGAGAGTGACCTACAGAGAGTGACCTGCAGAGAGTGACCTACAGAGAGTGACTGCAGAGAGTGACCTACAGAGAGTGACCTACAGAGAGTGACCTACAGAAAGTGACCTACAGAGAGTGACCTGCAGAGAGTGACCTACAGAGAGTGACCTGCAGAGAGTGACCTACAGAGAGTGACCTACAGAGAGTGACCTACAGAGAGTGACCTACAGAGAGTGACCTACAGAGAGTGACCTGCAGAGAGTGACCTACAGAGAGTGACCTGCAAAGAGTGACCTACAGAGTGACTTGCAGAGAGTGACCTGCAGAGAGTGACCTACAGAGAGTGACCTACAGAAAGTGACCTACAGAGAGTGACCTGCAGAGAGTGACCTACAGAGAGTGACCTGCAGAGAGTGACCTACAGAGAGTGACCTGCAGAGAGTGACCTACAGAGAGTGACCTGCAGAGAGTGACCTGCAGAGAGTGACCTACAGAGAGTGACCTGCAAAGAGTGACCTACAGAGAGTGACCTGCAGAGAGTGACCTACAGAGAGTGACCTGCAGAGAGTGACCTACAGAGAGTGACCTGCAAAGAGTGACCTACAGAGAGTGACTTGCAGAGAGTGACCTACAGAGAGTGACCTGCAGAGAGTGACCTACAGAGAGTGACCTGCAAAGAGTGACCTACAGAGAGTGACTTGCAGAGAGTGACCTACAGAGAGTGACCTGCAGAGAGTGACCTACAGAGAGTGACCTACAGAGAGTGACCTACAGAGAGTGACCTACAGAGAGTGACCTGCAGAGAGTGACCTACAGAGAGTGACCTACAGAGAGTGACCTACAGAGAGTGACCTGCAAAGAGTGACCTGCAAAGAGTGACCTACAGAGAGTGACCTACAGAGAGAGACCTACAAAGTGACCTACAGAAAGTGACCTACAGAGAGTGACCTACAGAGACCATCTTTCTGACTCTCCTCCAGATTGCTTACACCGAGGACTATGAACAGCAGCGAGGCAAAGGCAGCTTCCCCGCCATGATCACCCCTGGGTACCACCTCGCCAAAAAGGCTCAGGACAATGCAAGTGATGTGAGTAGCAATATTAAGTATTTATGTATTGTGTATGGGCAAACCAGGTGCACATGGTTTGATCCTACAACTGGCTGGATTTTCAGTCAGTTGATTAAGTTATTCTGTGTTCTTCATGACTTAGTTGACTAGATAGATCTATACCAGGGGTCAGGAACCTATGGCTTGGGGGCTCTTTTGATGATTATGTCTGTATACCTAGTAGGTATTCATAGTAAGATGTTTTATGTATTGGAGTTCTTCAGTATAATAATGTTAATAAACAACATCATTCAGTTTGAGACTAATATTACACTCCAAATGTGTCAATCTTGTTTAAAAGAATCATCAAAAATCACGTGTCTGGCTCCCATAGAAATACATGTTTGAATAGAGACTTTAGGCTCTCTCAGGAAAGAGGATTCCCGTCCTCTCATCTACTTTAACCTTACTTTCCATCCTTAACTCTCTATAAACACATTTTTGTCTGGGGTCAATTTAAAAAAATAGGAGCAGGTCAGGGGCCGAAAGTATAAACGTGGTGTATTTTGTTATAATCATCTTTTACATTGAGAAAGTTGAACAGTTTGGGTTCTGGGGGCGACAGTGGCTCAGTTGGTGGAGCTTTGGCCTTTGGTCGTGGGTTTGAGTCCACCGTGAGACCTACTTCACAACTCCCACAGATATCTGTTGTCATTGTGTCCTTGGGCAAGACACTTCACCCCACATTGCCTGAAGCCCCCGCTGAATAATCAAGGTTCCTGTGGACTCAGCACCTGCAGGAGGATCAGTGAGGGGCTGGTGCTCTGTGGACTGGGTGCAGCTCTGACTGCCACCCCCGACCCAGAAATGGATTAAGGGGAAGAAAATGGATGGATGGAGTTTGGGTTGAACAAAAACTGGACCAAATATAACGACTGATCTCTCCTCTGTAACATTATAATTTCTAAACACATGTTGAGTTCATGTTTTAGATTTAATAACATTACCTGCTAGTTTTCTTGATGAAAGTATTGAATAACATGCCATACAGTAGTAGCCCATGACATCAATGCTGCAAATTAATCATGATAATTTAGCATTATTTCAGAGGTCATAAACATGGTATAGGGGACTGGATTTGGGTTCCGCCTGATATAGAGCTTGGCTTCATTAGTCCCCATGAGCCGTCTGACTAATCCTTAAGAAAAGCAGTTTGTGTTAAATCCTCTTCTTCTATACATCACCGAGACCTGTCAACACTTCACTAACATTAAGCTATAGAAAAGACGGTGACAATAAGGCCCTGGCGTTCTCCTCTGCACATCCACCTGGCATGTGTGCGTGGTCCTCTAATCTCAGGATCCTTAAGCCTGGGATTCATATTTACATAAATCACATTCTGTGCCTCGCAGTTGAAATATCGTAAAGACATAAAGAAGATGAAGGGCACGTCGCACTTCCACAGTCTGACCTCGGAGGACAACCTTTCACTGAAGAACGCACGGAAAATCAGCAAGCTCGTCAGTGAGGTGGGTCCCTGCGCTGTCTCCTGCTTTTACACAGTTAAATATACACACTCCGCGCTCACTGTCCAGACATGTGTGCTTTTAAACCTTGGGAGATTGTTTTCCCATGAAGTAATGCAGCTTATATTCAAGGCCACCGCACACGAGCACAGACTATTGTTAGTCTGTCTATGTTTACGCACAAAACGGTCTTAAAATGTCATTGTTTTTGATGTATGTAGTGTGAGGAAAACGGCTTCACATTTATTCAGTGCCCGTGTGTTTTCTGGCTCAGGCTTGTAAATCTGGTTCAATGTGAATGGGGTTTGGGGCCAGATTCTGCTATTGCTAATTAATATACAATATTATTATATGACTTGGATCGTACGCGCGCTCTGATTGGTTGATTTGCGGTCTGATGTTTTCCCATCTCGGGCCGTTGCCATGACAATCAGTCCGCAGCGCGTATCAGATTTGATATATTTCCTCGGTAAAAAAGAATGAGCGACGACTTCGAAGAGCCAGAGGAAGTAATAACAGCAAATAACGACGAAAACACAACTCCTCACAGTCAAGAAGAGATCGACAACTTCGTTACAGATCAGAAAGGTACAAACAGGATTAGGAAAACCAAGTCGGAGATCGATATTTGCATAAATTAAAAATAGTCATATAATAAAACATGTATTAATCTCGCGTTTCTTTAATAAGCCGTTAACATTAAAGGCCTCAATCCACCAAAAAAAAAAATTATATTTGGTTTTCTCATTGTAGCTCTCTCTCTTCTGTATTACTTCCATGTTGTGTTTTTGTTTTGTTTTTTTTGTTTTTTATTTTATTTTTCTGTATGATTGCCTCTGGACAGGAGTGGGCGGATCAGGGGGCGGGGCCAGAGGGAGTTATTTTCTTCTTTAAAAACAACAGGTTTATAAAACAGAGTCAGGACAGCAGCCCAACAGTAATGTCCTTTACACGCATTTCCAGTTCTCAAAATGTGTGCGGACAAAAGCAAACACTAATAAAAAAACATTTAGATAAAAGACCAATCCACCATGTGATAAAAACTGAACTTGTGTTTTTCTTTTTTATTGTAGGTGGAATATAAAAAGGATTTAGAAAACACAAAAGGTCACAGCATTAACTTCTGTGAGACGCCACAGTTTCAAAACGCTGCCAAAGTCGCCAAGTTCACCAGCGATGTAAGTGCGGCCATTTTGGAATCGTTTAGACCATTGTTAATTAAAACATTTATATGTTTGATAGAACAAGTACAGAGAGAAGTACGCGGCCGGGATGAAGGGGTACTGCGAGGGCGGAGTCATGGACACCAAGACTCAGCACGCGCTCAAGGCCGGGAGGCTGCAGAGTGACGTAAGTGTTCTTAAAGGGGACCTAAGTGTTCTTAAAGGGGACCTAAGTGTTCTTAAAGGGGAAGTAAGTGTTCTTAAAGGGGACCTAAGTGTTCTTAAAGGGGACCTAAGTGTTCTTAAAGGGGACCTAAGTGTTCTTAAAGGGGAAGTAAGTGTTCTTAAAGGGGACCTAAGTGTTTTTAAAGTGGACGTAAGTGTTCTTAAAAGGGACCTAAGTGTTCTTAAAGGGGACCTAAGTGTTCTTAAAGAGGACGTAAGTGTTCTTAAAGGGGACCTAAGTGTTCTTAAAAGGGACCTAAGTGTTCTTAAAGGGGACCTAAGTGTCCTTAAAGGGGAAGTAAGTGTTCTTAAAGGGGACCTAAGTGTTTTTAAAGTGGACGTAAGTGTTCTTAAAGGGGACGTGAGTGTTTTTGGTGTGTCATGGAGAGCCTGACACACTGCATTACAGACTATATTCTCTTCTGTGTGGATAACACTGTACCAACTAAGAAGGTGCGGTGTTTTTCTAACAACCACCCATGGGTGACCCCTGAGCTTAAAGCCCTCCTGAACCTCAAGAAAAGGGCTTTCATCTCAGGGGACAGGGAGGAGCAGAAGAGGATCCAGCACGAGCTCCAGTGGAGGATCAGGAGGGCCAAGAAGGACTATGGGAAAAAGCTGGAGCAGAAGCTGGCCCAGGGAAACGCCCGCGACGTGTGGAGAGGCCTAAAGAACATCTCCGGCTTTAGACAGAGTGCCAGAGGAACAGCGGATGGAGACCAACACCGGGCGGACGAATTTAACCAGCACTTCAACCGGTTTGATTCTCCCCCCTCTCCATCTGCCCCCCCTCCCGCCCCCACCTCTTCACACGTCCCCAGCCCAGTGGACACCGCCCAGTGGACACTGCCTCCGGCTGCCCCGGGCCCTCCTGCCCCCGCATCCCCAGCCCCCACCTCGGACAGTACACCCCAGTCCCCCCCCCTCTCCATCACACCGGACCAGGTGAGGCGTCAGCTCCAGCGCCTGAAGCTGAGGAAATCCGCAGGACCGGACGGGATCAGTCCCAGGCTGCTGAGGACCTGTGCAGACCAGCTCTCTGGGATCCTCAGCTACATGTACAACCTGAGCCTCAGCCTGGAGAAGGTCCCTGTCCTGTGGAAGACCTCCTGTGTGATCCCGGTCCCAAAAACAGCACACGCCAAGGAACCGGCTCACTACAGACCAGTCGCACTGACCTCCCACCTGATGAAGACAATGGAGCACTGACCTCCCACCTGATGAAGACCATGGAGCACTGACCTCCTAACCTTGCCTGCAAGCTGAATTCTCGCGGTATTTGTGAGTTCACAAACACTCGAGAATACATCTTGTACCGCTCCCGCTTACACTTTTCGAGTCGAACCACTGGGTGTGCGAGCCAATCACGCGCCAGTCTGGGGGTTTAGGGCGGGATATCCGGGTTTGACGAAAGCAAGAAGTGCCGGGCCGAAGCAAAACAAACATGGCTACGCAGGAGGACGGACGCGTAGCTGAGGCTATCAAGTCAGTTTTAGCAGAATCTCCAATTTCTTTTTTGAAAGATGAACAGCGAGAGGCGCTTTGTGCATTTCTGGACGGCAACCTTGGTAGGCGGGCACACAGCGTCACTTCGCCCAATCAGCTTGAAGTATTCTGCTGCTTATCCCTCCTTTCCCCGAAAGGATTCTCCGGGAGAAATCCCAGATTGATATCGTGGAGAACGCGTTAGAGTTCTACACAATCATCAATCTGGCTCTTGCCAGGTTACTGACCTCCCACCTGATGAAGACCATGGAGCACTGACCTCCCACCTGATGAAGACCATGGAGCACTGACCTCCCACCTGATGAAGACCATGGAGCACTGACCTCCCACCTGATGAAGACCATGGAGCACTGACCTCTTCCTGATGAAGACCATGGAGCACTGACCTCCCACCTGATGAAGACAATGGAGCGGCTCATCCTCACCCATCTCCGCTCCGTGGTCAGCCCCACCCTGGACCCGCTGCAGTTCGCCTACAGACCCAACATCGGAGTAGAGGACGCCGTCATCTACTTCCTGCAGCGGACGCTCTCCCACCTGGAGCCTGCAGGGGGCGCTGTGAGGGTCATGTTTTTCGACTTCTCCAGCGCTTTCAATACCATCAGGCCGGCGCTGCTGCAGGGGAAGATGGAGGACGCGGGAGTGGACAGTAGCCTCACTGCATGGACCATCAACTACCTCACTGCATGGACCATCAACTACCTCACTGCATGGACCATCAACTACCTCACTGCATGGACCATCAACTACCTCTCAGACCGACCACAGTACGTGTGGCTGCGCAGCTGTGAGTCTGAGGTGGTCGTCTGCAGCACTGGGGCCCCTCAGGGCACTGTCCTCTCACCGTTTCTCTTCACCATCTACACCTCAGACTTCACACACGACACACACAGCTGTCACCTGCAGAAGTTCTCCGACGACTCCGCCATCGTGGGCTGTGTGTCTGAGGGGAACCAACTGGAATATCGGTCGGTTATCAAGGACTTTGTCGACTGGTGTGAGCGCAACCACTTGTGCTTGAACACCAGTAAGACCAAGGAGATGGTCATCGACTTCAGGAGAAAACCACTTTCCCACACGCTGCTGAACATCCAGGGGGAGGACATTGAGCTGGTGGACAGCTTCAAGTACCTGGGTGTTCACATTAACAATAAACTGGACTGGTCCATAATACAAACGCCCTGCACAAGAAGGGCCAAAGTCGCCTCTTCCTTCTGAGGAGGCTGAGGTCCTTCTGAGGAGGCTGAGGTCCTTATGAGGAGGCTGAGGTCCTTCTGAGGAGGCTGAGGTCCTTCTGAGGAGGCTGAGGTCCTTCGGAGTGAGCAGGCCTCTGCTCAGGACTTTTTATGACTCTGTGGTAGCTTCTGCCATTTACTACACTGCCGTGTGCTGGGCCCCGGGCAGCACAGAGCGGGACAGAAACAGACTGAACAAGCTGGTCAGGAGGAGGTGAGGGACAGGAGGCCCCTGGACTCTGTGGAGGAGGTGAGGGACAGGAGGCCCCTGGACTCTGTGGAGGAGGTGAGGGACAGGAGGCCCCTGGACTCTGTGGAGGAGGTGAGGGACAGGAGGCCCCTGGACTCTGTGGAGGAGGTGAGGGACAGGAGGCCCCTGGACTCTGTGGAGGAGGTGAGGGACAGGAGGCCCCTGGACTCTGTGGAGGAGGTGAGGGACAGGAGGCCCCTGGACTCTGTGGAGGAGGTGAGGGACAGGAGGCCCCTGGACTCTGTGGAGGAGCTGAGGAGCTCCTTCAGTGGAAGACTGAGGCACCCTCAGTGTAGGAAGGAGCGCTACCGCAGGGCCTTTATCCCCACCGCTGTCAGACTGTACAATAAGTCACTTTAAATGATCACTGTGTGAAAACCTGCACTACTATTGACACTGTTTCCAATTGACACTTGTCACTTTTATTGTACATATATATCCTGCATGTAACATGTTTGCACATTTCCTCCCTTTGCACAATCTGAGTGTCCTATCCATGCCAAATGTGACATGTACATTTCTCCTCTGTGAGATAAATAAAGCAATCTTATCTTATCTTATCTTAAAGTGGACGTAAGTGTTCTTAAAGGGGACGTAAGTGTTCTTAAAGGGGACGTAAGTGTTCTTAAAGGGGACGTAAGTGTTCTTAAAGGGGACGTAAGTGTTCTTAAAGGGGACCTAAGTGTTCTTAAAGGGGACGTAAGTGTTCTTAAAGGGGACGTAAGTGTTCTTAAAGGGGACGTAAGTGTTCTTAAAGGGGACCTAAGTGTTCTTAAAGGGGACCTAAGTGTTCTTAAAGGGGACGTAAGTGTTCTTAAAGGGGACGTAAGTGTTCTTAAAGGGGACCTAAGTGTTTTTTAAAGTGGACGTAAGTGTTCTTAAAGGGGACATAAGTGTTTTTAAAGTGGACCTAAGTGTTTTTAAAGTGGACCTAAGTGTTCTTAAAGGGGACCTAAGTGTTCTTAAAGGGGACCTAAGTGTTTTTAAAGGGGACGTAAGTGTTCTTAAAGGGGACCTAAGTGTTTTTAAAGGGGACATAAGTGTGAAGGGATGTCCCGCAGTGATGTCACGTTGTTTTTCACTTTAGATCGTGTATAAACAAGGGTCGGAGCAGGAGTACAACTACCAGGCCACGCTCACGCCCGGATACCAGTGCACCAAGAAGCTGGAGCCGCTGAAGGACGTGAGTTTGGGAGAGCTGTGTGTGGAATGATGAAAAGGAGAGTTGAGGCGGGTTTTGAAGCATACATGCATCGGGAGGTTTTCTCAAAGTTCTGTCAAAGTTCTTTCAGAGTTTCTGCTGTTTTTGTTTCTGTTTTTTCAGAGTGATTTCAATGTTCTTTCAGAGTTCTTTTGAGTTTTTTCAGAGTTTCTGCAGAGTTCTTGGGAGTTTTTTTCAGAGTTTTCTCAAAGTTTTCTCAATGTTTTTACAGAGTTATTACAGAGCTTTTACAGAGTTCTTTCAGAGTTTTCTCAGACAGAATGAAAACAGAGTAAGCATTATATAGAACAGCCTCCCCAGGTGTTATTGGGTCCAAACAGAGACCGGAGTCATCGAGACCTAAAAAAGTCCCTTTAATGTTACGTCTTTGTCCCATTTTTCACAGAATCTAAACAGCTATTTCTGGTGTTTTTCTATAATAATATTTGGGCTGGGTCTGTTGCTAATGCTAATGCTAATGCTAATGCAGCTTCCGGAGAGTTCCTTTTAGACATTATATTGTGATGTTTTGTAAATAACAAGAATTGACTGATTTATGGGTTTTTTTGTCTGCAGAAAAATTACAGACAACACATCGACCAAGTGAAGTTCAAACCCGTCATAGAAACTCCGGAGATCATTCGAGCCAAGAAGAACGCTCAACTCGCCAGCAACGTGAGTAGTTAAGCAGGGAAGGGCCTGGACAGCACTGTGATGGGAGACCTTTGTCATTGTGTGTGCTCTTTCGATGATTGTGTCTGGCTCTCAGAGAAATCTTATAAAAAATCACACATATTCACAGTAACAAAAATGTGTATGGCTTCCACCGACATTGTTTTTAATAGTTTTATTTCTTTGGCTCGCTCAGCTAAACATAAAACTTGTAATTTCATGCATTTTCATCACAGTGTTTTCATATATTTGAACTTTATCATTATTTTCAGCTCAATTACAAAGCGGACTATGAAAAGACCAAGCATCTGTACACACTGTCCCAGGACCTGCCTCAAATCAAACACGCTAAAGCTAACGCTGAACTCTGCTCTGATGTAAGTCCCACGTGCACGACATCCTTCTACGTGCACACTCCAGTTTATAGACTCACTGCATGCTTCAGAGCCTATTCTTGGGGTTCATATGACGTCAGGACAGTGGCGAATAACAAACGTAGGACAGGACGTGACGTATCCTGATGCTGCAGTCTGCCGGGTTTATACACAGAGATATAGTAGAAGAAGAAGTGGTTTATACACAGAGATATAGTAGAAGAAGAAGTGGTTTATACACAGAGATATAGTAGAAGAAGAAGTGATTTATACACAGAGATATAGTAGAAGAAGAAGTGGTTTATACACAGAGATATAGTAGAAGAAGAAGTGGTTTATACACAGAGATATAGTAGAAGAAGAAGTGATTTATACACAGAGATATAGTAGAAGAAGAAGTGGTTTATACACAGAGATATAGTAGAAGAAGAAGTGGTTTATACACAGAGATATAGTAGAAGTGGTTTATACACGGAGATATAGTAGAAGAAGAAGTGGTTTATACACAGAGATATAGTAGAAGAAGAAGTGGTTTATACACAGAGATATAGTAGAAGAAGAAGCATCTTTTTGTGCGGTGCACACTTGTAGCAACCGCACAAATAGAGAAAGACCAGAGTTTGTTCATGTTCCAACTGTGTCTCATATAAAGGAAGACACTTTGAAAAAAATCACTGGAATGAGGCGGAGGTGGATCAAGGCTTTCCTAGATAAGCGCCCCCTGCAGGCCACCCCAATGAAACGCAGCAATTTTTTCAGTTTTTTTTCCCCAAAAATGCCCAAAATCAAGCTCTTTTGAGAAATATTTGTTAGTACTTCCTTAGAATTGAGTGTCCCCGATTAAGACTGTTCCAACAACCGTACACCGCACAGGAGGAGAGCCTTTGACTCTAAAACAGACTTGACATGGTTTTACATGGGAGTAACACTGTCCCACCTCTGCTCATGCGCCCCCTACAGGCCAGGCTCAGGAAACACAAGAATATAGGATATGACTTATCTTGTATCCTTTTTTTGTGTTGTAGCATGTGTGTTTTTGTGTGTTTTCTGGTACAGACCTTTTACTGTCGTGTCTGAAATAATGTCATTTATTTTCCAACTCAGATCAAGTATAAAGAGCAGTGGGAGAAGACCAAGTCCAAAGCCTGTGAGACCGGTTTGGAGGATCTGTCGGTCCGAGCAGCTAAAGCCTCCAGGGACTTGGCCAGTGATGTAAGCGCGACACTAATTAACTTATAAACATATTACAGACTAAGTAGGGACTGAAGGGTTTTAATGACATGTGAAAACAGATAAATGTGATTAAGTTTAAGGACACGTGTTTCAGATCAAATACAAAGAATCCTACATGAAAAACAAGGAGAGAGCGGCGGGCGTTAACGTTAGCGACGCAAGAACTCTGCACTCGCTCCAGGTCGGGAGGATGGCCAGCGACGTGAGTAACATGGGTATTCATTTTATATTATAACTGTTTTTTTTAAAGGCATGTAAGTAGTTTTTACATGACATAGGAGATTTATTAAGGAAAGTCACGTTGAGATTAAGAACCTTTTTTTAAGGGAGTCTTGGACAAAAGTAGCACGTGTCTCAGTCCACAGAGATGGGAGCTGGGTCATGTTTACAGTGGTATTGGAAACCGGAGCACCTGGAGGAAACCTACTCAGACACAGGGAGAACATGCAAACTCCACATAATGTTTTCATCTTCTATTTCTCTATCCATATAAAGCTGGCAGACCTGTTTATTAATACAATATGTGTTATAAGTACAGTATAAGCACAGTTTGTTTGTGTTATTGTCTTATTATTATTATTACCTAACAGGTCGTGTTTTAACGACCTGTGACGCACTTTGGGTTACACTGCATGTGCTTTATAAATAAATGTGATTGATTGAAAATGTGCTAGATATAGGCAAGTTTATTTGTATAGCACAGTTCATACAGCCGCCAACACAGTGGAATAAAGGGGATTATACAAGGCGGAACAATAATACTAAAAATATACATTCATTTTATTTATAATGCACCTTACATTTCCAGGAAACCTCAAAGTGCTACAGATTTTTTTTCTTGTCTGTGTTGATCTGGACCTTGAGTCTGCAAATAAAGTTATCTATCCATCTATTAAGTTTGTTTGTTTGCTGCAGATCGAGTATAAGAAAGAATCAAAGGAAAGTCAGTCTCAGTTCATCGGCTCCAAGGATATGATCAACATGAGTCACGCCAAAAAGGCCCAGGCCCTCGCCAGCGACCTGGAGTACCGCAAGAAACTGCACGACTACACCGTGATGCCCGACGACATGAACGTCCAACAGGCCAAGAAGGCGTACGCCCTGCAGAGCGACGTAAGGACCCTCTGCACCAGAGAGAGCTGCTGTTAAAGGAGCCGTCTGTAAAAGTGTGGACAGAAGTGGTACTGCAGCCTCTCCCACTCTCCCTGACTCAGGTTGCCAGATATGCAGACGAATCCAGCTGGGACCATAACAGCTGAATAGACAAGAGTTTAGTCAACAACAAATCTATAACCAACACCTTTTTCACAAAGATAGAAATCCTGGTTTTATTCCTTGTTTTGTCGTTAATGATTTGAGAATCATAACGAGACCTTTTTTAGTTCTGCGCCACATGGTACTTTACCAGTGAGATTAGCTCCACGCGGTGAGTTCTGGCGCCCGGATCACAGACTTTCTGATTGGTGAAACGGTGGAGGGCGGGACATCGAAATGAAAACAATAACAAGATTTAGGGCCCTTTAATGATGACAGATTAGGGCCCTTTAATGATGACAGATTAGGGCCCTTTAATAATGACAGATTAGGGCCCTTTAATGATGACAGATTAGGGCCCTTTAATAATGACAGATTAGGGCCCTTTAATGATGACAGATTAGGGCCCTTTAATAATGACAGATTAGGGCCCTTTAATGATGACAGATTAGGGCCCTTTAATGATGACAGATTAGGGCCCTTTAATGATGACAGATTAGGGCCCTTTAACAATTATAGATTAGTAAGTAATCTTTATTTATATACCGCCTTTTCACTGCAGATCTGAGTCTCAAAGCGGTTTACAATTGTTTATTTTGGGCATTAGTCTCTCACTCCACACAGAGGTGGGAGGGGCCAGTACAGGAGGTGCATGCTAGAACTATTGGACATGTTTTTAGTGGTAGGGGAAACCGGAGTACCCGGAGGAAACCTACGCAGACACGGGGAGAACATGCAAACTCCACTCAGAAAGGCCCTGGTCCGACCGAGATTCGAACCCAGGACCTTCTTGCTGAGAGGCGAGAGTGCTATCCACTCAGCCACCGTGCCGCCCGCGATTAGGGCTCTTTAATGATGACAGATTAGGGCCCTTTAATGATGACCGTTTAGGGCCCTTTAATGATGACCGTTTAGGGCCCTTTAATGATGACAGATTAGGGCCCTTTAATGATGACCGTTTAGGGCCCTTTAATGATGACCGTTTAGGGCCCTTTAATGATGACAGATTAGGGCCCTTTAATGATGACAGATTATGGCCCTTTAATGATGACAGATTAGGGCCCTTTAATGATGACAGATTAGGGCCCTTTAATGAGGACAGATTAGGGCCCTTTAATGATGACAGATTAGGGCCCTTTAATAATGACAGATTAGGGCCCTTTAATGATGACAGACTAGGGCCCTTTAATGAGGACAGATTAGGGGCCTTTAATGATGACAGATTAGGGCCCTTTAATGAGGATGTGTGTCTTGTCTTGGTCTAGAATCGGTATCGGTCGGACCTGAACTGGATGAAAGGCGTTGGGTGGGAGGCTGAAGGTTGTCTGAACATAGAACAGGCCAAAAAGGCGGGAAACCTCTTGAGTGACGTAAGTATTCTTTAATATTTATTGTTATTTTTTAGAAACTAGTGACGGGTTTAGTACCTGCTCAAATGTAAACTGTATTTTTTTTTACTAATACTGATATTACTTACATTTTACATTAATTTAATATTTTTTTGATTGATTTTAGGAATTTGAAATGATTTACATTTTGTCAGCTCGAGATGGAGTCGGGAAATAATTAAATACCTAAAGACCCACCCCATGAACATTATTATTATTATTATTATTTTCAATTTAGGACACGATAATACATCACTTGTTATAATTACATAATAAAAAATAATAATTTTGTTTCAAATAATTTTGTCCTGTCACACAAATGAAAAGGAGCAGAAAGGAAATACAAATCTTATGTTGCCCCTTTAAATTTAAATACAGGAATCTAATTATTTAGCAGTTATTTCTTGAATATTATTAATTTTCTAATAGTTTGTATTAATTCTGTCTTTTATTCTTCCAGACTAAATACCGTCAGAAAGCAGACAGCATCAGGTTCACGCAGGTGACCGACGATCTCAACATGAAACATGCACAAAAAAGCCAGGAGCTGCAGAGTGACGTACGTTTATGAACAGTTTAAAGCTCAGCGCGTGGACGAGATGCTGCTTTTTATTTTATTTATTTATTTTATTTGAGCCTCAGAGTTTCACATTGTCCAGTTTTACACTAAGCACAAGGTTCAGCAGATACAGTATCTTATACACAAGTTTATATGTAAGTATACACAAAACAAAAGAAGTAAGGAACGTTTACAACACTCTAATGAATGAACATGCTAATAATGCTAATGCTAATGAGGCTAATGCTAATGATGTTAATGAGGCTAATGCTAATGATGTTAATGAGGCTAATGCTAATTATGCTAATTATCATTGGGGCTAATTAGGCTAATGCTAATGATGCTAATTATCATGGTGCTATTGATAGATACTTTACTGATACCTGTAGGATAATTAATGCTAGAAATGATGCTAATGCTAATGAGGCCAATGCTGCTCACGATGCTAATGAAGCTAATGCTAAGGGTGCTAATGAAGCTAATACTAATGAAGCTAATGCTAATGATGCTAATGAAGCTAATGCTAATATTGCTAATGAAGCCAATGGTAATGAAGCTAATGCTAATGGTGCTAATGATGCTAAAGAAGCTAGTGCTAATTAAGCCAAGGATTATGATGCTAATTAACCCAATGCTAATGAAGCTAATGCTAATGGTGCTATTCTGTGTGTTTCCAGCTGGCGTACAAAGCAGACACGGAACAGATCATCCACCAGTACACCATGACCAAAGACGAACCACTTTTCA
This sequence comes from Knipowitschia caucasica, assembly GCA_964034765.1. NCBI lineage: Eukaryota > Metazoa > Chordata > Actinopteri > Gobiiformes > Gobiidae > Knipowitschia > Knipowitschia caucasica. The sequence continues at coordinate 21,643,972 of OZ035845.1, read as the reverse complement.
AACAAGCTAAGGCTAATGCTGAGCTCTTGAGTGATGTAAATCCATTGTCCTGTTTACAAATACAATTACTATTACTATTACTATTACTGTTACTACATATACATTTAAATCTTGTCAAACTATGTGCTTTGTTGTGTTGTAGAAAGCTTACAAAAGTAACTGGGAAAAACAGAGGGACAAAGGTTTTGAGATGCGTCTGGATTCCATGTCCATCCTCACGGCTAAAGCTAAGAGAGACCTGGCTAGCAATGTGAGTTTTAACAAAGTAAATCAATGCTTCCTTATATAGAGTATGGTCTTATAGCTGTATCTCTCCTCACAGATCAAATACAAAGAACAATACGAGAAAGAAAAAGGCAAAGTTATCGGGATCAAGTCTGTGAGTGATGACTCTCAGATGGCCCACTCCACACAGGCCACCAAACTGCACAGCGACCGTTGCTACAAACAGAAGTATGAGGACACCAAGGACCAGTTCAGGTTAGCACTTTACATGAGGACACCAAGGACCAGTTCAGGTTAGCACTTTACATGAGGACACCAAGGACCAGTTCAGGTTAGCACTTTACATGAGGACACCAAGGACCAGTTCAGGTTAGCACTTTACATGAGGACACCAAGGACCAGTTCAGGTTAGCACTTTACATGAGGACACCAAGGACCAGTTCAGGTTAGCACTTTACATGAGGACACCAAGGACCAGTTCAGGTTAGCACTTTACATGAGGACACCAAGGACCAGTTCAGGTTAGCACTTTACATGAGGACACCAAGGACCAGTTCAGGTTAGCACTTTACATGAGGACACCAAGGACCAGTTCAGGTTAGCACTTTACATGAGGACACCAAGGACCAGTTCAGGTTAGCACTTTACATGAGGACACCAAGGACCAGTTCAGGTTAGCACTTTACATGAGGACACCAAGGACCAGTTCAGGTTAGCACTTTACATGAGGACACCAAGGACCAGTTCAGGTTAGCACTTTACATGAGGACACCAAGGACCAGTTCAGGTTAGCACTTTACATGAGGACACCAAGGACCAGTTCAGGTTAGCACTTTACATGAGGACACCAAGGACCAGTTCAGGTTAGCACTTTACATGAGGACACCAAGGACCAGTTCAGGTTAGCACTTTACATGAGGACACCAAGGACCAGTTCAGGTTAGCACTTTACATGAGGACACCAAGGACCAGTTCAGGTTAGCACTTTACATGAGGACACCAAGGACCAGTTCAGGTTAGCACTTTACATGAGGACACCAAGGACCAGTTCAGGTTAGCACTTTACATGAGGACACCAAGGACCAGTTCAGGTTAGCACTTTACATGAGGACACCAAGGACCAGTTCAGGTTAGCACTTTACATGAGGACACCAAGGACCAGTTCAGGTTAGCACTTTACATGAGGACACCAAGGACCAGTTCAGGTTAGCACTTTACATGAGGACACCAAGGACCAGTTCAGGTTAGCACTTTACATGAGGACACCAAGGACCAGTTCAGGTTAGCACTTTACATGAGGACACCAAGGACCAGTTCAGGTTAGCACTTTACATGAGGACACCAAGGACCAGTTCAGGTTAGCACTTTACATGAGGACACCAAGGACCAGTTCGGTTAGCACTTTACATGAGGACACCAAGGACCAGTTCAGGTTAGCACTTTACATGAGGACACCAAGGACCAGTTCAGGTTAGCACTTTACATGAGGACACCAAGGACCAGTTCAGGTTAGCACTTTACATGAGGACACCAAGGACCAGTTCAGGTTAGCACTTTACATGAGGACACCAAGGACCAGTTCAGGTTAGCACTTTACATGAGGACACCAAGGACCAGTTCAGGTTAGCACTTTACATGAGGACACCAAGGACCAGTTCAGGTTAGCACTTTACATGAGGACACCAAGGACCAGTTCAGGTTAGCACTTTACATGAGGACACCAAGGACCAGTTCAGGTTAGCACTTTACATGAGGACACCAAGGACCAGTTCAGGTTAGCACTTTACATGAGGACACCAAGGACCAGTTCAGGTTAGCACTTTACATGAGGACACCAAGGACCAGTTCAGGTTAGCACTTTACATGAGGACACCAAGGACCAGTTCAGGTTAGCACTTTACATGAGGACACCAAGGACCAGTTCAGGTTAGCACTTTACATGAGGACACCAAGGACCAGTTCAGGTTAGCACTTTACATGAGGACACCAAGGACCAGTTCAGGTTAGCACTTTACATGAGGACACCAAGGACCAGTTCAGGTTAGCACTTTACATGAGGACACCAAGGACCAGTTCAGGTTAGCACTTTACATGAGGACACCAAGGACCAGTTCAGGTTAGCACTTTACATGAGGACACCAAGGACCAGTTCAGGTTAGCACTTTACATGAGGACACCAAGGACCAGTTCAGGTTAGCACTTTACATGAGGACACCAAGGACCAGTTCAGGTTAGCACTTTACATGAGGACACCAAGGACCAGTTCAGGTTAGCACTTTACATGAGGACACCAAGGACCAGTTCAGGTTAGCACTTTACATGAGGACACCAAGGACCAGTTCAGGTTAGCACTTTACATGAGGACACCAAGGACCAGTTCAGGTTAGCACTTTACATGAGGACACCAAGGACCAGTTCAGGTTAGCACTTTACATGAGGACACCAAGGACCAGTTCAGGTTAGCACTTTACATGAGGACACCAAGGACCAGTTCAGGTTAGCACTTTACATGAGGACACCAAGGACCAGTTCAGGTTAGCACTTTACATGAGGACACCAAGGACCAGTTCAGGTTAGCACTTTACATGAGGACACCAAGGACCAGTTCAGGTTAGCACTTTACATGAGGACACCAAGGACCAGTTCAGGTTAGCACTTTACATGAGGACCCAAGGACCAGTTCAGGTTAGCACTTTACATGAGGACACCAAGGACCAGTTCAGGTTAGCACTTTACATGAGGACACCAAGGACCAGTTCAGGTTAGCACTTTACATGAGGACACCAAGGACCAGTTCAGGTTAGCACTTTACATGAGGACACCAAGGACCAGTTCAGGTTAGCACTTTACATGAGGACACCAAGGACCAGTTCAGGTTAGCACTTTACATGAGGACACCAAGGACCAGTTCAGGTTAGCACTTTACATGAGGACACCAAGGACCAGTTCAGGTTAGCACTTTACATGAGGACACCAAGGACCAGTTCAGGTTAGCACTTTACATGAGGACACCAAGGACCAGTTCAGGTTAGCACTTTACATGAGGACACCAAGGACCAGTTCAGGTTAGCACTTTACATGAGGACACCAAGGACCAGTTCAGGTTAGCACTTTACATGAGGACACCAAGGACCAGTTCAGGTTAGCACTTTACATGAGGACACCAAGGACCAGTTCAGGTTAGCACTTTACATGAGGACACCAAGGACCAGTTCAGGTTAGCACTTTACATGAGGACACCAAGGACCAGTTCAGGTTAGCACTTTACATGAGGACACCAAGGACCAGTTCAGGTTAGCACTTTACATGAGGACACCAAGGACCAGTTCAGGTTAGCACTTTACATGAGGACACCAAGGACCAGTTCAGGTTAGCACTTTACATGAGGACACCAAGGACCAGTTCAGGTTAGCACTTTACATGAGGACACCAAGGACCAGTTCAGGTTAGCACTTTACATGAGGACACCAAGGACCAGTTCAGGTTAGCACTTTACATGAGGACACCAAGGACCAGTTCAGGTTAGCACTTTACATGAGGACACCAAGGACCAGTTCAGGTTAGCACTTTACATGAGGACACCAAGGACCAGTTCAGGTTAGCACTTTACATGAGGACACCAAGGACCAGTTCAGGTTAGCACTTTACATGAGGACACCAAGGACCAGTTCAGGTTAGCACTTTACATGAGGACACCAAGGACCAGTTCAGGTTAGCACTTTACATGAGGACACCAAGGACCAGTTCAGGTTAGCACTTTACATGAGGACACCAAGGACCAGTTCAGGTTAGCACTTTACATGAGGACACCAAGGACCAGTTCAGGTTAGCACTTTACATGAGGACACCAAGGACCAGTTCAGGTTAGCACTTTACATGAGGACACCAAGGACCAGTTCAGGTTAGCACTTTACATGAGGACACCAAGGACCAGTTCAGGTTAGCACTTTACATGAGGACACCAAGGACCAGTTCAGGTTAGCACTTTACATGAGGACACCAAGGACCAGTTCAGGTTAGCACTTTACATGAGGACACCAAGGACCAGTTCAGGTTAGCACTTTACATGAGGACACCAAGGACCAGTTCAGGTTAGCACTTTACATGAGGACACCAAGGACCAGTTCAGGTTAGCACTTTACATGAGGACACCAAGGACCAGTTCAGGTTAGCACTTTACATGAGGACACCAAGGACCAGTTCAGGTTAGCACTTTACATGAGGACACCAAGGACCAGTTCAGGTTAGCACTTTACATGAGGACACCAAGGACCAGTTCAGGTTAGCACTTTACATGAGGACACCAAGGACCAGTTCAGGTTAGCACTTTACATGAGGACACCAAGGACCAGTTCAGGTTAGCACTTTACATGAGGACACCAAGGACCAGTTCAGGTTAGCACTTTACATGAGGACACCAAGGACCAGTTCAGGTTAGCACTTTACATGAGGACACCAAGGACCAGTTCAGGTTAGCACTTTACATGAGGACACCAAGGACCAGTTCAGGTTAGCACTTTACATGAGGACACCAAGGACCAGTTCAGGTTAGCACTTTACATGAGGACACCAAGGACCAGTTCAGGTTAGCACTTTACATGAGGACACCAAGGACCAGTTCAGGTTAGCACTTTACATGAGGACACCAAGGACCAGTTCAGGTTAGCACTTTACATGAGGACACCAAGGACCAGTTCAGGTTAGCACTTTACATGAGGACACCAAGGACCAGTTCAGGTTAGCACTTTACATGAGGACACCAAGGACCAGTTCAGGTTAGCACTTTACATGAGGACACCAAGGACCAGTTCAGGTTAGCACTTTACATGAGGACACCAAGGACCAGTTCAGGTTAGCACTTTACATGAGGACACCAAGGACCAGTTCAGGTTAGCACTTTACATGAGGACACCAAGGACCAGTTCAGGTTAGCACTTTACATGAGGACACCAAGGACCAGTTCAGGTTAGCACTTTACATGAGGACACCAAGGACCAGTTCAGGTTAGCACTTTACATGAGGACACCAAGGACCAGTTCAGGTTAGCACTTTACATGAGGACACCAAGGACCAGTTCAGGTTAGCACTTTACATGAGGACACCAAGGACCAGTTAAGGTTAGCACTTTACATGAGGACACCAAGGACCAGTTCAGGTTAGCACTTTACATGAGGACACCAAGGACCAGTTCAGGTTAGCACTTTACATGAGGACACCAAGGACCAGTTCAGGTTAGCACTTTACATGAGGACACCAAGGACCAGTTCAGGTTAGCACTTTACATGAGGACACCAAGGACCAGTTCAGGTTAGCACTTTACATGAGGACACCAAGGACCAGTTCAGGTTAGCACTTTACATGAGAACACCAAGGACCAGTTCAGGTTAGCACTTTACATGAGGACACCAAGGACCAGTTCAGGTTAGCACTTTACATGAGGACACCAAGGACCAGTTCAGGTTAGCACTTTACATGAGGACACCAAGGACCAGTTCAGGTTAGCACTTTACATGAGGACACCAAGGACCAGTTCAGGTTAGCACTTTACATGAGGACACCAAGGACCAGTTCAGGTTAGCACTTTACATGAGGACACCAAGGACCAGTTCAGGTTAGCACTTTACATGAGGACACCAAGGACCAGTTCAGGTTAGCACTTTACATGAGGACACCAAGGACCAGTTCAGGTTAGCACTTTACATGAGGACACCAAGGACCAGTTCAGGTTAGCACTTTACATGAGGACACCAAGGACCAGTTCAGGTTAGCACTTTACATGAGGACACCAAGGACCAGTTCAGGTTAGCACTTTACATGAGGACACCAAGGACCAGTTCAGGTTAGCACTTTACATGAGGACACCAAGGACCAGTTCAGGTTAGCACTTTACATGAGGACACCAAGGACCAGTTCAGGTTAGCACTTTACATGAGGACACCAAGGACCAGTTCAGGTTAGCACTTTACATGAGGACACCAAGGACCAGTTCAGGTTAGCACTTTACATGAGGACACCAAGGACCAGTTCAGGTTAGCACTTTACATGAGGACACCAAGGACCAGTTCAGGTTAGCACTTTACATGAGGACACCAAGGACCAGTTCAGGTTAGCACTTTACATGAGGACACCAAGGACCAGTTCAGGTTAGCACTTTACATGAGGACACCAAGGACCAGTTCAGGTTAGCACTTTACATGAGGACACCAAGGACCAGTTCAGGTTAGCACTTTACATGAGGACACCAAGGACCAGTTCAGGTTAGCACTTCACCCTCACTACAACACATGGCCACAGTAGTGTAGTATCAGCAGTGACTGGCGGTGGTGGGAGGGACGTCGAAATGATTTAGGGTCTTAGGAATTCAAATATCTCTGAACGACTGTTATCAGTTAAAGAAGTTTTGGAAAAGAGCAGTTTATTATTATGACAGATTAGGGCCCTTTAATGATGACAGATTAGGGCCCTTTAATGATGACAGATTAGGTCCCTTTAATGATGACAGATTAGGGCCCTTTAATGATGACAGATTAGGGCCCTTTAATGATGACAGATTAGGGCCCTTTAATAATGACAGATTAGGGCCCTTTAATGAGGACAGATTAGGGCCCTTTATTGATGACAGATTAGGGCCCTTTAATGATGACAGATTAGGGCCCTTTAATGATGACAGATTAGGGCCCTTTAATGATGACAGATTAGGGCCCTTTAATGATGACAGATTAGGGCCCTTTAATGACGACAGATAAGGGCCCTTTAATGATGACAGATTAGGGCCCTTTAATGATGACAGATTAGGGCCCTTTAATGATGACAGATAAGGGCTCTTTAATGATGACAGATTAGGGCCCTTTAATGATGACAGATTAGGGCCCTTTAATAATGACAGATTAGGGCCCTTTAATGATGACAGATTAGGGCCCTTTAATGATGACAGATAAGGGCTCGTTAATGATGACAGATTAGGGCCCTTTAATGATGACAGATTAGGGCCCTTTAATAATGACAGATTAGGGCCCTTTAATAATGACAGATTAGGGCCCTTTAATGATGACAGATTAGGGCCCTTTAATAATGACAGATTAGGGCCCTTTAATGATGACAGATTAGGGCCCTTTAATTATGACAGTTTAGGGCCCTTTAATGATGACAGATTAGGGCCCTTTATGTAGTGTAGTATCAGCAGTGACTGGCGGTGGTGGGAGGGGCTGATTCTACCCCAGGGCGGCTGCGGCTTCATGACCGTGTGTGGAATTAATCTGTCCGTAGTTCTCTCAGTTGAAAAGCATCATTTAATCCAGCCCTGTCCAAACTCAGTGTATGTGGCCCTCTGCCTCGCTAACCCACAGTAGTCTTTGAGATGATAAAAGTTCACTGTGTCATTCATCCAACTTCAGCTCAGTCAATATAGACATGTCGTACCTCGTTCCAAAACCCTGTACGTCTGGAATTCAGCCGCTGACTTTATTTGTAGAAACTTTACTGGAATTTTTTTGTATGAGTCATAAACTTCCGGTAAGTGATGCTAATGTAGATGGTGAGATTATAAACATGTGTCATTCAGCCAACTTCAGCTCTGTTATACGTCATTCTAAAGCTCAGAACAGCCTGATGTCAGTCAAGACAGTTTTTCAGTCTGTGACTTCGGCCTCTGGACTAGTCTGGGAAACTAAAATGGCTCTTCCTAAAATGTTTGGACACCCCCGATTTAATCAATAGCTCAATGTTGTCATAAAAAACTGACAGAAAACACAATTTTTTGCCCTTTTGGAAATACCTCATGTTTATTATGACTTTATCCATTAAATTAGTTCAATGTGAGAATGATTATGAAAAGGATATTGATATTGGTCCTGTTTGGCTCCAATGTGTAAAAGTCTATAGTGTCCACTCTCGCCTGGTCTTAGCCATCTGTAAACTCCATTCACTTAATACTGACCTACATGTAGGAAATGAAATGTGTACCATGGTACGATAAGACCAGGCTAATGCGACTCTGGATCTAGGACAAAGCCACAAAGACTAAACATGTACCAAGACTGGGAGAGACAGTGCTCAATCATTTATTTTTATTTATTTTTATATTTTTCTAATTATTTGTTTGTTTGTTTCACATCGCCATGGTTACCAAATACATTACATTTTTGTGCATATCTTTATGACAGAAGTAAGATTAAGATGAAGGTTAAGATGTCCTGTTTAACTCTATATTATCCCGGTCGTACCACACCACAGTACACAGTTTACGGAGGGCTAAGTCCAGGCTAACTCTATACTAAGATATAGAACAGATATAGAAAAAAAAAAACGTATAAAGAAGCACAATAAAGAAGCAAATCTAAAATCTCCAACTTTAGCAGAATCAAGAAGTAAGAATTAAGTACAAACTCTCTAACTTTGACATAATAAAGAAGCCAGTTTAAATACTTCTAGTGCAAGAGAATATATTACAAAACTACCAGGGATTTGAAGTCCGTGTTTTATAAATGTTAATTAACCGTGTTTTATGAATGTTAATTAACCATGTTTTATGAATGTTAATTAACCGTGTTTTATGAATGTTAATTAACCGTGTTTTATGAATGTTAATTAACCGTGTTGGCGTGTGCAGCGTGTCTCTGGACATGTTGAACATCAGCCACGCTCAGAAAGCACAGGACCTGGCCACAGAAACCAACTACAGAACCATCCTCCACGACTACACCACGCTCCCCTCCGACATCAGCGTCACGTGGGCCAAGAAGGCGTACGGGCTCCAAAGCAACGTACGTGACCGCCATTTACTCTAGAAAAACACATGTTGAATATTGAAAGTGAAACGTCTGTGTGTGTTTTATCCTTTTCAGAAACAGTACAGGTCAGATCTAAACTGGATGAAGGGAGTGGGATGGGAGGCCTCCAAGTCTCTGGACGTCCAACAGGCAAAGAAAGCCGGGGAGCTTCTTAGCGAGGTAGGCTATGACAAGGCGACCGAAAAACGCCCGGCCTTAAAAGCAGAAGAGACATTATTATTTAAAGCCGTCATTTAACTAGGTGAGATTTATTTTGAATAAGTTATAAGGAAGGGATACTGGAGCTGGCAGAACATGTGACGGGAAAGCACATATCTGGTTTACAACTAGGGTCAGATGTATTTAAAGTCTCTCTGAGCGTGTGCGCGTTAATGAGAAGGAGGTCAGTTTCAAGCCTAAACTGAGAAACAGGAGATAAATATGTGACAAAAAACCAAAATGGGCTCATATCGTACGTGGTATAAGTTCATATCTACTCTAGCTTACCCTGGTAATGCTAACAGATACAGCATGAAGATTATTTTTACTTTAACACATGATTTATAAATAACTAGTGCATGCCTGCTGCTTATTGCAAAGTCTCACCAATGCTAAGAATATGTTTTATCCTGTTGAAAAGGCCCGTAGCTTGACAGCGCCCTCTGGTGGGTGTCTAAAGCATGGCAGTGCAGCTGTAACGTCATTTGAAATCCTTACGATCGATTCACTTTTTTTGTGCGATAATTTTTAATCAAGTTGTAAATTCTAATTACATTTACACACTTTACTTTTGTCCCCTTTTTGTTCCCCACATCCCCTTTTCCCTTGTGGTGGGCAGAGAGGCTCAAAAAAAATAAAAAAAAATAAAAAAATAATTCAGTTTAAGACATCAATACAGAATGAGTAATTAATCAAAAAATAAAACAAAGATGAATAGATATATACTAATAATAACAATAACCAAAAAAAACCTGAACTGATATAAGTTGTGAAGAATAATCTACAGCTGAGCAAACAAAAGGAGCTGATTTGATCTATTTACTTTTTATTCAACAGAAAAAGTATCGTCAGAATGTGAGTAACCTGAAGTTCACCAGCGTCGAGGACACTCCCGAGATGGTCCAGGCCAAACTCAGCAACAAACTGGCCGTCGATGTGGGTTTGATATATACGTAACACAGGGTTAATATGAACAAAAACTACCATAAAAACAGTCTTAATGCTGCTGTTTCCGTGCAGAGGTTGTACAGAGAAAAGGCTGAAGACGTGAGACATAACTACACCCTGAGTGGAGAGCTGCCAGAGATGATGCAGGCCAGAATCAACGCTAAGAACATCAGCGAGGTGAAGATACAGAGAGAAACTGAGACAAACGCTGCCTTTATACGTTTGTTTTTTTACTTTACGCACTTTCTTTTTGTTCAGAGCCAATACAAAGAGTCCTGGACTAAGTTACGTGACGGAGGCTACAAGCTGCGACTGGACGCTCTTCCTTTCCAGTCTGCAAAGGCGTCTACAGAGATCCTCAGTGATGTAGGCCCAGAGTGATGTCACAGTGTTTTGGAAAGACCCCCCATGGTCTCATGACGTACGCCTTAACTGTAGCTGATGGTTTTATTGTCATTTTAGCAAAAGTACAAAGAAGAATTTGAGAAAACCAAAGGGAAGATGATTGGACTGAAAGGACTTCAGGACGACCTCAACATTTCTCACTCAGTTAATGCCACGAAACTTCAAAGTGATGTAAGTATTGATTCTACTCAGTAAATGTGGGTGGGTTTTAATACTATATGCATGGTGTGTGTGTGTGTGATTTTAAAATGTTTTATCTTGCACCACCCAAGCCCCTGACTCCCCACGTGCCGACAATTAGAACACCACTGCCATGGGTATAAGAGGCAGTGGGGAGGAAGAAGAGGAGGACGAGGATGTTGCAGAACCAGACACGGGGAAGGCTGACCCCGTGGTTTGGCGGTCCAGGTTGTGGCCACGAGAAAGGACAGAGCAGGACTGAGTAGCAGTGTATTCTAGCATGTATTTTTAGCCTTTTTTTAGCCCCATTTTTATCGTAGGTTTTTAGTGCTTTTTACCCGTTTATTTCCACGGGTTCAAGGGAACATGGCTGCTCCGTCAGCAGTGACACAGCCTTGTCCTTTCAGCGGGGGCTTCGGGCAACGACAGCAGACATTAGTGGGAGCAGTTGGACAAGGTCTCGCGGGGGGATCTGACCCAAAACCTTCAGTCTACCAACTGAGACACCGTCGCCCTAAATTTGTTTTCATTTTAAACCCGGGTCAAAAGAACCTGTTTCCCTGTGACATAAACATCAAACTGTGAATCTAAAAAACACATTTGAACCAAACTGTTTGTGCTCAGATCAAATACAGAGAGGACTCAGCGAGGGACATGTCCAAGGTCCACCTGGGACTGGACATGCTGCAGGTCTCCCACGCCACCAAGGCCCAGTCCTTAGTGTCGGACCAGGACTACAGACTGACCCTGCACCACTACACCACTCTGCCCGACGATATGAAGGTGCAGGCCGCCAAGAAGGCATACGCACTGCAGAGTGACGTAAGTACACACACACACACGCACACACACACGTCACAACACAACACAACACACACACACACACACCTCTGCCTGACGATATGAAGGTGCAGGCCGCCAAGAAGGCATACGCACTGCAGAGTGACGGAAGTACACACACGTTACAACACACTCACAACACACACACACAACATACACACCCACACACACACACACGTATATCATTTGTTGTTAATACACGTGTGCAGAAAGTCTATCGCTCAGACCTGAACTATTTACGAGGAGCAGCGTGGATCGCAGCTGGAGCTCTGCAGATCGAGGGAGTCAAGAAGGCCACGGAACTCATCAGTGACGTACGACACAGTTATATAAATATATACACTGAAGATTATGGATTTATACGATAAGATAAGATAGAAAGACAGAAGTGTGAAACATGTTAAAGTTTAGAAATATAGTCTGTGTGGATATACTTATGTACAATAAAAAAGTAGCAATAGCAGCAGGTTTGTCAGTCCTAGTGCAGTAGTGACTTAAAGTGACTTATTGTACAGTCTGACAGTGGTGTGGATAAAGATTATATAGTGCCAATCTCACCACAATGATTTTTCCAACAGAAAAAGTACCGCCAACAACCGTACAACTTCAGACACACGTCCGTGACCGACTCTCCAGACATTGTTCACGCCAAAATGAGCGGGAAAATAACAAATGAAGTGAGTTATTGTTATAACTTCATCGTATTTGCTCATTTACTAAAACAGTGCTTCTTCAGCGCTTGTACAAAGAGAAAGGTGTGAGCGACCAACACAACTACACCATCACCTCAGAGAGACCGGAGATCACACAGGCCAAGATCAACGCCGCAAACCTGAGTGATGTAAGGAAACAATCCATGCAGTATTCCCTGTGGTCTTGGGTCTTAGGTCTGGGGTCTGGGGTCTGAGGTCTGGAGTCTGGGGTCTGAGGTCTGGGGTCTGGAGTCTGGGGTCTGGGGTCTGAGGTCTGGAGGTCTGAGGTCTGGGGTCTGAGGTCTGGGGTCTGAGGTCTGAGGTCTGGGGTCTGAGGTCTGGGGTCTGAGGTCTGAGGGGTCTGAGGTCGTGGGTCTGGAGTCTGGTCTGAGGTCTGGGGTCTGGGTCTGAGGTCTGGGGTCTGGGGTCTGGGGTCTGAGGTCTGGGGTCTGAGGTCTGGGGTCTGAGGTCTGAGGTCTGGGGTCTGAGGTCTGGGGTCTGGGGTCTGAGGTCTGGGGTCTGGGGTCTGAGGTCTGGGGTCTGGGGTCTGGAGTCTGAGGTCTGGGGTCTGGGGTCTGGGGTCTGAGGTCTGGGGTCTGAGGTCTGGGGTCTGGGGTCTGGAGTCTGAGGTCTGGGGTCTGAGGTCTGGGGTCTGGGGTCTGGAGTCTGAGGTCTGGGGTCTGGGGTCTGGGGTCTGGGGTCTGGGTCTGGGGTCTGGGGTCTGGAGTCTGAGGTCTGGAGTCTGAGGTCTGGGGTCTGAGGTCTGGGGTCTGAGGTCTGGGGTCTGAGGTCTGGGGTCTGAGGTCTGGGGTCTGGGGTCTGGAGTCTGAGGTCTGGGGTCTGAGGTCTGGAGTCTGAGGTCTGGGGTCTGGGGTCTGGAGTCTGAGGTCTGGGGTCTGGGGTCTGGGGTCTGGGGTCTGGGGTCTGGGGTCTGGAGTCTGAGGTCTGGGGTCTGGGGTCTGGGGTCTGGGGTCTGGAGTCTGAGGTCTGGGGTCTGAGGTCTGGGGTCTGAGGTCTGGGGTCTGGGGTCTGGGGTCTGGGGTCTGGGGTCTGGAGTCTGGAGTCTGGAGTCTGAGGTCTGGGGTCTGGGGTCTGGGGTCTGGGGTCTGGAGTCTGAGGTCTGGGGTCTGGGGTCTGGGGTCTGGGGTCTGGGGTCTGGGGTCTGAGGTCTGGGGTCTGAGGTCTGGGGTCTGAGGTCTGGGGTCTGGGGTCTGGGGTCTGGGGTCTGGGGTCTGGGGTCTGGAGTCTGGAGTCTGAGGTCTGGGTCTGGGTCTGGGTCTGGGGTCTGGGGTCTGGGGTCTGGGGTCTGGGGTCTGGGGTCTGGGGTCTGGGTCTGGGGTCTGGGTCTGGGGTCTGGGGTCTGGGGTCTGGGTCTGGGTCTGAGGTCTGGGGTCTGGGGTCTGAGGTCTGGGGTCTGGGGTCTGGGGTCTGGGGTCTGGGGTCTGGGGTCTGGAGTCTGGAGTCTGGGGTCTGGGGTCTGGGGTCTGGGGTCTGGGGTCTGGGTCTGGGTCTGGGGTCTGGGTCTGGGTCTGGGTCTGGGGTCTGGGGTCTGGGGTCTGGGGTCTGGGTCTGGGGTCTGAGGTCTGGGGTCTGGGGTCTGGGGTCTGGGGTCTGTCTGGGGGGGTCTGGGGTCTGGGTCTGGAGTCTGGGGTCTGGGGTCTCTGGGGTCTGAGGTCTGGAGTCTGGTCTGGGGTCTGGGGTCTGGGTCTGAGGTCTGGGGTCTGGGGTCTGAGGTCTGGGGTCTGAGGTCTGGGGTCTGGGTCTGGAGTCTGGGGTCTGGGGTCTGGGGTCTGGAGTCTGGGGTCTGGGGTCTGGGGTCTGGAGTCTGGAGTCTGGGGTCTGGGGTCTGGGGTCTGGGGTCTGGAGGTCTGGGGTCTGGGGTCTGGGGTCTGGGGTCTGGGGTCTGGGGTCTGGGTCTGGGGTCTGGGGTCTGGGGTCTGGGGGGTCTGGGTCTGGGGTCTGGGGTCTGGGGTCTGGGGTCTGAGGTCTGGGGTCTGGGGTCTGGGTCTGGGGTCTGGGTCTGGGGTCTGGGTCTGGGGTCTGGGGTCTGGGGTCTGAGGTCTGTGGGGTCTGGGGTCTGGGGTCTGAGGTCTGGGGTCTGGGGGTCTGGGTCTGAGGTCTGGGTCTGGGGTCTGGGGTCTGGGTCTGGGGTCTGGGGTCTGGAGTCTGGGGTCTGGGGTCTGGGGTCTGGGGTCTGAGGTCCTGGGTCTGGGGTCTGGAGTCTGGGGTCTGAGGTCTGGAGTCTGAGTCTGGAGTCTGGGGTCTGAGGTCTGAGTCTGAGTCTGGGTCTGGGGTCTGGGGTCTGAGTCTGGGTCTGGGGTCTGGGGTCTGGGTCTGAGGGTCTGGGGTCTGGGTCTGAGGTCTGGGGTCTGGGTCTGGGGTCTGGGTCTAGAGTCTGGGGTCTGAGGTCTGGGGTCTGGGGTCTGGGGTCTGGAGTCTGAGGTCTGGAGTCTGGGGTCTGAGTCTGAGGTCTGGGTCTGAGGTCTGGGGTCTGAGGTCTGGGGTCTGGGGTCTGGGGTCTGGGGTCTGGGGTCTAGAGTCTGGGGTCTGAGGTCTGGGGTCTGGGGTCTGGGTCTGGGGTCTGGAGTCTGAGGTCTGGAGTCTGGGGTGCTGAGGTCTGAGGTCTGGGGTCTGAGGTCTGGAGTCTGGGGTCTGAGGTCTGGGTCTGGGGTCTGGGGGTCTGGGGTCTGGGGTCTGGGGTCTGGAGTCTGGGGTCTGGGGTCTGGGGTCTGAGGTCTGGGGTCTGGGGTCTGAGGTCTGGGGTCTGGGTCTGGGGACTGGGGTCTGAGTCTGAGGTCTGGGGTCTGGGGTCTGAGGTCTGGGGTCTGGGGTCTGGGGTCTGGGGTCTGGGGTCTGGGGTCTGGAGTCTGGGGTCTGGGGTCTGGGGTCTGAGGTCTGGGTCTGGGGTCTGAGGTCTGGGGTCTGGGTCTGGGGACTGGGGTCTGAGGTCTGAGGTCTGGGTCTGGGGGTCTGAGGTCTGGGGTCTGGGGTCTGAGGTCTGAGGTCTGGGGTCTGGGGTCTGGAGTCTGAGGTCTGGAGTCTGGGGTCTGGGTCTGGAGTCTGAGGTCTGGAGTCTGAGGTCTAGAGTCTGAGGTCTGAGGTCTGGAGTCTGGGGTCTGGGGTCTGGGGTCTGAGGTCTAGAGTCTGAGGTCTGAGGTCTGGAGTCTGGGGTCTGAGGTCTGGGGTCTGAGGTCTGGGTCTGGGGTCTGGGGTCTGGGGTCTGGAGTCTGGGGTCTGGGGTCTGGGGTCTGAGGTCTGGGGTCTGGGTCTGAGTCTGGGGTCTGAGGTCTGAGGTCTGGGGTCTGGGGTCTGAGGTCTGGGGTCTGGGGTCTGAGGTCTGAGGTCTGGGGTCTGGGGTCTGGAGTCTGAGGTCTGGAGTCTGGGTCTGAGGTCTGGAGTCTGAGGTCTGGAGTCTGAGGTCTAGAGTCTGAGTCTGAGGTCTGGAGTCTGGGTCTGGGTCTGGGTCTGAGGTCTGGGGTCTGGGTCTGAGGTCTGGGTCTGGGTCTGGGGTCTGGGGTCTGAGGTCTGGGGTCTGGGGTCTGAGTCTGGGGTCTGAGGTCTGGGGTCTGGGGTCTGGGTCTGGGTCTGGGTCTGAGGTCTGAGGTCTGGGTCTGGGGTCTGAGGTCTGGGTCTGGGTCTGGGTCTGGGGTCTGAGGTCTGAGGTCTGGGTCTGGGGTCTGAGGTCTGGGTCTGGGGTCTGAGGTCTGGGGTCTGGGTCTGGGGTCTGAGGTCTGGGGTCTGAGGTCTGGGGTCTGGGGTCTGAGTCTGGGGTCTGGGGTCTGGAGGTCCTGGGTCTGAGTCTGGGGTCTGGGTCTGGGTCTGAGTCTGGGTCTGGGTCTGAGTCTGAGTCTGGGTCTGAGGTCTGGGTCTGAGGTCTGAGGTCTGGGGGGTCTGGGTCTGAGGTCTGGGTCTGGGACTGGGGACTGGGTCTGAGGTCTGGGTCTGGGGTCTGAGTCTGGGGTCCTGAGTCTGGAGTCTGGAGTCTGGAGTCTGGGTCTGAGTCTGAGGTCTGAGTCTGAGGTCTGGGGTCTGGGTCTGGGGTCTGAGTCTGGGTCTGGGTCTGGGTCTAGAGTCTGGGTCTGGGTCCTGGGTCTGAGTCTGAGGTATGGGTCTAGAGTCTGGGTCTGAGGTCTGGGGTCTGGGTCTGAGGTCTGGGTCTGGGTCTGGGTCTGAGGTCTGGGTCTGGGTCTGAGGGTCTGGGTCTGGGTCTGAGTCTGGGTCTAGAGTCTGAGTCTGAGTCTGGGTCTGGGTCTGGGTCTGGGTCTGAGTCTGAGGTCTGGAGTCTGGGGTCCTGAGGTCTGGGGTCTGAGAGGTCTGAGGTCTGGGTCTGGGGAGTCTGGGAGTCTGGAGTCTGTCTGAGTCTGGGGTCTGAGGTCGGAGTTGTGTCTGAGGTCTGGGTCTGGTCTGAGTCTGGGGGGTCTGGAGTCTGAGGTCTGGGTCTGAGGTCTGAGTCTGAGGTCTGGGTCTGGGTCTAGGTCTGAGGTCTGAGTCTGAGTCTGGAGTCTGGTCTGAGTCTGAGTCTGTCTGAGTCTGGGTCTGAGGTCTGGGTCTGGGGTCTGAGGTCTGGGGGTCTGGAGTCTGTCTGAGTCTGGAGTCTGGGTCTGAGTCTGAGGTCTGAGGTCTGGAGTCTGGGGTCTGAGGTCTGGAGTCTGACGTCTGAGTCTGGGTCTGAGTCTGAGGTCTGGAGTCTGAGTCTGGGTCTGGGTCCTGAGTCTGGGGTCTGGAGTCTGGAGTCTGAGTCTGGGTCTGAGGAGTCTGAGTCTGAGTTCTGAGTCTGGGTCTGGAGTCTGAGGTCTGGGTCTGAGTCTGTGTCTGGGGTCTGGGTCTGAGTCTGATTCCGGTCAGTGGAGTCTGGTCTGGGTCTGAGTCTGTGGTCTGGGTCTGAGTCTGAGTCTGGGTCTGAGTCTGGGTCTGGGTCTGAGTCTGAGTCTGGGTCTGAGTCTGGGTGAGTCTGGGTCTGGGTCTGAGTCTGGGTTCTGTGTCTGGGTCTGAGTCTGGTCTTTGAGTTCTGAGTCTGGGTCTGAGGTCTGGGTCTGGGTCTGGAGTCTGAGTCTGAGGTCTGGGTCTGGGTTCTGAGTCTGCAGTCTGGGTCTGGGTCTGGTCTGTCTGAGTCTGGAGTCTGGGTTCCTGGGTCTGAGTCTGGGTCTGGGTCTGAGTCTGGGTCTGGGTCTGAGTCTGGTGTCTGGAGTACTGGGTCTGGGTCTGAGTCTGGGTCTGGGTCTGAGTCTGGGTCTGGTCTGAGTCTGGGTCTGAGTCTGGGTCTGGGTCTGAGTCTGAGTCTGGGTCTGAGTCTGTGGTCTGGGTCTGAGTCTGAGTCTGGGTCTGAGTCTGAGTCTGGGTCTGAGTCTGGGTCTGGGTCTGGGTCTGGGTCTGGGTCTGAGTCTGGGTCTGGGGGTCTGGGTCTGGGTCTGGGTCTGGGTCTGAGTCTGGGTCTGGGTCTGTGTCTGGGTCTTGAGTCTGGGTCTGGGTCTGATGTCTGAGTCTGAGTCTGGGTCTGGGTCTGGGTCTGTGTCTGAGTCTGGGTCTGAGTCTGGGTCTGGGTCGAGTCTGAGTCTGGGTCTGAGTCTGAGTCTGGGGTCTGAGTCTGGGTCTGTGTCTGGGTCTGGGTCTGAGTCTGAGTCTGGGTCTGAGTCTGGGTCTGTGTCTGTGTCTGGGTCTGGGGTCTGAGTCTGATTTCTGGGTCTGGGAGTCTGAAGTATGGGTCTGAGTCTGGGTCTGAGTCATGGGTCTGGGTCTGAGTCTGGTCTGGGTCTGAGTCTGCGTCTGGGTCTGAGTCTGGGTCTGGGTCTGAGTCTGAGTCTGTGTCTGAGTCTGGGTCTGAGTCTGAGTCTGAGTCTGGGTCTGGGTCTGGGTCTGAGTCTGGGTCTGGGTCTGGTCTGAGTCTGGGTCTGAGTCTGGGTCTGGGTCTGAGTCTGAGTCTGGGTCTGAGTCTGGGTCTGGGTCTGAGTCTGAGTCTGGGTCTGGGTCTGTGTCTGAGTCTGGTCTGAGTCTGAGTCTGAGTCTGGGTCTGAGTCTGGGTCTGAGTCTGGGTCTGGGTCTGAGTCTGAGTCTGGGTCTGAGTCTGGTCTGGGTCTGAGTCTGGGTCTGAGTCTGAGTCTGGGTCTGGGTCTGAGTCTGAGTCTGTGTCTGAGTCTGGGTCTGGGTCTGAGTCTGAGTCTGTGTCTGAGTCTGAGTCTGAGTCTGGGTCTGGGTCTGAGTCTGAGTCTGTGTCTGAGTCTGGTCTGAGTCTGGGTCTGAGTCTGAGTCTGAGTCTGGGTCTGAGTCTGGGTCTGAGTCTGTGTCTGAGTCTGTGTCTGAGTCTGAGTCTGGGTCTGAGTCTGAGTCTGAGTCTGTGTCTGAGTCTGGTCTGAGTCTGGGTCTGAGTCTGAGTCTGAGTCTGTGTCTGGGTCTGAGTCTGAGTCTGAGTCTGAGTCTGAGTCTGGGTCTGAGTCTGGGTCTGAGTCTGAGTCTGGGTCTGGGTCTGAGTCTGGGTCTGAGTCTGAGTCTGGGTCTGAGTCTGAGTCTGAGTCTGGGTCTGGGTCTGGGTCTGGTCTGGTCTGGGTCTGAGTCTGGGTCTGAGTCTGAGTCTGGGTCTGAGTCTGAGTCTGGGTCTGAGTCTGGGTCTGAGTCTGGTCGGTCTGAGTCTGAGTCTGAGTCTGGGTCTGAGTCTGAGTCTGAGTCTGGGTCTGAGTCTGAGTCTGGGTCTGAGTCTGAGTCTGAGTCTGAGTCTGAGTCTGTGTCTGAGTCTGGGTCTGAGTCTGAGTCTGGGTCTGAGTCTGGGTCTGAGTCTGAGTCTGTGTCTGGGTCTGGGTCTGAGTCTGGGTCTGAGTCTGAGTCTGTGTCTGGGTCTGGGTCTGAGTCTGGGTCTGAGTCTGAGTCTGGGTCTGGGTCTGGGTCTGGGTCTGGGTCTGAGTCTGAGTCTGGGTCTGAGTCTGTGTCTGGGTCTGAGTCTGGTCTGAGTCTGGGTCTGGGTCTGAGTCTGGGTCTGGTCTGAGTCTGAGTCTGAGTCTGGGTCTGAGTCTGGGTCTGAGTCTGGGTCTGAGTCTGTGTCTGAGTCTGAGTCTGGGTCTGAGTCTGGGTCTGAGTCTGAGTCTGTGTCTGGGTCTGGGTCTGAGTCTGAGTCTGAGTCTGGTCTGAGTCTGGGTCTGAGTCTGGGTCTGAGTCTGAGTCTGAGTCTGGGTCTGAGTCTGGGTCTGAGTCTGAGTCTGAGTCTGGGTCTGAGTCTGGGTCTGGGTCTGAGTCTGAGTCTGGGTCTGAGTCTGTGTCTGAGTCTGAGTCTGAGTCTGAGTCTGAGTCTGAGTCTGAGTCTGTGTCTGAGTCTGGAGTCTGAGTCTGAGTCTGAGTCTGAGTCTGGGTCTGATGTCTGAGTCTGTGTCTGAGTCTGGAGTCTGAGTCTGTATGTCTGAGTCTGAGTTTGAGTCTGAGTCTGAGTCTGTGTATGGGTCTGAGTCTGCGTCTGAGGTCTGTTCTGAGTCTGATGTCTGAGTCTGAAGTCTGAGTCTGTGTTGTGTATGTGTCTGAGTCTGAGTCTGAGTCTGAGTCTGAGTCTGAGTCTGGGTTCTGAGGTCTGAGTGTCTGAGGTCTGTTGAAGTCTGAGTCCTGAGTCTGTCTGAGTCTGTGTCTGAGTCTGAGTCTGAGTATGGGTCTGAGTCTGGGTCTGAGTCTGAGTCTGAGTCTGAGTCTGGGTTGGGCCTGAGTCTGAGTCTGGGTCTGAGTCTGAGTCTGTGTCTGAGTCTGGGTCTGAGTACTGAGTCTGAGTCCTGGGTCTGAGTCTGAGTCTGGGTCTGGGTCTGAGTCTGAGTCTGGGTCTGAGGTCTGAGTCTGGGTCTGTGGTCTGAGTCTGTGTCTGAGTCTGAGTCTGTGTCTGAGTCTGAGTCTGGGTCTGAGGTCTGAGTCTGAGTCTGAGTCTTGAGTCTGAGTCTGAGTCTGGGTCTGAGTCTGAGGTCTGAGTCTGAGTCTGAGTCTGGGTCTGGTGTCTGAGTCTGGTCTGGGTCTGAGTCTGAGTCTGGGTCTGAGTCTGAGTCTTGTGTCTGGGTCTGGGTCTGAGTCTGAGTCTGGGTCTGAGTCTGTGTCTGAGGTCTGAGGTCTGAGTCTGAGTCTGAGGTCTGAGTCTAGTCTGTGTTGAGTCTGGGTCTGAGTCTGTGTCTGAGTCTGAGTCTGAGTCTGAGTCTGAGTCTGAGTCTGTGGTCTGAGCGTCTGAGTCTGAGGTCTGTGTCGCTGGTCTGAGTCTGGGTCTGAGTCTGTGTCTGAGGTCTGAGTCTGAGTCTGGTCTGAGTGTCTGAGTCTGGAGTCTGGGTCTGGGTCTGGGTCTGGGTCTGTGTCTGAGTCTGAGTCTGAGTCTGGGTCTGAGTCTGTGTCTGTGTCTGAGTCTGAGTCTGAGTCTGGGTCTGGGTCTGAGTCTGAGTCTGTGTCTGAGTCTGAGTCTGAGTCTGGGTCTGAGTCTGTGACTGTGTCTGAGTCTGAGTCTGGGTCTGAGTCTGAGGTCTGGGTCTGAGTCTGTGTCTGAGTCTGAGTCTGGGTCTGAGTCTGAGTCTGAGTCTGAATCTGGAGTCTGAGTCTGAGTCTGAGTCCTGGGTTCTGAGTCTGAGTCTGAGTCTGGGAGAGTCTGAGTCTGAGTCTGGGTCTGAGTCTGAGTCTGAGTCTCGTGTCTGAGTCTGAGTCTGAGTCTGAGTCTCTGTGTCTGAGTCTGAGTCTGAGTCTGAGGTCTGATGTCTGGGTCTGAGTCTGAGTCTGAGTCTGAGTCTGTGTCTGAGTCTGAGTCTGAGGTCTGGGTCTGGGTCTGAGTCTGAGTCTGAGTCTGGGTTGAGTCTGTGTCTGAGTCTGAGGTCTGAGTCTGTGTCTGAGTCTGAGTCTGAGTCTGAGTCTGAGTCTGAGGTCTGAGTCTGTGTCTGAGTCTGAGTCTGAGTCTGAGTCTGAGTCTGAAGGTCTGAGTCTGAGTCTGAGGTCCTGAGTCCTGAGTCTGAGTCTGAGTCTGAGTCTGAGTCTGTAAGGTCTGAGGTCCTGAGTCTGAGGTCTGAGGTCTGAGGTCCTTGAGTCTGAGTCTGAGTCTGAGTCTGAGGTCTGGAGGTCTGAGTCTGTGTCTGGAGTCTGAGTCTGAGGTCTGGTCTGTGGTCTGAGTCTGAGTCAGAGTCTGAGGTCTGAGGTCTGAGTCTGAGTCTTAGTCTGATTCCTGAGTCTGAGTCTGTGTTCTGAAGTCTGAGGTCTGAGGACTGAGGTCTGAGTCTGAAGTCTGAGTCTGTGTCTGAGGTTCTGAGGTCTGAGTCTGAGTCTGAGTCTGAGGTCTGAGACTGAGTCTGAGTCTGAGTCTGAGTCTGAGGTCTGAGTCTGAGTCTGAGTCTGGGTCTGAGTCTGGGTCTGAGTCTGTGTCTGAGTCTGTGTCTGAGTCTGAGTCTGAGTCTGAGTCTGGGTCTGAGTCTGGGTCTGTGTCTGAGTCTGGGTCTGAGTCTGTGTCTGAGTCTGAGTCTGAGTCTGAGTCTGAGTCTGAGTCTGAGTCTGGGTCTGAGTCTGAGTCTGGGTCTGAGTCTGAGTCTGAGTCTGGGTCTGGGTCTGAGTCTGAGTCTGAGTCTGAGTCTGTGTCTGGGTCTGAGTCTGAGTCTGAGTCTGGTCTGAGTCTGAGTCTGGTCTGAGTCTGGGTCTGGGTCTGAGTCTGAGTCTGAGTCTGAGTCTGAGTCTGGGTCTGAGTCTGGGTCTGAGTCTGGGTCTGAGTCTGTGTCTGGGTCTGAGTCTGAGTCTGAGTCTGAGTCTGGGTCTGAGTCTGAGTCTGTGTCTGAGTCTGAGTCTGAGTCTGGGTCTGGGTCTGAGTCTGGGTCTGGGTCTGAGTCTGAGTCTGGGTCTGGGTCTGAGTCTGAGTCTGGGTCTGGGTCTGGGTCTGGGTCTGAGTCTGAGTCTGAGTCTGTGTCTGGGTCTGAGTCTGGGTCTGAGTCTGAGTCTGAGTCTGAGTCTGGGTCTGAGTCTGAGTCTGAGTCTGGGTCTGAGTCTGGGTCTGAGTCTGAGTCTGGGTCTGGGTCTGAGTCTGAGTCTGGGTCTGGGTCTGGGTCTGAGTCTGAGTCTGGGTCTGAGTCTGAGTCTGAGTCTGGGTCTGAGTCTGTGTCTGAGTCTGAGTCTGGGTCTGGGTCTGAGTCTGAGTCTGAGTCTGAGTCTGGGTCTGGGTCTGGGTCTGTGTCTGAGTCTGAGTCTGGGTCTGAGTCTGAGTCTGAGTCTGAGTCTGAGTCTGGGTCTGAGTCTGAGTCTGAGTCTGAGTCTGAGTCTGAGTCTGGGTCTGGGTCTGGGTCTGTGTCTGAGTCTGGTCTGGGTCTGAGTCTGAGTCTGAGTCTGGGTCTGTGTCTGAGTCTGTGTCTGAGTCTGAGTCTGGGTCTGAGTCTGGGTCTGAGTCTGAGTCTGAGTCTGGGTCTGGGTCTGAGTCTGTGTCTGAGTCTGGGTCTGAGTCTGAGTCTGAGTCTGTGTCTGAGTCTGAGTCTGGGTCTGAGTCTGTGTCTGAGTCTGAGTCTGAGTCTGAGTCTGTGTCTGAGTCTGGGTCTGGGTCTGAGTCTGAGTCTGGGTCTGAGTCTGGTCTGAGTCTGGGTCTGAGTCTGAGTCTGTGTCTGAGTCTGTGTCTGAGTCTGGGTCTGAGTCTGTGTCTGGGTCTGAGTCTGGGTCTGAGTCTGAGTCTGGGTCTGTGTCTGAGTCTGAGTCTGAGTCTGAGTCTGGGTCTGGGTCTGAGTCTGTGTCTGGGTCTGTGTCTGAGTCTGAGTCTGAGTCTGTGTCTGAGTCTGTGTCTGAGTCTGAGTCTGGGTCTGAGTCTGAGTCTGGGTCTGAGTCTGGTCTGGGTCTGAGTCTGGGTCTGAGTCTGGGTCTGAGTCTGTGTCTGAGTCTGGGTCTGAGTCTGAGTCTGGGTCTGAGTCTGAGTCTGAGTCTGAGTCTGAGTCTGGGTCTGGGTCTGAGTCTGGGTCTGAGTCTGGTCTGAGTCTGGGTCTGAGTCTGGGTCTGAGTCTGAGTCTGAGTCTGGGTCTGAGTCTGAGTCTGAGTCTGAGTCTGGGTCTGAGTCTGAGTCTGGGTCTGGGTCTGAGTCTGGGTCTGGGTCTGAGTCTGAGTCTGGGTCTGGTCTGAGTCTGGGTCTGAGTCTGAGTCTGAGTCTGGGTCTGGGTCTGAGTCTGAGTCTGGGTCTGGGTCTGAGTCTGGGTCTGAGTCTGTGTCTGAGTCTGAGTCTGAGTCTGAGTCTGGGTCTGAGTCTGGGTCTGGGTCTGAGTCTGAGTCTGAGTCTGGGTCTGAGTCTGAGTCTGAGTCTGAGTCTGAGTCTGTGTCTGAGTCTGGGTCTGGGTCTGAGTCTGAGTCTGTGTCTGAGTCTGGGTCTGGGTCTGAGTCTGAGTCTGAGTCTGGGTCTGAGTCTGAGTCTGAGTCTGAGTCTGAGTCTGGGTCTGGGTCTGGGTCTGAGTCTGAGTCTGGGTCTGAGTCTGAGTCTGGGTCTGGGTCTGGGTCTGAGTCTGAGTCTGAGTCTGGGTCTGAGTCTGGGTCTGAGTCTGGGTCTGAGTCTGTGTCTGGTCTGAGTCTGTGTCTGGGTCTGGGTCTGAGTCTGAGTCTGGGTCTGGGTCTGAGTCTGGGTCTGAGTCTGAGTCTGAGTCTGGGTCTGGGTCTGAGTCTGGGTCTGGGTCTGGGTCTGGGTCTGAGTCTGAGTCTGGGTCTGGGTCTGAGTCTGAGTCTGGGTCTGAGTCTGAGTCTGAGTCTGAGTCTGGGTCTGGGTCTGAGTCTGGGTCTGAGTCTGGGTCTGAGTCTGAGTCTGAGTCTGGGTCTGAGTCTGGGTCCTGAGTCTGAGTCTGAGTCTGAGTCTGAGTCTGGGTCTGAGTCTGAGTCTCCAGTCTGATCTGGGTCTGAGTCTGGGTCTGAGTCTGGGTCTGAGTCTGAGTCTGAGTCTGAGTCTGGGTCTGAGTCTGAGTCTGGGTCTGAGTCTGAGTCTGAGTCTGAGTCTGGGTCTGGGTCTGGGTCTGAGTCGGGGTCTGAGTCTGAGTCTGAGTCTGGATCTGGGTCTGAGTCTGGTCTGAGTCTGGGTCTGAGTCTGATCAGAGTCCTGAGTCTGATTCTGAGTCCTGAGTCCCTGAGTCTGCGTCTGAGTCTGGGTCTGAGTGCTGGGTCTGTGATCTGGGTCTGAGTCTGGGTCCTGTGTCTGAGTCCCTGGGTCTGGGTCTGAGTCTGGGTCTGGGGTCTGAGTCTAGGTCTGAGTCTGAGTCTGAGTCTGAGTCCTGAGTCTGGGTCTGAGTCTGGGTCGGAGTCTGGGTCTGGAGTCTGAGTCTGGGTCTGGGTCTAGGTCTGAGTCTGAGTCTGGGTCTGGTCTGAGTCGGTTCTGAGTCTGATCTAGTCGATCTGAGTCTGAGTCTGGGTCTGGGTCTGAGTCTGGTCTGGAGTCTGGGTCTAGATTCTGGGTCTGAGTCTGGGTCCTGAGTCTGGGTCTGTGTCCTGAGTCTGGGTCTGTGTCTGAGTCTGATCTGAGTCGGTGTCTGAGTCTGAGTCTGAGGTCTGAGTCTGGGTCTGAGTCTGAGTCTGGAGTCTGAGTCTGGTCTGAGTCTGGTCTGAGTCTGGGTCCTGGGTCTGAGTCTGAGTCTGGGTCTGAGTCTGGGTCTGAGTCTGTGTCTGAGTCTGAGTCTGTGGTCTGAGTCTGAGTCTGGGGTCTGTGTCTGTGTCTGAGTCTGAGTCTGAGGTCTGAGTCTGGAGTCTGGTCTGAGTCTGGGTCTGAGTCTGAGTCTGGGTCTGAGTCTGGGTCTGAGTCTGGGTCTGATCTGAGTCTGAGTCTGTGTCTGAGTCTGGTCTGATCTGGGTCTGGGTCTGAGTCTGGTCTGGTCTGGTCTGAGTCTGGGTCTGAGTCTGAGTCTGAGTCTGAGTCTGAGTCTAGTCAGGGTCTGAGTCTGGGTCTGAGTCTGATCTGAGTCTGAGTCTGAGTCTGAGTCTGAGTCTGAGTCTGGGTCTGAGGTCTGAGTCTGATCTGAGTCCTGGTCTGAGTCTGAGTCTGAGTCTGGGTCCTGAGTCTGATCTGGGTCTGAGTCTGGGTCTGAGTCTCTGTCTGAGTCTGGGTCTGAGTCTGAGTCTGAGTCTGGGTCTGAGTCTGAGTCTGGGTCTGAGTCTGAGTCTGGGTCTGGGTCTGAGTCTGGGTCTGTGTCTGGGTCTGGGTCTGGGTCTGAGTCTGAGTCTGAGTCTGGGTCTGAGTCTGGGTCTGAGTCTGGGTCTGAGTCTGAGGCTGAGGCTGGGTCTGAGTCTGGGTCTGAGTCTGGGTCTGAGTCTGAGTCTGAAGTCTGAGTCTGAGTCTGAGTCTGAGTCTGGGTCTGAGTCTGAGTCTGAGTCTGGGTCTGAGTCTGAGTCTGGTCTGAGTCTGAGTCTGGGTCTGAGTCTGAGTCTGGGTCTGGGTCTGAGTCTGAGTCTGAGTCTGGGTCTGGGTCTGAGTCTGAGTCTGAGTCTGAGTCTGGGTCTGAGTCTGGGTCTGAGTCTGGGTCTGGGTCTGAGTCTGGGTCTGAGTCTGGGTCTGGGTCTGAGTCTGGGTCTGGGTCTGAGTCTGGTCTGGGTCTGGGTCTGAGTCTGGGTCTGGGTCTGGGTCTGAGTCTGGGTCTGAGTCTGAGTCTGAGTCTGGGTCTGGGTCTGAGTCTGGGTCTGAGTCTGAGTCTGGGTCTGGGTCTGAGTCTGAGTCTGGGTCTGGGTCTGAGTCTGGGTCTGAGTCTGGGTCTGAGTCTGAGTCTGGGTCTGAGTCTGAGTCTGGGTCTGGGTCTGAGTCTGAGTCTGGGTCTGGGTCTGAGTCTGGGTCTGAGTCTGGGTCTGAGTCTGAGTCTGAGTCTGGGTCTGGTCGGTCTGAGTCTGGGTCTGAGTCTGAGTCTGGGTCTGGGTCTGAGTCTGGGTCTGAGTCTGGGTCTGAGTCTGAGTCTGAGTCTGGGTCTGGGTCTGAGTCTGGTCTGGGTCTGGGTCTGAGTCTGAGTCTGGGTCTGAGTCTGGGTCTGAGTCTGGGTCTGAGTCTGGGTCTGAGTCTGAGTCTGGGTCTGAGTCTGAGTCTGAGTCTGGGTCTGGGTCTGGGTCTGGGTCTGAGTCTGGGTCTGGGTCTGAGTCTGAGGTCTGGGTCTGGGTCTGAGTCTGGGTCTGAGTCTGGGGTCTGAGTCTGAGTCTGGGTCTGAGTCTGAGTCTGGGTCTGAGTCTGAGTCTGGGTCTGGGTCTGGGTCTGAGTCTGAGTCTGAGTCTGGGTCTGGGTCTGGGTCTGAGTCTGAGTCTGGGTCTGAGTCTGGGTCTGGGTCTGAGTCTGAGTCTGGGTCGGGGTCTGGGTCTGTCTGGGTTCTGGTCTGGTCTGAGGTCTGGAGTCTGGGGTCTGAGTCTGGGTCTGGGGTCTGGGTCTGAGGTCTGGAGTCTTGGGGTCTGGGGCGGGTCTGGGGTCTGAGTCTGGGGTCTGGGTCTGGGTCTGGGTCTGAGTCTGGGGTCTGGGGTCTGGGGTCTGGGTCTGGGGTCTGAGGTCTGGGTCTGGGTCTGAGTCCTGAGTCTGGGTCTGGGGACCTGGTGTACTGGGGTCCTGGGGTCTGGGTCTGGAGTCCTGCGGTCTGAGTCTGGGGTCTGGGTCTGATGGACTGGAGTCTGGGGTCTGGGTCTGAGTCTGGGTCGGAAGTCTGAGGGTCTGGGTCTGAGTCTGAGGTCTGGGTCTGGGGTCTGGAGTCTGGGGTCTGAGTCTGGGTCTGGGGTCTGGAGTCTGAGTCTGGGGTCTGGGTCTGGAGTCTGCGGTCTGGGTCTGAGTCCTGGGTCTGGGTCTGGGGTCTGAGTCTGGGTCTGGTCTGGGTCTGAGTCTGGAGTCTGGGGTCTGAGGTCTGGGGTCTGGGTCTGGGGTCTGAGGTCTGGGTCTGAGTCTGGGGTCTGGGTCTGGGGTCTGGGGTCTGAGGTCTGAGTCTGGGGTCTGAGGTCTGGGTCTGGGGTCTGGGTCTGAGGGTCTGGAGTCTGGGTCTGAGGTCTGGGGTCTGGGGTCTGGGTCTGAGGTCTGGGTCTGGGGTCTGGGTCTGAGGTCTGGAGTCTGGGTCTGAGGTCTGGGGTCTGGGGTCTGGGGTCTGGGGTCTGAGGTCTGGGGTCTGGGTCTGGGGTCTGAGGTCTGGGTCTGGGGTCTGGGTCTGAGTCTGGGGTCTGGGGTCTGAGGTCTGGGACTGGGGGTCTGGGTCTGGAGTCTGAGTCTGGGGTCTGGGGTCTGAGGTCTGGGGTCTGGGGTCTGGAGTCTGAGGTCTGGGGTCTGGGGTCTGAGGTCTGGGTCTGGGGTCTGGGGTCTGGGTCTGGGTCTGGGTCTGAGGTCTGAGGTCTGGGGTCTGGGGTCTGGGGTCTGGGGTCTAGAGTCTGGGGTCTGGGTCTGGGTCTGGGTCTAGAGTCTGGGGTCCTGGTCTGGGTCTGGGGTCTGAGGTCTGGGGTCTGAGGGGGGGGTCTGGGGTCTGAGGTCTGGGGTCTGGGGTCTGGGGTCTGAGGTCTGGAGTCTGGGGTCTGAGGTCTGGGGGGTCTGGGGTCTGGGGTCTGAGGTCTGGGTCTGGGGTCTGGGTCTGGGGTCTGGGGTCTGAGGTCTGGGGTCTGGGGTCTGGGGTCTGGGTCTGAGGTCTGGGGTCTGGGGTCTGAGGTCTGGGGTCTGGGGTCTGGGGTCTGAGGTCTGGGGTCTGGGGTCTGAGGTCTGGGGACTGGGGTCTGGGGTCTGGGGTCTGAGGTCTGGGGTCTGGGGTCTCTGGGGTCTGGGTCTGAGGTCTGGTCTGAGGTTCTGGGGTCTGGGGTCTGGGGTCTGGGGTCTGGTCCTGGGGTCTGGGGTCTGGGGTCTGGGGTCTGAGGTCTGAGGTCTGAGGTCTGGGGTCTGGGGTCTGGGGTCTGGGGTCTGGGGTCTGAGGTCTGGGGTCTGAGGTCTGGGGTCTGGGGTCTGGGGTCTGAGGTCTGGGGTCTGGGGTCTGGAGTCTGAGGTCTGGGGTCTGGGGTCTGGGGTCTGGGGGGTCTGGGGTCTGGGGTCTGGGGTCTGGGGTCTGGGGTCTGAGGTCTGGGGTCTGGGGTCTGAGGTCTGGGGTCTGGGGTCTGGGGTCTGAGGTCTGGAGTCTGGGGTCTGAGGTCTGGGGTCTGGGGTCTGGGGTCTGGGGTCTGGGGTCTGGGGTCTGAGGTCTGGGGTCTGAGGTCTGGGGTCTGGGGTCTGGGGTCTGGGGTCTGGAGTCTGGGGTCTGGGGTCTGGGGTCTGGGGTCTGAGGTCTGGGGTCTGGGGTCTGGAGTCTGAGGTCTGGGGTCTGGGGTCTGGGGTCTGGAGTCTGAGGTCTGGGGTCTGAGGTCTGAGGTCTGGGGTCTGGGGTCTGGGGTCTGGGGTCTGGAGTCTGAGGTCTGGGGTCTGGGGTCTGGAGTCTGAGGTCTGGGGTCTGGGGTCTGAGGTCTGGGGTCTGGGGTCTGGAGTCTGAGGTCTGAGGTCTGGGGTCTGGGGTCTGGAGTCTGAGGTCTGGGGTCTGGGGTCTGGAGTCTGAGGTCTGGGGTCTGGGGTCTGGAGTCTGAGGTCTGGGGTCTGGGGTCTGGGGTCTGAGGTCTGGGGTCTGGGGTCTGGGGTCTGAGGTCTGGGGTCTGGGGTCTGGGGTCTGGGGTCTGGAGTCTGAGGTCTGGAGTCTGAGGTCTGGGGTCTGAGGTCTGGGGTCTGAGGTCTGGGGTCTGGGGTCTGAGGTCTGGGGTCTGGGGTCTGGAGTCTGAGGTCTGGGGTCTGGGGTCTGAGGTCTGAGGTCTGGGGTCTGGAGTCTGAGGTCTGGGGTCTGGGGTCTGGAGTCTGAGGTCTGGGGTCTGAGGGTCTGGGGTCTGGGGTCTGGGGTCTGAGGTCTGGGGTCTGGGGTCTGAGGTCTGAGGTCTGGGGTCTGGAGTCTGAGGTCTGGGGTCTGGGGTCTGGAGTCTGAGGTCTGGGGTCTGAGGTCTGGGGTCTGGGGTCTGAGGTCTGGGGTCTGGGGTCTGGAGTCTGAGGTCTGGGGTCTGAGGTCTGGGGTCTGAGGTCTGGGGTCTGAGGTCTGGGGTCTGGGGTCTGAGGTCTGAGGTCTGGGGTCTGAGGTCTGGGGTCTGAGGTCTGGGGTCTGGGGTCTGGGGTCTGAGGTCTGGGGTCTGGGGTCTGAGGTCTGGGGTCTGGGGTCTGGAGTCTGAGGTCTGGGGTCTGAGGTCTGGGGTCTGAGGTCTGGGGTCTGGGGTCTGGAGTCTGAGGTCTGGGGTCTGAGGTCTGGGGTCTGGAGTCTGAGGTCTGGGGTCTGGAGTCTGAGGTCTGAGGTCTGAGGTCTGAGGTCTGGGGTCTGGAGTCTGAGGTCTGGGGTCTGGGGTCTGGGGTCTGGGGTCTGGGGTCTGGGGTCTGGGGTCTGAGGTCTGGGGTCTGAGGTCTGGGGTCTGGGGTCTGGGCTGTGACCTGTGACCTGTGACCTGTGACCTGTGACCTGTGACCTGTGTCTGTCTTCTCTCAGATCAAGTACAAAGAGTCCTGGCACACTCTGAGAGCTCAGGGCTACAAACTGACCATGCAGGACATACCATTCCAGGCCGCCAAGAGCTCCACGGGCATCGCCAGTGACGTAAGAACTTCATATACACTTCAATGTATATGTATGAGTATATGTATGTACGTACAGTATGTATATGTATGAGTATATGTATGTACATACAGTATGTATATGTATGAGTATATGTATGTACGTACAGTATGTATATGTATGAGTATATGTATGTACATACAGTATGTATATATATGAGTATATGTATGTACATACAGTATGTATATGTATGAGTATATGTATGTACATACAGTATGTATATGTATGAGTATATGTATGTACATACAGTATGTATATGTATGAGTATATGTATGTACATACAGTATGTATATGTATGAGTATATGTATGTACATACAGTATGTATATGTATGAGTATATGTATGTACATACAGTATGTATATGTATGAGTATATGTATGTACATACAGTATGTATATGTATGAGTATATGTATGTACATACAGTATGTATATGTATGAGTATATGTATGTACATACAGTATGTATATGTATGAGTATATGTATGTACATACAGTATGTATATGTATGAGTATATGTATGTACGTACAGTATGTATATGTATGAGTATATGTATGTACATACAGTATGTATATGTATGAGTATATGTATGTATGTGTACGTATTTTTTGTTTATTTGGTTGGGACAGTACATGTTCATGAACACATCAGTCTGGATTGTAGCGTTGGGCTAATTTCCATCCGTTGTCCCACAGTCGCACAAACACACTCATTCACCCTGAACTATTGTACATGTTTTTAGTGGTAGGGGAAACAGGAGCACCCAGAGGAAACCTACACAGACACAGGGAGAACATGCAAACTCCACTCAGAAAGGCCCTGTTCCGAGAGGGATTCGAACCCAGAACCTTCTTGCTGAGAGGCGCCCTGTACATATAGTAACAGCTATTAGGACAATGGATGCAATTTAGCTATTGTGCTAATTCCAGCATATTTATGTTGACGCTGTTTGCAGACACACTGATGAATATGTACTGTCCTAAACTCAAATAAATAAATAAAAATATATGTATATGTACAGCCCTAAATCAGAACAATAGTTATCTTTGAGGACTTTGCTGACCATTAACACAAATCAGAGAATCCAACAGCTCTAACACTGGAAACTGTGGTTGTATTTAGATTTTATTATTTACTTAAAGGAGCAGTGTGTAAACATGTGGCCAAAAGTGGTACTGCAGCCTCTCCCACTCTCCCTGACTCAGGTTGCCAGATATGCAGACGAATCCAGCTGGGACCATAACAGCTGAATAGACAAGAGTTTTGTCAACAACAAATCTATAACCAACACCAACCAATATTCTAATATTATTTAATTTCCTTTCAGTTTTGATTCAAACCCTTTGAAAACAATATAAACCATGTGAATGTTTGCAGTATCGATACAAACACAACCACCTCCTGGACAAAGGGAAACACATCGGCGTGAAGAGCGTGACGGACGACCAGAACGTCCTCCACTGCCTCCTCGCCGGGCGCCTGAACAGTGACCAGCAGTACAGGAAGGACGCCCTGACCACGAGCGGCAACTACCACCTCACCACGGACATGATCAACATCGTGTCCGCCAAGAACGCCCAGGCGCTGGCGAGCGAGCAGGACTACAGGAAGAGGCTGCACGAGTACACGGTGCTGCCCGACGACATGAAGGTCCAGTGGGCCAAGAAGGCGTACGAGCTGCAGAGCCAGGTGCGTTTAGGGGCGGGGCTTATGTAGGGGGGCCAGGTGCGTTTAGGGGCGGGGCCTATGAGGAGGGGCCAGGTGCATTTGGGGCGGGGCCTATGGGTGGGGCCAGGTGCGTTTAGAGGCGGGGCTTATGTGGGGGAGCCAGTTGTGTTTAGGGGCGGGACTTATGGTGGGGAGCCAGGTGCATTTAGGGGCGGGGCCTATGGGTGGAGCCAGGTGGGTTTAGGGGCGGGGCCTATGGGTGGAGCCAGGTGGGTTTAGGGGCGGGACCTATGGGAGGAGCCAGGTGCGTTTAGGGGCGGGGCTTATGTGGGGAGCTAGGTGCATTTAGGGGCGGGGCCTATGGGAGGAGCCAGGTGCGTTTAGGGGCAGGGCTTATGTGGGGGAGCCAGTTGTGTTTAGGGGCGGGGCCTATGGGTGGAGCCAGGTAGGTTTAGGGGCGGGGCCTATGGGGGGAGCCAGGTGCGTTTAGGGGCGGGACTTATGTGGGGGAGCCAGTTGTGTTTAGGGGTGGGACTTATGGTGGGGAGCCAGGTGCCTTTAGGGGTGGGGCTTATTTGGGGTTCTGAGGCTGGAGGTAATCTCTTCTTTAATCTAAGTTTATTTAGTTTTTTATCAAGTTTTCATATTATTCAAGTTTTTTATTTTATTCTTCTTAATTTTATTGTCATGTTTTTTTGGTCAAGTTTTTATTTAATTGGTTTTTAGTTTATTTAAAAATTCTTATTATTCTCAGGTTTGTATTTTATTGAGCCTGTCATGCAGGGTGTTCATAAATGTAATTAATAAAGTATTAATTCCTTCATTGTTGTGAATTGTTTGGTTAATTCAGCTCATTTCTTTTGTTGTAGAATTTGTACAAGTCTGATCTGAACTTCATGAAAGGCGTGGCCTGGGACGGAGCCGGAGCGCCTCAGATGGAGTCGGCTAAAAAGGCCGGAGAACTCCTCAGTGAAGTAAGTCCTCCTGTTCAGATCAGTGGCTTGTGCTCAGTGGCGCCCCCACATGGGCACCGAAAGATTAGAGGAACTCGCCCATATTTGGTCATTTCTCTGGTCCTCCCGGTTCTGTGCAATGGACGAGCTCCCATGATGCTTTGCTCCAAATACGCGTGTGTGGCTCTCATGCACATGCACAGAGGGCAGCGACCAATCAGAGGGCAGCGTTCTGACCAATCAGAGGGCAGCGTTCTGACCAATCAGAGCTGCTGATCAGAGCGAAAACAGTTCAGAACGACAAGAGACACTAAAATCCCCACAAAATCATAAACCTTTATGAAAGCTGATGGTTCTCTGTCAGGTTTTCTGTCAGGTTCTCTGTGTAAACTAAAACAGACCTCAGCTGACAGAGTTCTATGGACATTTTTCTAGGTAACATGAAGTTAGTCTGCAGCACCACAGCGCCTCCTGTGGCCATTGGTGGAACAGCTATAAGCTTTTACTATCCAGACATTATTATAGATCCGGTTCCAGGGTCTTAAAACAAATCAGTGTTGGATTAAATAATATAAAACGACATTAGTATCTTATTTAATTCCAAACACTTTTGTCTCTGCAGAAGAAGTACCGACAGCTCCCGGACAGTCTCAGCTTCACCGCAGTCACAGACTCTCCAGACATCCTCCACGCCAAGAACAGCTACCAGCAGTGCAGCGAGGTACACATGGTCCTGGGACTGGCTTATTATGATTGTGTGACTCTAACAACTATGATTGTGTGGCTCTAATAACTATGATTGTGTGACTCTAACAACTATGATTGTGTGGCTCTAATAACTATGATTGTGTGACTCTAACAACTATGATTGTGTGACTAATAACTATGATTGTGTGACTCTAACAACTATGATTGTGTGACTCTAACAACTATGATTGTGTGACTAATAACTATGATTGTGTGACTAATAACTATGATTGTGTGACTCTAACAACTATGATTGTGTGGCTCTAATAACTATGATTGTGTGACTCTAACAACTATGATTGTGTGACTAATAACTATGATTGTGTGACTCTAACAACTATGATTGTGTGACTAATAACTATGATTGTGTGACTCTAACAACTATGATTGTGTGGCTCTAATAACTATGATTGTGTGACTCTAACAACTATGATTGTGTGACTCTAACAACTATGATTGTGTGACTAATAACTATGATTGTGTGACTAATAACTATGATTGTGTGACTAATAACTATGATTGTGTGACTCTAATAACTATGATTGTGTGGCTCTAACAACTATGATTGTGTGGCTCTAATAACTATGATTGTGTGACTCTAACAACTATGATTGTGTGACTAATAACTATGATTGTGTGACTAATAACTATGATTGTGTGACTCTAACAACTATGATTGTGTGACTCTAATAACTATGATTGTGTGACTAATAACTATGATTGTGTGTCTAATAACTATGATTGTGTGTCTAATAACTATGATTGTGTGACTCTAATAACTATGATTGTGTGTCTAATAACTATGATTGTGTGTCTAACAACTATGATTGTGTGTCTAATAACTATGATTGTGTGTCTAATAACTATGATTGTGTGTCTAATAACTATGATTGTGTGACTAATAACTATGATTGTGTGACTCTAATAACTATGATTGTGTGTCTAATAACTATGATTGTGTGACTCTAATAACTATGATTGTGTGTCTAATAACTATGATTGTGTGTCTAACAACTATGATTGTGTGTCTAATAACTATGATTGTGTGTCTAATAACTATGATTGTGTGTCTAATAACTATGATTGTGTGACTAATAACTATGATTGTGTGTCTAATAACTATGATTGTGTGTCTAATAACTATGATTGTGTGTCTAATAACTATGATTGTGTGTCTAATAACTATGATTGTGTGTCTAATAACTATGATTGTGTGACTCTAACAACTATGATTGTGTGGCTCTAACAACTATGATTGTGTGGCTCTAATAACTATGATTGTGTGACTCTAACAACTATGATTGTGTGACTAATAACTATGATTGTGTGACTAATAACTATGATTGTGTGACTAATAACTATGATTGTGTGACTAATAACTATGATTGTGTGACTCTAATAACTATGATTGTGTGGCTCTAACAACTATGATTGTGTGGCTCTAATAACTATGATTGTGTGACTCTAACAACTATGATTGTGTGACTAATAACTATGATTGTGTGACTAATAACTATGATTGTGTGACTCTAACAACTATGATTGTGTGACTCTAATAACTATGATTGTGTGACTAATAACTATGATTGTGTGTCTAATAACTATGATTGTGTGTCTAATAACTATGATTGTGTGTCTAATAACTATGATTGTGTGTCTAATAACTATGATTGTGTGTCTAATAACTATGATTGTGTGTCTAATAACTATGATTGTGTGTCTAATAACTATGATTGTGTGACTAATAACTATGATTGTGTGTCTAATAACTATGATTGTGTGACTAATAACTATGATTGTGTGACTCTAATAACTATGATTGTGTGTCTAATAACTATGATTGTGTGACTCTAATAACTATGATTGTGTGTCTAATAACTATGATTGTGTGTCTAACAACTATGATTGTGTGTCTAATAACTATGATTGTGTGTCTAATAACTATGATTGTGTGTCTAATAACTATGATTGTGTGACTAATAACTATGATTGTGTGTCTAATAACTATGATTGTGTGTCTAATAACTATGATTGTGTGTCTAATAACTATGATTGTGTGTCTAATAACTATGATTGTGTGTCTAATAACTATGATTGTGTGACTCTAACAACTATGATTGTGTGGCTCTAACAACTATGATTGTGTGGCTCTAATAACTATGATTGTGTGACTCTAACAACTATGATTGTGTGACTAATAACTATGATTGTGTGACTAATAACTATGATTGTGTGACTAATAACTATGATTGTGTGACTAATAACTATGATTGTGTGACTAATAACTATGATTGTGTGTCTAATAACTATGATTGTGTGACTCTAATAACTATGATTGTGTGACTAATAACTATGATTGTGTGTCTAATAACTATGATTGTGTGTCTAATAACTATGATTGTGTGTCTAATAACTATGATTGTGTGTCTAATAACTATGATTGTGTGACTAATAACTATGATTGTGTGTCTAATAACTATGATTGTGTGTCTAATAACTATGATTGTGTGTCTAATAACTATGATTGTGTGTCTGTGCAGCGACTGTACAAGTCCAGGAGGAACGAGGACATGAACAAGTTCACGTTACATTCAGACGATCCCGACTTTGTCCGAGCCAAACTGAACGCACAACAGATCAGTGATGTAAGAGATGTGTGTGTGTATCGTGGTGTGTATGTTTGTGTGTGTATCGTTGTGTGTGTTGTTGTGTGTATAAATGTGTGTGCGTGTATAAATGTGTGCGTTGTTGTGTCTCTGTGTGTATAAATGTGTGTTGTTGTGTGTCTGTGTGTATAAATGTGTGTGTGTTGTTGTGTCTTTGTGTGTATAAATGTGTGTCTGTGTATAAATGTGTGTTGTTGTGTGTCTTTGTGTGTATAAATGTGTGTCTGTGTATAAATGTGTGCGTTGTTGTGTCTCTGTGTGTATAAATGTGTGTGTTGTTGTGTCTCTGTGTGTATAAATGTGTGTGTGTATCGATGTGTCTTGTGTGTGTTGCTTTGTAGCATGTGTTGTGTGTCCACAGAAAGTGTATAAGGCTCATGGAGAGCAGGTGAAGACTTCAGGCCACGACTTGAGGCTGGATGCGATTCCGTTTCAAACAGCGAAGGCCTCTCGTAAGATCGCCAGTGACGTGAGTCCGATTTATTTATCTACATTCATTTACTGCTTTGTTTACTACAGAGGCCAGCTTTGTTTACTACAGAGGCCAGGCGTGTTTATTTGTGTAGCACAGCAGGCCGGTCCAGGCGTGTTTATTTGTGTAGCACAGCAGAGCCGCAGAAACACATCCATCCAGACAAACAAAACACATAAATAGATCTAAAAAGCTAACAAGGTCACAGCAGCAGAGGTTTGTGTTGTTTATGCTTTGTCAACACTGTTTTTAAAGATTATTATTATTATTATTATGACACCATTAAAGCTGCACTAACTCACTTAGGCTATATCCACACGAAGACAAAACGCTTATAATTTCAGAAACTTTTTCTGTAAACACGGAGTTAGCTCAGTAAATGTGTGCGTCCATATGAATGTAGTCAATACGCCTGAAAACGCTGTGAAACTATGCCAGACCTGTTGGTGGCGCTGTGACGCAATGACGGGATCAAGCCCAAACTTCCGTGACGGGAACTGGGCATGCGCAGAATTTAGTAAACAGACAACATGGCGAGTGGGCGAGCTGGTACTACATTAGTATGGACGGACGATGAGGTTGAACTGTTGCTTCGGGTCACACTGGATTACAAAACCAACAAGCTACATTGTTGTTGTCATTATTTTCTGAGTGCGGCGCATGCTGCTTTAACAAGAGGCGGGCGATGACGCAAGCGTCTCAGATACATTGCGGAGAGGCAGTAACCACGGAGCGGCATATACGGAGTTTTGAAATCTTTCCACTCTGGGACCTACTTTCAAAAATGTTCGTTTACACCCCCCCAAAACGCCGGCCTCGTATGGACCATACACTGGATTGATAAAGTATTTTTGCGTTTAGGCCTGAGCTTGACTTCGTGTGGACAGGGCCTTAGAGTTTTAAAAGCAGCGTTTCAAAAGCTCCCCCGCCCCCACTCCCTCAGCCTGTGCTAACGTGCTAACTTTTTACGGAGCTCATGTCTCACAATATGGATCGCAGACACGGGGAGAACATGCAAACTCCACTCAGAAAGGTCTGAGTGGTCTGTGGTCTGTGACAGGTCTGTGCTAACCACAGACCTGTCTGTGCTAACCACAGAAATGTGGCTTTTCTCAAGAAAGTGGGGGCCAGTGGTCCGCTGTGATTGGTCACAATCTGGACCCCAAACACATTCTCTTCCTTGTTGCACAAAAATAAAATGACTCCTGTACAAACCTGCACTTCTTATTCTTCAAAAGGATGTATATCACAATGCACTGCATGGATTCGAATTGGATTTTCCAAATGAATACAAAAGTAAAGTTAGGTAGTCCAGCTTTAATCTGGAGCCGGTGTCTTGCAGCTGTCGTACAAAGCGTCGCACCTGAAGGAGAAGGGTCAGCAGATCGGCCTTCGCTGTGTGGAGGACGACCCCAAAATGCTGCACTCTCTGGCCGCCAGTAAACTGCAGAGTAACCTGGAGTACACGCGACAGTCCAAGGAGGCGCACTCCCAGTACAAGATCCATGCAGACCAGCCCGAGTTCATGCTGGCCAAGAAGAGCCAGGCCCAGGCCAGCGACGTGGTGTACCGCCAGAAACTGCACGACTACACCTGCGACCCGCAACAGCTCAACGTGAAGCACGCCAAGGAGGCCTACAAGCTGCAGAGCGACGTAAGCAGCTGCTAGCATGGTCTGGCACGGCGTGGTCTGGCACGGCATGGTCTGGCACGGCATGGTCTGGCACGGCATGGTCTGGCACGGCATGGTCTGGCACGGCATGGTCTGGCACGGCATGGTGTGGCACGGCATGGTGGGGTTTGGAAAGTTTAGTAAAAGTGCAGTAGGTTGGAGGCCAGAGCTGTTGTGTGTGATGCTACAGGTGTATTTGGACAGTCAGAGGTTTTATACTTAATTCTTGCTTCTTCATTATTCAAAAGCTAGAGATTTTAGACTTAACCTAGAGCTCTGTTAGCCTGACTCTCGCCAGACCCTTGTAGTTCCGCCATGATCCACTAGAGGCGTTTGGCCGAACACAAGGGTCTGGGATCGAGGCCTTCTCGTGCGTGTCTCACG
This sequence comes from Knipowitschia caucasica, assembly GCA_964034765.1. Lineage (NCBI taxonomy): Eukaryota > Metazoa > Chordata > Actinopteri > Gobiiformes > Gobiidae > Knipowitschia > Knipowitschia caucasica. The sequence goes on along the minus strand of OZ035845.1, from coordinate 21,605,625 downwards.
GCAGCTAAAACAAACCAAGATGGCGGAGTAGAACCAGACGCCCGATAGACGCACTTTAATGTAATGTAATATAATGAATGTATAAACTAGAACTAGCAGCTGTACAGTCTCACATCTGCTCAAATATCTGTATCTGTGTGGTAAATATGATCCTATACTTACACTACTGCACTGGTGAGACACTAAACTGCATTTCACTGCATTGTTCTGACTTTGAAATGACAAAGTTGAATCTAATCTAATCTTTGTTGTAACTTGACAGATACAAAAGCAGTGTTATATTTACCTTTCTCTCGTTGCTTCCACAGAAGAACTACAAAGCCGATCTGAACTGGATGAGGGGAGCGGGCTGGACCCCTCCTGGATCACACAAGGCAGAACTGGCCCGAAGAGCGGCTGAGCTGGGACTCACGGAGGGGGTCAGCACCGACGAGGCCATCGCCAAGTACCAGCACATGATGATGGTGAGGCCCCGCCCACAAGAGGCCCCGCCCACAAGAAGCTTCAGGTTTCTGTGTTTGTGCCGATGAGGAAAGGCTGCAGTTGGAGAGAGCGGGTCTTATACACATTAGGCAAAGATGTGACGATGGTCGTACCATGTGTAAACTCTGGTCTTACCATGTGTAAACTCTGGTCCATGGTCATTCCCTACATGTACGTCTGGTCTTACCATGTGTAAACTCTGGTCCATGGTCATTTCCTACATGTACGTCTGGTCTTACCATGTGTAAACTCTGGTCCATGGTCATTCCCTACATGTACGTCTGGTCTTACCATGTGTAAACTCTGGTCCATGGTCATTTCCTACATGTACGTCTGGTCTTACCATGTGTAAACTCTGGTCCATGGTAATTTCCTACATGTACGTCTGGTCTTACCATGTGTAAACTCTGGTCCATGATCATCTCCTACATGTACGTCTGGTCTTACCATGTGTAAACTCTGGTCCATGATCATCTCCTACATGTACGTCTGGTCTTACCATGTGTAAACTCTGGTCCATGGTCATCTCCTACATGTACGTCTGGTCTTACCATGTGTAAACTCTGGTCCATGGTCATCTCCTACATGTACGTCTGGTCTTACCATGTGTAAACTCTGGTCCATGGTCATTTCCTACATGTACGTCTGGGTCTGATACCATGGGCTGAGTAATGGGCCCATGGTTCATTCACATTTTCTGTTGAATGGAAGAAAAAAAGCATCGTAGCAGACGCCATCTTGTGGATGGAATACGTAAATGATTGTTTTGTCTGAAAAGCTCCACAAAATAATATAAACCTTGACAATCTCAATGGAGACAGAGACACAGTAACTTAATCTACTATGTTGGCTTTTTTACTGCCAGGATTAGATTTGATTTAGGTAAATATTAACCCAGACTAATTCAGAATTTCGACAAAAGCTGGAGCCCTTCTGCAGAAATCAATAATCGATTATTTTCCACCTCCAGATGCAACACCAGGAGCAGCAGCAGAACCAGTCGTCGGAGCAGGTGGAGACCAGCGAAGAGGTCCACCAGGGAGTCAACATGGACGCCATGGAGGTCCTGCACGTCAAACGCAAGAAGGTCCAGACCATCCAGAAAAGAACCACCACTTCCTCTTTCAAGTCCATGGAGAAGAAATCCAGCAGCTCCTCCTCTTCGTCATCAGCCACGATTCACAACTCGCTCAAGTCTTCGTCCACGGCGGCGGCCATCGACGAGGCATAAGCTGTGGTTTATCAAGGCCGAGAGAACTAAACCACATTATTTTGTTCACTTTACGTCTACGTCTGAACTGATAAATGATAGTTGTGTTTATCAAAGTGGATTGGATAAAATAGTCTGAAAAGAAAAGTGAAAAAACAGTCGGAGCTCGAGCAATGTTCAAACTTTTATTCAATGTTTTTCCTGTATTTTCTGGTAAATGTGTGCTGCTGGTTCTAGACCTGGAGGTGTACTGTTATACTAACGTGTAGAGAGATAGAGGCATGTCCAGACTGAAGTGAAGAGATTCAACTTTTATCTCGTGTGTGAGAAAGAGAAACGTCACGTGGAGCAAAGGCTTTGGTTTACCGAGGTTCAATAAACCCCGAGTGTGAAGGTCCATGTTCTGTTTGTTAATCCGGCAGCTGCTGTTCAGAGCTGAAAACATTTTTACTTTTCACTCATGACTGAAAACTATGGAGAAAAACATGTTTGTGGAAATGATGCACTTTTGGTTTTGTCTGACAGGTTCAGGTTTGTGTTTCTGCGGAACTCGAAGCTGCGCTGGGAGTCCATGCTTGGTTTCATTCTAATAAAATGCTTTTTTCTAAAGCAAATTCTGTTGTTTTCTTTTATTTCATGGTTGGAGACAAGAGGAGGTCTCTTTAACTAAAACTGAGCTCGATGTAATCGTCTCTCATTTTGTTTAAAATCCAGTCTTTAAACTGCAGCACGTTGGCGTAGACTCCAGGTTTGTTCTAGAGTCCGCAGCCGTCGCCCCAACTCACCACCCCCGTGTCCCCCTGTGCACACAGCCACACATGATACAGTGATATACAGTAGACAGTACATAGATAGTTTACGGTATATAGAGTGACGCTGTGAGGCACAGACCTGACAGGCGTCCACGCCCCCCTGCAGGACCCCCGCACACAGCATACTGTCGTCCAGGATGTTGGCGTAGACGTGAGGCGCTCGGCATTTGTCTTTAGAGATCAGATACACGTTGGTGTTCAGCAGGTGGCTGCTGTATTTCTCTGCAACAAAGTCACAACAATGTGCTTAAAGGTCTCAGTCTTGTTTGAAAGAAAAGCAGAGTTATTGTGTTTCAGTCGCTCCCCATCCAGAGATGACGCACTGTTTTCCTGCAGGAAGACACGCTGCTTTCACAAACTGAGTTTCCTTCGCACACAGAGCTCCGTCTGTGGGTCTGAGCTTCAGCAGAGCTGCAACAAAAGGAACAAATGTGTCGGACTCAGCAGCAGCATCACATCCCAATGAGCTACAGCTAACTCTGAAGAACCTCACCGACGCCGCTGTACAAAGCTGCAGGGGTCTCTCTCCTCGTGGACGTAGGTGTCGGTCACTGCGATGGTCTGATCCATGTCCTCCTGTTTGAGGAGGTTGACTCCGCCCAAAACCACCTGGTATTCTTTATTTCTTTCCCTGTGAAGCACAAGTGTAGGACTGTCTCTTGTTCTTGTGGATCAGATAAAGCTGTAGTTTAAAGACAGTACATGCAGTGTGCGGCGGTGAGGACCCAGCAGGAGTTCAGCAGGATGCCTCCACAGATGTGACCGTACGACAGACTGGAGCCTCTGCTCCTGCTCTGCACCGACGCCTGCCACGGGTTGGATCCTGGGAACGCTCTGCTGCCTCCAAAGATCCTGGACGCACGGTTTGGTTTTTCAACTCCACACTGAGAGAACTGAGTGGTGGGAGACACTGTTGGGGCTGGAGGGGTTGGAACTGAAAAGGTAACGTTTGTAAAAGTCACCGCTCAATAATCCTTCATCTAGATTCAACAGTGAAGGATCAGGGATGTGCGTTACCTTCAGGGCATTTCTGGACTCTGCAGTAGTCAAAAGCCAGTCTGCCGCCTCTTCTGACGTAACACCACGGTTTGATGTCTCCATCTGGATTTCTGCAGAAATATGAGAATCATTTCTGCAAATATTCATCTTTCCAGAGTTGATGCAAAGATGTATTGGATGGAACACAGAAATCTCACTTGGAACACGGTAATCCCATATTCCCAGTCACTGAAGCAACACAATTCCCAACTACCTGCTGTGGTTGTTTCTTTCCAGTCCGTCAAAGTCTGGGAACTGGCTGAAGGGGTTCCCAGACTTCCCAGGATGAAGTAGGAATGCCAGTCCAGACAGTCCTCGCCGGCTTCAGTCACACTCACAGGACCTCGGTACGTCTCCCCATTCCTCACATAACAATCCCCGGGAACTGTCTCACACACAGACACACACACACGGACACACACACACACAGACACACACACACACACCACAGACACACACGCACACGCACACACAGCACAAACACACACAGAGACACACACACACACAAACACACGTACACGTTTTTGTTACCTGGTGGGTCCCTTTGACAGGGCCGTTCAGAATGGGACCCATAGACATAATCTTTTTTTCCTGGGACTACTTTAAGTAATACAAAACAGTCAATAGAAACCAAACAACTATTTTAAAGGAATTTTATTTTAGATTTTTTTTTTGAATTGCAGTGATTCTATTTTTGACATAGAATTTAATGCCACTCCATGTCCGATGTCTAAGGTCATCTGGTGAGGCATTAATGCAGGCCAGGCAGTGAGACTTCCCAGGGACCTTTCCAGTCTGTATGAAAGGTGTCATGGTCTTCTCCACAGCCTTCACCTCAGATGCAGACCATGGCTTTCTCTAACGTTCTAGGGAGAGAAATAAAAATATATTAGCAATATACACTCCCAGGGTTAGGACCAAGCAGCCTGGCTGTAATCCCCCACCTGGTACACTTACCAGAAGGGGCACTGCCACTACCATGGGGTGCATCTGGATGAATGGTTGAAGGTTCTCCGCTTGAAGTTTCTTTTAGCCCGTCCGTTTGTGAGAGGATCTCTACTGCTCTCCCTGTCGCATAGAAAATAAAAATACAAGTGGCCTTTAGGGGAAAAAAAATCATACATATTTTAATAATATCAAGAATTACCTTCAGGCTCAATTTGTATCTGGTCGAGGCTCTTTCCTTCGAATTCCGTCACTCTTCCCTGCTCCATGGCCATCAACACTTTGCTGATTTTGGCCAGCTCCAGTGTCCCCTCTGGTAGTCTGTAATATTGCCTGTGGATGCGAATGTCATGGCCGAGGAAGTTGGCTAGTATGTCCATCTCATTCTCTTTCATATTGAGAACTGTAGACATAGTAGCTATGTGCTTTCTAAGTTTGGTTGGGATAGCATCTCTGGATGCACCGCACCACATTCTTTGGCTACCTGGCGTAGGGAGTCTGATCCCCTGATGTGGGTGTCTGCGCCCGGGCGGGAAAAGAAGTATGGGTTATGGTCAGAGATGGAACAGGCCCTTCTGTTCTCCACCAGCACCTCCATCGAAGCAATCATTTCAGGAGTCAAAAGAACCGGCACTTTCCGACTTCTTTTCCCTTTAATTTCAATGCGTTGAAAATGCTGACACAGCTTTTTCTCAAGTTGGGACAGTCCCAGAGCAATGTCAGAATGGATCCCAGTCTTACTTCTTAAGGTAAACGCTGTCAGTGGCATCTTTGAAACCTCACCTTCCCTTCTTCGATTGAAAATGATGACCTCACAAAGAGTCAAAACTGCCAGTTTAGACCAATGCTTAGACGTTGGCTCACTTATTAGGGTTTGCACATATTCAGGTCGACATACCTCAATATGTGCATGCATGGCTCTAACGTCCTCAGTCAGAGGGAGCAGGTCCGGAGTGTTCCACTTGGCTTGCCGGAGGGTCTGTAGGGCAGCAGAAGAAACACAGACGTCCCACCTCTTCTCAAAAAGCAGCCGGCTTCGTTGGAGGTTTTTAATAAATAGTTCATCAACACAATGCTCCATTTTTGAGTCACATTCAAGAATATCTGCTAGCTTTCTGAGGCTATGGCCGAGTTTGAGGGCCAAGGATGGAGTCTTGTATTGATTTGTTTCCTCATCATATCCAGCCACAGACCTGACTGCATCAATCACATGGTTAAAGTTGGAAGGAATAAAGAAATCCTTCATTGTTTTCAGTTTCCCTGCGGTTTTTGCTTCGTTAATTAACCTACCGACTTCTCTCATTTTCTGCCTAATGTAATCATGCTTAGTCTTATCATGCCCGTGTTTTAAGTACAGGTGCTCTCCGAGTCTCAGAATCCCCTTTTCTGCTTTGACAACACCCGTGACCTCATCCTGATGCATTGCCCAAATTAAAGACCACAGCTTTTTGCTGATGCCCTCCGGTACAGGCTGGGCTAGGGAGCAGAGGGACTGGACCCTACTTCTACCTGGTTTAGCCTGGTTTAGCCTGGGCATCTTTCTGTGAAAGCCGGCACCTGGCCACATGCCTCCACAGCCACTTTCGCTTAAGCAATGCCCCAAAGTCTATACAGTGCAAAAACTCACTGGATTTAACTGGGCAATTTGGCTGTTTAGCTGGGACTAAAGTTCCAATGCCGGCCTTTAAAACCTCAAAATTGTGCTCACGGTTTCCACTATTCCTGATCAAATCAAACTGAAGTTTACGTGCTTTATATTTCACAGGTAGAGCCAATGCTCTGGCTACGTCACTTTCATTTCCATGTTTTCTAGTCAAATGACGGGACATTTTGGGGCAGGACATTGAACAGTAGAGGCAGAAGTGTCTCTTGCTGTAAACCCTGCCCCCATTTTTCTTCTTTTGCAGCTGCATGATAACAATCTTATTTGCCTTTGGTTCGTCACTTTCCGAGTCTTGAAGAAAAGTGTTTTTGATTTTTCTTTTTCCATACTTTTTTACAGGTTTCTTCTTGACAGTTAAATCGTCAGAATCTGAGTCGACTTCATCAATTAGGGACTCTTGACTAAGCTGCACAAACAACAAATAATTTGTAATCATTCTATATAACAATTTGAAGTCATGACTTGTAGTCAGCACTTACCAGTGGTTTGTAAGCGTGCGCTTCAGTGTGCTGCTCCATGATGTCTTGCAGCCTAATGAACCACACACTTGCACTTTTTTCTAGCCTGACACCTGATTTCCTCTGTTGTGCTGCTCCATGATTGGCTCCAGCCTGCTGGACTGAAATTGCCCCAGTGTGCCCCTCCTTGATATCCCGCAACCCACCACCAGGGTTCCGACACATAACACACTTTTTTCAGGAAAGTAAACCTCCAGGGGTCCTTTCCATATTTTTACAGAGACTGCATAAGGACCGTTAGAAAAGCATTACCCATTGATTATTAAGCTTGGACCAGTGGGGTCCGGTGTTCGGGCCCCACCACGTAAAACCAGTCCCCATGACGTGAGTGGAATCTCAGGTTATGGAACCCACCAGGAGTTGAAAACAAGTGCACACATATTCTCAAAGAATAAGGGTGGGCGCATTTCTCCCCGGGAGAGAGCGCATGAAATCTGTCTTGAAAAAGAGCAATGACAGGTCCCAGAACCAAGGGGAGTCCCTGGAGGTTTTAACCCCGAAAAAAGCCCTTAAATCCGGCTTAAAATAGGGCCATGCGGGTCCCAGAACCGAGGGGATTCTGTGGAGGTTCTATCCCCGAAAAAAGCTTAGAAATCCGGACATAAATGCAGCACTGGCAAGCCTGAGACCCAGGGTGGGTCCTCGGAGGTTTTAACCCCGAAAAAAGCCCTGAAGTACGGCTTGAAATAGAGCCATCACAGGCCTGGTGCTCCAAGCAAATGTGAAAATAATTCTAAGTGCTGTGGGCAGGATTCGAACCTGCGTGGGAGGACCTCAATGACTCCCCATTCCATCGCCTTTGCCACTCGGCCACAGCGAGCCCAGTACTACAGCATAGACACTTAGGTTTTTTGGCAAAACACTTAGGCTGATTTGTAGGCTGAGGGGTGGGAAAGGCCTGGTTCTCCAGGGGGGCTATGTTCATGTGTGGGGGCTACCAGGACCTCCAGGCCGGTTAGGGTTAGGTCTGGGGAGGGCCTGGGTCTCCATGGGGGTTAAGGTTAGGTGTGGGGAAGGCCTGGACCTCCATGGGGGTTAAGGTTAGGTGTGGGGAAGCCCAGGACCTCCAGGGGGGCTATGTGCAGGCGTGGGGGCGGCCTGGATCTCCAGGGGGGCTATATGCAGGCGTGGGGGCGGCCTGGATCTCCATGGGGGTTAAGGTTAGGTGTGGGGAGGGCCTGGATCTCCATGGGGGTTAAGGTTAGGTGTGGGGAGGGCCTGGATCTCCATGGGGGTTAAGGTTAGGTGTGGGGAAGGCCTGGACCTCCAGGGGGGCTATGTGCAGGCGTGGGGGCGGCCTGGATCTCCTTGGGGGTTAAGGTTAGGTGTGGGGAAGGCCTGGATCTCCATGGGGGTTAAGGTTAGGTGTGGGGAAGGCCTGGATCTCCATGGGGGTTAAGGTTAGGTGTGGGGAAGGCCTGGATCTCCATGGGGGTTAAGGTTAGGTGTGGGGAAGCCCAGGACCTCCAGGGGGGCTATGTGCAGGCGTGGGGGGCGGCCTGGATCTCCATGGGGGTTAAGGTTAGGTGTGGGGAAGGCCTGGATCTCCATGGAGGTTAAGGTTAGGTGTGGGGAAGGCCTGGATTCCCATGGGGGTTAAGGTTAGGTGTGGGGAAGCCCAGGACCTCCAGGGGGGCTATGTGCAGGCGTGGGGGCAGCCTGGATCTCCAGGGGGGCTATATGCAGGCGTGGGGGCGGCCTGGATCTCCATGGGGGTTAAGGTAAGGTGTGGGGAGGGCCTGGATCTCCATGGGGGTTAAGGTTAGGTGTGGGGAGGGCCAGGATCTCCATGGGGGTTAAGGTTAGGTGTGGGGAAGGCCTGGATCTCCATGGGGGTTAAGGTTAGGTGTGGGGAAGGCCTGGATCTCCATGGGGGTTAAGGTTAGGTGTGGGGAGGGCCTGGATCTCCATGGGGGTTAAGGTTAGGTGTGGGGAGGGCCTGGATCTCCATGGGGGTTAAGGTTAGGTGTGGGGAAGGCCTGGATCTCCATGGGGGTTAAGGTAAGGTGTGGGGAAGGCCTGGACCTCCAGGGGGGTTAAGGTTAGGTGTGGGGAAGCCCAGGACCTCCAGGGGGGCTATGTGCAGGCGTGGGGGGCGGCCTGGATCTCCAGGGGGGCTTTGTGCAGGTGTGGGGAAGGCCTGGATCTCCATGGGGGTTAGGGTTAGGTGTGGGGAAGGCCTGAATCTCCAGGGGGGTTAAGGTTAGGTGTGGGGAGGGCCTGGATCTCCATGGGGGTTAGGTGTGGGGAAGGCCTGGATCTCCATGGGGGTTAAGGTTAGGCGTGGGGGCGGCCTGGATCTCCTTGGGGGTTAAGGTTAGGTGTGGGGAAGGCCTGGATCTCCGTGGGGGTTAAGGTTAGGTGTGGGGAAGGCCTGGATCTCCATGGGGGGATTCTCCATGGGGGTTAAGGTTAGGTGTGGGGAAGCCCAGGACCTCCAGGGGGGCTATGTGCAGGCGTGGGGGGCGGCCTGGATCTCCATGGGGGTTAAGGTTAGGTGTGGGGAAGGCCTGGATCCCCATGGGGGTTAAGGTTAGGTGTGGGGAGGGCCTGGGTCTCCATGGGGGTTAAGGTTAGGTGTGGGGAAGGCCTGGACCTCCAGGGGGGCTATGTGCAGGCGTGGGGGGCGGCCTGGATCTCCATGGGGGTTAAGGTTAGGTGTGGGGAAGCCCTGGACCTCCAGGGGGGCTATGTGCAGGCGTGGGGGGCGGCCTGGATCTCCATGGGGGTTAAGGTTAGGTGTGGGGAAGGCCTGGATCTCCATGGGGGCTATGTGCAGGCGTGGGGGGCGGCCTGGATCTCCATGGGGGTTAAGGTTAGGTGTGGGGAAGGCCTGGATCCCCATAGGGGGGCTATGTGCAGGCGTGGGGGCGGCCTGGATCTCCATGGGGGTTAGGGTTAGGTGTGGGGAAGGCCTGGATCTCCATGGGGGTTAGGGTTAGGTGTGGGGAAGGCCTGGATCTCCATGGGGGTTAAGGTTAGGTGTGGGGAGGGCCTGGATCCCCATGGGGGTTAAGGTTAGGTGTGGGGAAGCCCTGGTTCTCCAGGGGGGCTATGTGCAGGCGTGGGGGGCGGCCTGGATCTCCAGGGGGGCTCTGTGCAGGCGTGGGGGCGGCCTGGACTTCCATGGGGGTTAGGGTTAGGTGTGGGGAAGGCCTGGACCTCCAGGGGGGCTCTGTGCAGGCGTGGGGGCGGCCTGGACTTCCATGGGGGTTAGAGTTAGGTGTGGGGAAGCCCAGGACCTCCAGGGGGGCTCTGTGCAGGCTGCTGCCCGACCACAGCACCCCACACCCCCGCAGGCGCACCTCCAGGGACCGCCGGGGCCGGGGAAGACCTGTGCATCAGTCGGACCCGGGTACCCACTATTAAGCCCCCCCCTCGGACTGCACACCCTTAAGCGCTGCTGGAAAAACCAGGCGTGCCTGGGACTACAAACAGAACAAAACGTGCCTAGTACTACAAGCTAGACACTTAGTCTGATTTTCGAAGTGTGCCTGGTCCTACAGCCTAAACACTTAGGTTTTTTCTCAAAACACTTAGTCTGATTTTCAATGTGTGCCTGGTCCTACAGCCTAAACACTTAGGTTTTTTCTCAAAACACTTAGTCTGATTTTCAACGTGTGCCTGGTCCTACAGCCTAAACACTTAGGTTTTTTCTCAAAACACTTAGTCTGATTTTCAATGTGTGCCTGGTCCTACAGCCTAAACACTTAGGTTTTTTCTCAAAACACTTAGTCTGATTTTCAACGTGTGCCTGGTCCTACAGCCTAAACACTTAGGTTTTTTCTCAAAAAACTTAGTCTGATTTTCAACGTGTGCCTGGTCCTACAGCCTAAACACTTAGGTTTTTTCTCAAAACACTTAGTCTGATTTTCAATGTGTGCCTGGTCCTACAGCCTAAACACTTAGGTTTTTTCTCAAAACACTTAGTCTGATTTTCAACGTGTGCCTGGTCCTACAGCCTAAACACTTAGGTTTTTTCTCAAAACACTTAGTCTGATTTTCAACGTGTGCCTGGTCCTACAGCCTAAACACTTAGGTTTTTTCTCAAAACACTTAGTCTGATTTTCAATGTGTGCCTGGTCCTACAGCCTAAACACTTAGGTTTTTTCTCAAAACACTTAGTCTGATTTTCAATGTGTGCCTGGTCCTACAGCCTAAACACTTAGGTTTTTTCTCAAAACACTTAGTCTGATTTTCAACGTGTGCCTGGTCCTACAGCCTAAACACTTAGGTTTTTTCTCAAAACACTTAGTCTGATTTTCAACGTGTGCCTGGTCCTACAGCCTAAACACTTAGGTTTTTTCTCAAAACACTTAGTCTGATTTTCAACGTGTGCCTGGTCCTACAGCCTAAACACTTAGGTTTTTTCTCAAAACACTTAGTCTGATTTTCAATGTGTACCTGGTCCTACAGCCTAAACACTTAGGTTTTTTCTCAAAACACTTAGTCTGATTTTCAATGTGTGCCTGGTCCTACAGCCTAAACACTTAGGTTTTTTCTCAAAACACTTAGTCTGATTTTCAATGTGTGCCTGGTCCTACAGCCTAAACACTTAGGTTTTTTCTCAAAACACTTAGTCTGATTTTCAACGTGTGCCTGGTCCTACAGCCTAAACACTTAGGTTTTTTCTCAAAACACTTAGTCTGATTTTCAACGTGTGCCTGGTCCTACAGCCTAAACACTTAGGTTTTTTCTCAAAACACTTAGTCTGATTTTCAACGTGTGCCTGGTCCTACAGCCTAAACACTTAGGTTTTTTCTCAAAACACTTAGTCTGATTTTCAATGTGTGCCTGGTCCTACAGCCTAAACACTTAGGTTTTTTCTCAAAACACTTAGTCTGATTTTCAATGTGTGCCTGGTCCTACAGCCTAAACACTTAGGTTTTTTCTCAAAACACTTAGTCTGATTTTCAACGTGTGTCTGGTACTACAATCTAAAGGAAG
>OZ035845.1:21478882-21593999 GCA_964034765.1 Knipowitschia caucasica | reverse complement strand
AGGGGACACTGGAGCTGGCCAAAATCAGCAAAGTGTTGATGGCCATGGAGCAGGGAAGAGTGACGGAATTCGAAGGAAAGAGCCTCGACCAGATACAAATTGAGCCTGAAGGTAATTCTTGATATTATTAAAATATGTATGATTTTTTTCCCCTAAAGGCCACTTGTATTTTTATTTTCTGTGCGACAGGGAGAGCAGTAGAGATCCTCTCACAAACGGACGGGCTAAAAGAAACTTCAAGCGGAGAACCTTCAACCATTCATCCAGATGCACCCCATGGTAGTGGCAGTGCCCCTTCTGGTAAGTGTACCAGGTGGGGGATTACAGCCAGGCTGCTTGGTCCTCACCCTGGGAGTGTATATTGCTAATATATTTTTATTTCTCTCCCTAGAACGTGTAAGAAAGCCATGGTCTGCATCTGAGGTGAAGGCTGTGGAGAAGACCATGACACCTTTCATACAGACTGGAAAGGTCCCTGGGAAGTCTCACTGCCTGGCCTGCATTAATGCCTCACCAGATGACCTTAGACATCGGACATGGAGTGGCATTAAATTCTATGTCAAAAATAGAATCACTGCAATTCGAAAAAAAAATCTAAAATAAAATTCCTTTAAAATAGTGTGTGTGTGTGTGTGTGTGTGTGCACGTGTGTGTGTGCACTTGTTTTCAACTCCTGGTGGGTTCCATAACCTGAGATTCCACTCACGTCATGGGGACTGGTTTTACGTGGTGGGGCCCGAACACCGGACCCCACTGGTCCAAGCTTAATAATCAATGGGTAATGCTTTTCTAACGGTCCTTATGCAGTCTCTGTAAAAATATGGAAAGGACCCCTGGAGGTTTACTTTCCTGAAAAAAGTGTGTTATGTGTCGGAACCCTGGTGGTGGGTTGCGGGATATCAAGGAGGGGCACACTGGGGCAATTTCAGTCCAGCAGGCTGGAGCCAATCATGGAGCAGCACAACAGAGGAAATCAGGTGTCAGGCTAGAAAAAGGTGCAAGTGTGTGGTTCATTAGGCTGCAAGAAATCATGGAGGAGCACACTGAAGCGCACGCTTACAAACCACTGGTAAGTGCTGACTACAAGTCATGACTTCAAATTGTTATATAGAATGATTACAAATTATTTGTTGTTTGTGCAGCTTAGTCAAGAGTCCCTAATTGATGAAGTCGACTCAGATTCTGACGATTTAACTGTCAAGAAGAAACCTGTAAAAAGTATGGAAAAAGAAAAATCAAAAACACTTTTCTTCAAGACTCGGAAAGTGACGAACCAAAGGCAAATAAGATTGTTATCATGCAGCTGCAAAAGAAGAAAAATGGGGGGCGAGTATACAGCAAGAGACACTTCTGCCTCTACTGTTCAATGTCCTGCCACAAAATGTCCCGTCATTTGACTAGAAAACATGGAAATGAAAGTGACGTAGCCAGAGCATTGGCTCTACCTGTGAAATCTAAAGCACGTAAACTTCAGTTTGATTTGATCAGGAATAGTGGAAACCGTGAGCACAATTTTGAGGTTTTAAAGGCCGGCATTGGAACTTTAGTCCCAGCTAAACAGCCAAATTCCCCAGTTAAATCCAGTGAGTTTTTGCACTGTATAGACTGTGGGGCATTGCTTAAGCGAAAGTCGCTGTGGAGGCATGTGGCCAGGTGCCGGCTTTCACAGAAAGATGCCCAGGCTAAACCAGGTAGAAGTAGGGTCCAGTCCCTCTGCTCCCTAGCCCAGCCTGTACCGGAGGGCATCAGCAAAAAGCTGTGGTCTTTAATTTCGGCAATGCATCAGGATGAGGTCACGGGTGTTGTCAAAGCAGAAAAGGGGATTCTGAGACTCGGAGAGCACCTGTACTTAAAACACGGGCATGATAAGACAAAGCATGATTACATTAGGCAGAAAATGAGAGAAGTCGGTAGGTTAATTAACGAAGCAAAAACCGCAGGGAAACTGAAAACAATTAAGGATTTCTTTATTCCTTCCAACTTTAACCATGTGATTGATGCAGTCAGGTCTGTGGCTGGATATGATGAGGAAACAAATCAATACAAGACTCCATCCTTGGCCCTCAAACTCGGCCATAGCCTCAGAAAGCTAGCAGATATTCTTGAATGTGACTCAAAAATGGAGCATTGTGTTGATGAACTATTTATTAAAAACCTCCAACGAAGCCGGCTGCTTTTTGAGAAGAGGTGGGACGTCTGTGTTTCTTCTGCTGCCCTACAGACCCTCCGGCAAGCCAAGTGGAACACTCCGGACCTGCTCCCTCTGACTGAGGACGTTAGAGCCATGCATGCACATATTGAGGTATGTCGACCTGAATATGTGCAAACCCTAATAAGTGAGCCAACGTCTAAGCATTGGTCTAAACTGGCAGTTTTGACTCTTTGTGAGGTCATCATTTTCAATCGAAGAAGGGAAGGTGAGGTTTCAAAGATGCCACTGACAGCCTTTACCTTAAGAAGTAAGACTGGGATCCATTCTGACATTGCTCTGGGACTGTCCCAACTTGAGAAAAAGCTGTGTCAGCATTTTCAACGCATTGAAATTAAAGGGAAAAGAAGTGGGAAAGTGCCGGTTCTTTTGACTCCTGAAATGATTGCTTCGATGGAGGTGCTGGTGGAGAACAGAAGGGCCTGTTCCATCTCTGACCATAACCCATACTTCTTTTCCCGCCCGGGCGCAGACACCCACATCAGGGGATCAGACTCCCTACGCCAGGTAGCCAAAGAATGTGGTGCGGTGCATCCAGAGATGCTATCCTCAACCAAACTTAGAAAGCACATAGCTACTATGTCTACAGTTCTCAATATGAAAGAGAATGAGATGGACATACTTGCCAACTTCCTCGGCCATGACATTCGCATCCACAGACAATATTACAGACTACCAGAGGGGACACTGGAGCTGGCCAAAATCAGCAAAGTGTTGATGGCCATGGAGCAGGGAAGAGTGACGGAATTCGAAGGAAAGAGCCTCGACCAGATACAAATTGAGCCTGAAGGTAATTCTTGATATTATTAAAATATGTATGATTTTTTTCCCCTAAAGGCCACTTGTATTTTTATTTTCTGTGCGACAGGGAGAGCAGTAGAGATCCTCTCACAAACGGACGGGCTAAAAGAAACTTCAAGCGGAGAACCTTCAACCATTCATCCAGATGCACCCCATGGTAGTGGCAGTGCCCCTTCTGGTAAGTGTACCAGGTGGGGGATTACAGCCAGGCTGCTTGGTCCTCACCCTGGGAGTGTATATTGCTAATATATTTTTATTTCTCTCCCTAGAACGTGTAAGAAAGCCATGGTCTGCATCTGAGGTGAAGGCTGTGGAGAAGACCATGACACCTTTCATACAGACTGGAAAGGTCCCTGGGAAGTCTCACTGCCTGGCCTGCATTAATGCCTCACCAGATGACCTTAGACATCGGACATGGAGTGGCATTAAATTCTATGTCAAAAATAGAATCACTGCAATTCGAAAACAAAATCTAAAATAAAATTCCTTTAAAATAGTTGTTTGGTTTCTATTGACTGTTTTGTATTACTTAAAGTCTTGGTAAAAAAAGATTATGTCTATGGGTCCCATTCTGAACGGCCCTGTCAAAGGGACCCACCAGGTAACAAAAACGTGTATGTGTGTGTGTGTGTGTGTGTGTGCACGTGTGTGTGTGTGTGTAGGTGTGTGTGTGTATGTGTGCGTGTAGGTGTGTGTGTGTGTGTGTGTGTGCACGTGTATGTGTGTGCACGTGTAGGTGTGTGTGCACGTGTATGTGTGTGTGTGTGCACGTGTAGGTGTGTGTGTGTACGTGTAGGTGTGTGTGTGTGTGCGTGTAGGTGTATGTGTATGTGTGTGTAGGTGTGTGTGTGCACGTGTATGTGTGTGTGTGTGTGTGTGTGTGCAGTCCAGTCCAGCCCTGGGTCCCAGTCCAGCCCTGGGTCCCAGTCCAGCCCTGGGTCAAACACATCGGTTCATGAGGAGCAGAAACCACTGTCCAGAAATGTCGTTGATCTATTGTTGGCGAATTTAGATTTAAAAAAAGCTGCTTACAATAGTTTTATCCCTTGTCCACAGGAAGATGGCTGCTCCTTCAACACAGACACAGCCTTGGTCTTTCAGCGGGGGCTTCAGGCAAAGTGGGGATACGTGTCTTGCCCAGAGACACAACGACAGCAGACATCAGAGGGAGCAGGTGACATGGATCGTGGTGGGATCGAACCCATGACCATTAGGACCAAAGACTAATGCTCGACCAATGAGCCACTGTCGCCCCCTAATGGCCCAAAGTTTATGGTGGAATTAAATGCACCCATCTAATTTGCATATTATGACCTCATAGGGGCGTGGCAATCATGGATTTTCATAAAATATTTATATATATTTTTACATCATTCCTCCAGTGGATTTTGGCCTGATCCACTTGGTTTGGACCATGAACCCTTTCTGCTCTGGTCTGGACCAGTGTAAAACCATGAATCCTCTCTGCTCTGGTCTGGACCAGTGTAAAACCATGAATCCTCTCTGCTCTGGTCTGGACCAGTGTAAAACCATGAATCCTCTCTGCTCTGGTCTGGACCAGTGTAAAACCATGAATCCTCTCTGCTCTGGTCTGGACCAGTGTAAAACCATGAATCCTCTCTGCTCTGGTCTGGACCAGTGTAAAACCATGAATCCTCTCTGCTCTAGTCTGGAGCAGTGTAAAACCATGAATCCTCTCAAACTAAACCAGAGCAGAGTTTTGAGGCGGATAAGACAGATTTATGACATACATAAATTACATCATTTTGAATATTTTGATCAGAAACTGTTAATTTGGACATTTGGACATAAACATTTGGACGTTGGTCTCTGCCTCTGATGGACCAATGTCTGTTTATTATTGCCTTTCCAGTGTTCTGTTTGATTCTCTGATCGGATGTCGGAGAATTGGTAAAGTCCGAGACGACTTCTGCAGTGATTTAAGGCTATACAAAAAATAGACAAACTTTAGATTAGGCCTCACTAATTAACAGCTAATTAAGTGCTATTTAATGAACCCAAAGCCCTGAGACACATGGGAAAAGTGTCAGTAAGTAGATCAAGACCATGTGGAAGGACTAATAAGCTTAATAAATACATATTAATCATACATTATACACTAATTACACACAAGTGTAACCAAATTAATATAATCTAATATGGTGAAATATATCGTTATAATTTTACTTCTACTCAAAGTAAAAATCTATTTACTGTTGTTGTGTCCTTGGGCAAGACACTTCACCCACATTACCTGGACTGAGTCTGGGGCCGATGGAACAGACTGGTTGCCTTGCTTCCGTCAGTGTGTCCCAGGGCAGCTGCGGCTTCACCTTCACCTCCGTGTAAAGAATGTCATGTCTTTGAGAAAACACAGCTCTATATAAAACCAATGCATTATTTTATTTTTTAATTAAGTAAATGTCTCAAAATGGAAGTCAATGTTTTCTTCAGTCTTTGTTCAAAATTACCACCGCAGCTTATAATCAAGTGCGGCTTATATGTGGACAAGATTCACATTTATTCATATTTAAGCTTCATACAAACGTGTCCAGTCTGAAGATGGATTTTTGTTGCCAATTACATTATTCTTTGGTAATATTTAGCTTCAAGGCTCGAGAAATGTCTGTGTTTTTAGATGTTTTAGACAGAAACGAGGAGAGAGTAGAGAGAGTACAGTACTTGGCTTTTATTCAGAGGATTCATGCACAGTCCAAACACTCCAAATGCAGCCGATGGTGCGAATGGCACTTCATACTTTCAATAAAACATTATTTAAGTGCCTTCAAATATGTCGAGTCACATTTTACAAACGTCGGGATCAACGCCTCCTGCAGAAAACACCTTCAGCTCATTTCTGCATCTGTCCCATTGCAAAGTCCCATGTGCCAAAACCAGTCAGCTCCAGGATCATGGCAACAGCTGGAGTCAGATACTGTCAGTTATGTAAAAATAAGATTTAAAAACATTATAAATATATCGTTTCAGCAGCACTTAAGGTCCAAACTTCTTGTCAAAGCGTGTGTTAGGTTTCCTCCGGGATCATGTGTATTCTGATTTGCGGATGTAGTTGGAAGGCACGTATCCTCGCTTCCCGTCCGCTTCGGCGAGCCACCACTCGTCGTTGCCGTTCATGT
Source organism: Knipowitschia caucasica (assembly GCA_964034765.1). Classification (NCBI taxonomy): domain Eukaryota; kingdom Metazoa; phylum Chordata; class Actinopteri; order Gobiiformes; family Gobiidae; genus Knipowitschia; species Knipowitschia caucasica. The sequence goes on along the minus strand of OZ035845.1, from coordinate 21,587,852 downwards.
CTTTGAACTCCAGGATCCGCAGCCTCTGATTGGCCGAAATGCTCAGTTCATTGTCACAGCGGGCGCTAAAGGAGTAGAGCGCGTAATAAATCTGGGGAAAGATCAAAGACACCGTCGTTAGGTTTGTGTCCGGAAAAAAATCAATTGAATTAGACGTTAAACAAACAGTAGAGACCATGTCCAAACCAAGGCCCGCGGGTAAAATGCGGCCCAGTTTTTCATTTTATGTGGCCCTTTGCCTTGCTAATATAAACTATCTATTGTGGCACTTTCCCAGAGTCATCCAGCAAACTTCAGCTCCACCAAGCAAGTAAGTGAGTTGTTATTACTATAGCGCCTTTCACAGAGTCACAAAGCTCTTTACAATAGTAGTGGCATTTTGTCTCCCTCTCCTCAGAGATGGGAGCGAGGTTGTTGTACAGGAGGCACGTGCCAGACCTATTGTGCATGTTGTAGTCGTAGGGGAAACTGGAGCACCTGGAGGAAACCTACGCAGACACGCCGGCCCAATATAGTCCTGCTGCACCTCGTAATTATCTGAACCTTTGAAATTTAACCATTCACATTATTTCTATGTTCTGTGATTGGTTTTCAATAGTTTTCCAAAATGACACCAGCGAAGAATTAGGTTTGATACAATAAATATGTCCAATTTTAAAGCCCAAAGTCTAAAAGCAGTTTAAGAATGTTGTCTGGTGAAATAAGGTGGCCCTCCTGCTAAAAAGTTTGGACACCCTTGGCTTAAACAGAAGTAGATGGTCATGTGATGGTACCTGGTGACCGTCCAAGTCGTCCGCTGCTGGTGCTGGTGCTGGTTCGGGCTCGTTGTAGTCGTCTCTGCTGTAAACCGCAGGCTTCCTCTTCTCGGCGTTCCCGTTTCTCCATTGGTGGGAATTATAGCCTTTATCTGCTGCGTACCGCGAGCGCCCATTCCTATTGGACGATGAGCTGGAGTCCGTCTCCGATAGGTCCGACACGTCCTTGTACTTACTGGGACTGGCACCGTGTCCGCCGTACGAGCTCTTCTGATTGGCCGAATGCCAGTAGGGGAGCTCCACGTCCCGCGGCGTCGACAGCTCCTTCTGACCTGAATTCCGGAGAGAAGAGTTCGTGGAGTTGCTTTGACTCACGACGTCCTGAGAATCTCTGTTGTGGCTCCGTCTCGAGGATTCGGATTCAGGCTGCGACGTGGAGAAGCTAACCGTGGCGTTCTCCTGGTTGAACGTTAGAGTGCTGCTGCTATTCTGGCGCGAGAAGACGGGGGAGGAGCCGCCGTATCCGGACTCGTTGGACGACTGGCTCTCGATGGAGACGTTCGATTGGCTCCGGCGAGCGTTGTACGGTTTGAGGAAGGAGCTGTAGACGAAGCCTTTGCTCACTGCAACGCCACAAAGGATGGTATTTAGATATTTATTAGTTAGCATCAGTAGCTACAGTAGCCTAGCAGTAGCATGGCTGTTCAGTGATATGTAGTCTGGGAATCGAGCGGAGGAGAGGTGTGGTTTACGATTGTCCAGTCCTATATTGGCCTCGCCGTCTTGTGATTTACTGTTATTAATATTTCTTGTGTTGATGATCTTTGTTTTTAATAGATTTTTTGAATGTATATGTAGATTTTAATGTTTATGATTTGCCTGGTGTGTTGTGAGGTGCTTGTGTAGTAAAGGAATCTATAAATAAAAGTTGATTGATTGATGCATACATAAAAATTGACATTTCATTTAAGTACATGAACATAAAAGAGACTGACCTCCGTTATCGATGAGCCAGCGGTTGTTGCTTCCCATCGGGTCCTGCTGCTTGATGATACCGACCAGGTCTCCTTCCTGAATAGAAACATCCAGATCCTGAGCCGCGTTGAAGTTCCTGTCGGCCTGGAACAGTTTCTCTGGAGCAAAGCGAACCAGGAGCTCAGTGCGGTGCTGCTCCGTCTGCAGGACTCTGGGAGGCTGCGCAAACACATTCATGATCCTTTTAGAAGCAAACTTGTGTTTGTCTAATCACACCACGCTCTGGTGATCCCAAGATGGGGACTCTGCCGGGGGGGGGGGGGGGGGGGGGACTCTGCCGGGGGGGGACTCTGCCGGGGGGGGGGGGACTCTGCCAGCTGAGGTCTGTTTTAGTTTACATTGAGTTCTATGGACATTTTTCTGGGTAACGCGAGTTTAGTCTGCAGCAGCACAGCGCCCCCTGTGGCCATTGGTGGAACAGCTGTAAGCTAGTACTGCTATAAAACTGTAATATAACAATAATGGATCCCACTCACAGTCTGCAGCTGCTTCTTGGACGTCTGCTTCTCCAGAGTTTTCCTTTCAAAGGGTTTCTTGGCGGCGGCGGCAGCGGCGGAGGCGGGAGGAAGGTTATCGGGGCAGAAACTGAAACTTTGAAGCAGCTGGAGGACAACGTTGTACTCGTCTTGGAACTTGGCGACCAGGTTTCCGTCTTTACCCAGTTTACTCGAGAACTAGAAGGCAAAAAAGTACATTGTAAAGTTTATTTATAAAGCGCATTTTACAGACCAAGACACAGACCGCTTTATAATGTTCAGTTTGTTTCTTTCTCTCCAAACGACCTGAACACACTGGTCCATCAAAGCCTCCGACCAAACACCATTCACTCATTCAGACCTATTGTGCATGTTTATAGTGGTAGGGGAAACCGGAGCACTAGTAGTAGTAGTAGTAGTAGTATTAATAGTAGTAGTAGTAGTAGTAGTAGTAGTAGTAGTACTTTTCCAGTATTAACCATAGACTAACGTGATACACACGTGGTGCAGTTCCCTGTCTCACCTGTAGGAGGGGCCTGAGCTCTCCCAGTGTGGTTTTCATGAACCCTTTCTGGGCCTGAGCGAACGCCCGCACGCAGCCCATGAACAGGTCGCCTGCGGCCGTGTAGAACTTGGGGAGTTCGTCGAGCAGCTGCGCGTTCAAAGCCTCGTACGTGTTTCGCGCTCGCTGCAGCTCGTCCTGGACGCGGCGCTCTTTGAGGCGGTCGGCGCGCTCTTTGCAGTTGTCGTAATCCAGAAGTTTGTCGAATCTCTTCTGGATGAGTTTGTGAGGCCCAGAGAACATGAGCAGGAGCTGGTTCAGAGGCTGGATCACCAGGGCCTCGGTCTGCTCCTTCTGCTCACACAAACAAAGGTTAAAACGGTGGAGGCTGGAGAAAAACGCCTCGAACAAAGAAATATATATGAAAATGTGTAAAAATATATGATGTAAAATACTCAGCTCTCACAAACTAGACTTGAATATTTTTAATTCTATCTTTACTGTTTGACGGCAAATATACGACTACTGCTGCTACTGCTACTACTACTACTGCTGCTACTGCTACTACTGCTGCTACTGCTACTACTACTACTACTGCTACTGCTATTACTGCTGCTACTGCTACTACTACTACTGCTGCTACTGCTACTACTGCTGCTACTACTACTACTACTGCTACTGCTACTACTACTACTGCTGCTACTGCTACTACTACTACTACTGCTACTGCTACTACTACTGGGGCTGGGATGAGTGTGATTTTGTCTATGCTTATTCTCCATGTGTCCCTTTGTAAATATAAAACTTTAAAGATATGAAACAGCTGAAAGGAGCTCTTACAAAGTGAGTGAACTGTTTGTCGCTGATGGAGCGGTGAGCTCTCTGGAAGTGCTCTGGAGTCAGGAGGCTGCGCTCGGAGAAGATGTCACTGAAGCTCATGGCGGCCAAGACCTTCACAGACGCAGACTCCTGAAAGAACAAAAAAGATCAGAAAACAGTTTTGTCCGAAAGCGTGTGCTTTCGGACATGAGACAGTTCTAATGAGTAATATTCCAAAACACACTTTTAATACATATTTTATAAAGTCCATTTACTCTGATGGGTGGACGATAAATATTGTGGCCGATATATCGTGAAAGTGAATTTGAACATATGCTTTTTGGCATTGTCTATGTTTTTTATATTTCTTTGAATAATTATAATAATTAGTCATACATTTTAGTAAACATTGATCCTATTGGTTCTTCCCGTGTTTTAATGTTAATATATGTTTGTGAATGTTTAGCAAAGACGTGTGAAGCACTTCCCAAATAAAAAGTTGATATTTTGCAAAACATTGCAGATCATTTTGTGTAAAACTTTAAAGATATCGTGACAATCGAGAAAATAGAGATATTTATTTTTGCCCCTGTCGCTCACCCCTGGAGTCAGTTCTAATATTGTTCTAAAACAGTGTTAGTTTTATAATGTGTATTTACTCACATGTGTTGGAGGTACATAAGTCAGCTCTAATAAGTAATAATCACACACTTATCATAAATATATATGTTTATTAAAGTGTTTTTACCCGAATGTGTTGGAGATACAGAGAAATGTCTCTGATGAAGGACTTGATCAGTCGTTCCTGAAGCCGGAACCTCTTTTCTGCTTCGTCGAAGGCTTCGTCTCTGATCTAGAAGAAAACACCAAACATTTAATCCACTTTATTTAAGATAGAATTATTGATCTCACACTTGAGAAATGTACATGTATATACAGTATATATTATAAAGCACACTTTATTAAGCAAGAAAAACATTGAAGAAAAATGAAAATATAGAAATAAAAAAATATTATTTATTATAATATTTTTTATATAAACATAAGCATTGAGTGAGAGTCTGACCTGAGGAGAGATGCCCGTGAGGTGTTTGAGGTGGCTGCTGACGCGGTTCGACTTCTTTATGATGGAATGCATGCTCAGCTTCGAAATCTTGTCGATAAAAGTGTTTTCGTCTGTTTTTCTGTACTTCACCACTGACGAGCAGAGACAGAGAGATGTTAGAACAGACGCAAGTGTGTCGAGTAAAGACACTTTAGCAGCTGTTGAAGAGGTCCAGATGAGCTCCCTCAGATGTTTATGATGTAATGCAAACCTGCGTATGCACGTCTCACGGCGCCAAAGCAAACCAAGATGGCCGACATCAAGTCTGTGAATTGCTATAAACGTGATTTTACAAACCCAAACCCTAACTCGACAGCTGTGAGCATCCAGCTGCTCTGTCGGGTTGATAATGGAAATAAACAAAATAAACAGCTGAGTGCAAACCCACGTACACTGTTAAAACAATCACTAAAATGTTTAATTGTTAAAGCATGTTCTTATTGTTGAAATGAGAAATAAAACATTTTAAATTTCAGTTTTATGAATTCCAGGAGAAAACACAATGTACTCGTATCAGTACTCGGTATCTGCAGGTACTCATTAAGGTACGATTTCTGTCATTGCTATTAGTAGTCTCTTGTATCATATCATATTATCCTAATGTTTCAGGGCCTGTCTGTTTCACATCCAAACAAAATAACGTATGAAAGGTTGAATAAAACTCTAACAAAACTAATTAGAGTCTTAACTTTAATTGTTCCTCATTACACAGATGTTAGCAGTAAATATTCAAACACATGTGGCCCTAGTCAGAGATCTTAAGTCTCTGTGAATCCGTCTCTCACCGAGGTCCTTCCTCCGCTTGAACTCGTTGATGTTGACGTTGATCTCCTTGATGGCGAGCAGGGCCTGTGTGAGCTCGGGGCGGTCCTGGTGAGAGTCGGGCGTGGCCCCCAGGAGCTCCATCAGCAGCAGAGGGTACCGCATCACCCTCTGCACCGGCTTGATCAGGAAGGAGCCCAGGTTTATGTAGTTGGTCTTACCCCTGGAAAACAAAGGAAAGGAAGGTTAAGATCTAAGTCTGACGAGTGGAGCGAGAACTAGAAGCCAAAGCCTCGAGGACGAAATGAAAAAGTGACAAGACTTGAGGGAAAGAGTTCTAGAAAATGCGTTCTTTTGGGGCGAGGCAGTTCCTGTTTAACCCACGTGCGGCCCTCAAGTCAAAAGGACCCACCAGTGATTGGAATTAGACCCTTTTAAAACCCTACATCAGGATCTAAAAGGGTCTAAATGAACCAGGGCAGGAAAAATATCATCAAAATTCAGCTCAAAAAACTATTATTTTGGTACTTTTTAATCAATGTCGAGGACAGCACAAGGGTTAAAGACACAAGACATTATTATTATTATTATTATTTAAAATGCTGAAGTATCTTACACTTACAAGCTGCTGCAGTAGAAACAAACAGTGTAAAATTGGGTCTAAAATATCAGCGTTCCCACACCGTAAGAACACTGGCGACCCCTAGGGGTGCATTGCAGTATTACAGGGGGTATTTTAAACAATTTTCTAACATTGGCAGTAAGAGGTTATTAACATGGGCAACGATAACATTCTCTACATCATTTTAAAACAATTTTTTCAACCGTGTTCAGCCATGTCATTTATTTTTTAATTTATTCTAAACATTGACACCAGAGCAGACAATAATGATCATTGCTCCATCAGTCATTTTGATCAGAGAATCTAAAAGTAATTAGTTAAATACCTGCACAATGTGAACCGATACAACTACAGTAATAATATTCAGATTCAGAATGAACAAACTTTCCACCATTAAAACTATGTAGACTTTGGTGTAAAAGTGAAACCTCAAGAGTTTTTCCCTTCTTTAACTGGGGGCAATCTGCTTGTGAAGGTTGCAAAGGTTGGGAACTACTGAAGTATATTATTGATCCAATTCATTCACTATTTAATACTTAGATACTACACACTCCACATTTTAGAATAATAATAATACATGTGCCTTGCAGTTGCCGCTTTGGCCCAGTAGATGGCATCGCAGACCAAAGAAAGGACAGGGGAGAAACGGAAAGAGGACAAACGCATTTTTCAGCACAAATGCAAGCTTCATGCAAAAACAAAAGCATGAAAACGCCCCATGTCTGTCCAAGCAACACAATGACCTTATGGAGAACCACACAAAGCAGCAAACACACAACACAACCTGCATTTAGGTCATTTCTGATGGGGTTAGTGAGCAGTGGGCATGCGGTCAAATCATACTCATGCTGCAAAAACCAGGATTAATGTCACTTACCAGGCTCGGTAAATTGCCCTGCACATTGGGTGGAAATGGAAAAGGGACAAAACAGTTTAAACATTTGCAACAAGGAACTTTAAAACATGTTATTCTACACCAGAAGAACCTTGTACATTTGTTTGTTTTAATATATGTGTTTTCAGTGTCGCTGGTGAAACCTGGACAACGAGGCCGGGCACATTCTTCAGGTCCTTTACTGTCGACTGAAACCATAGACTAATAAACACCGGGGGTTAGCTATTGTTTAAAGATTTACTAAACCAAGGCTCGTTTTCCTCGTAAGACACAAAGCAAAGTCCATTGGCGGCGCATAATAAAGTTTATTGCTTGAATAAAAGTGTCAGCGGAAATTAAACTTGCCTTGATTGTCATTTAGTTTCTTTATCGACAGACGCTTACAAGGAAATGTCTTAAAATTCTCTAGTTTTAAAGGAGCAATATATAAACATGGTGGTACTGCAGCCTCTCCCACTCTCCCTGACTCAGGTTGCCAGATATGCAGACGAATCCAGCTGGGACCATAACAGCTGAATAGACAAGAGTTTTGTCAACAACAAATCTATAACCAACACCTTTTTCACAAAGATAGAAATCCTGCTTTTATTCCTTGTTTTGTCGTTAATGATTTGAGAATCATAACAAGACCTTTTTTAGTTCTGCGCCACATGGTACTTTACCAGTGAGATTAGCTCCACATGGTACTTTACCAGTGAGATTAGCTGGTGAAACTGTGGAGGGTGGGACAACGAGATTTAGAGGCTGGAAAACTAATTTAGAAATTCAAATATCTCTGAACTACTGTTATCAGTTAAAGAAGTATTGGAAAAGAGCAGTTTATTATTATGACAGATTAGTAAGTAAGTAATCTTTATTTATATAACGCCCTTCACAGACCAGCGTCACAAAGCGGTTTACAATTCTTATTTAGGGCCCTTTAATGATGACAGATTAGAGACCTTTAATGATGACAGATTAGGGTCCTTTAATGATGCCAGATTAGGGCCCTTTAATGATGACAGATTAGGGCCCTTTAATGATGACAGATTAGGGCCCTTTAATGATGACAGATTAGGGCCCTTTAATGATGACAGATTAGGGCCCTTTAATGATGACAGATTAGGACTCTTTAATGATGACAGATTAGGGCCCTTTAATGATGACAGATTAGGACCCTTTAATGATGACTGGACATGACAATCTTACATATTGCTCCTTTAAGTGCTGTCATTGGAGAAAACAAAGGTCTTTGAGACTGACCTGAGCCGCTCCAGACTCTCCGCCACATGTCGCTGGATCGTCTCGTCTTTTTCATACGTCTCCAGCAGAGAAATGGCGTCGTCGTGGTTTTGGCAATAGATTTTATAAACCTCCTCCAGCTCCACTTTGAACGTCAGGAACACGTTTCCTAAAAGAAGGTTGGACAGATTAGACTCATGCCGTTTGTCGGAATATACGCCTCATAATGCCTATATTTCCCACAGACACCTCCCACAGACACTTCCCACAGACACTTTCCACAGACATTACACATAGACACTTCCCACAGACATTACACGCAGACACGTCCCACAGACATTACACGCAGACACTACCCGCAGACACTATCCGCAGACACTTCCCGCAGACACTGTCCGCAGACACTTTCCGCAGACACTTCCCACAGACACTTTCAACAGACACTTCCCACAGACACTTTCAACAGACACTTCCCACAGACACTTTCAACAGACACTTCCCACAGACACTTTCAACAGACACTTCCCACAGACATTACACGCAGACACTTCCCGCAGACACTACCCACAGACACACTTCCCACAGACACTTTCAACAGACACTTCCCACAGACATTACACATAGACACTTCCCACAGACACTCTTCCCAGACACTTCCCGCAGACATTACACATAGACACTTCCCACAGACACACTTTCCACAGACACTTCCCACAGACACACTTTCCACAGACACTTTCAACAGACACTTCCCACAGACATTACACATAGACACTTCCCACAGACACTCTTCCTACAGACACACCCCCCACAGACACACTTCCCACAGACACTCTTACCACAGACACTTCTGTATAATCTCCTTCTTACCGACGGAGTCCTCAGAGTCCTGTAGGGTCTCGAACAGTCGCTGGGACAGGTCTATGACGGAGCTGATGTTTCCAAAGAGACCCTCGAAGTCCACGTTCTTCACCTTCAGGAACAAAAACACACATCAACTCTGGGACTCCCAGATTCTGAAACTAGAACTAGAACCAGAGCAGTCATTACGACGGGTGGTTTCAAACCTGCAGAACATTATTTCATGTATGTTTGCACTAACACAGGTTTGAAAAGGGGTTGGATGAAGCAGAAGTTTATTCCCAAACCCGTCTCACAAGAACACACTGTACAGAATAAACTCTTTAAATCAATGGGATCAGGGACAAAAACCTTCATTAAAATTAAGCTATGTACATGTGTGAGAATAATAGTGCTAAAACTATATAACTTGAACAAAAACAGTTAAAAAGCCCAAAACCACCACCGCCGCCGCCGCTGACCTGTTTGTGCTGCAGTGGTTCTATGATCTCCTCCACACACATCTGCAGGTCTTTGATGTAGTCCTTCTCAGTTTGCAGCAGCTCCTCGATGACCTTGGACCTCTTCTCCAGCATCCTGACCTCTGGGTCCTCGGCCTCAGTGCTCGGGACCGGGGCCTCATCTGGGACCAGGGGCGAGTCCAGGGGTTTGGGCTGAGCAGACAGCAGCGTCATCTCTGAAAGAACCAGGAGAGAGAGACAGATTCAGACCTCAGACTTTACACTAGCTCATTATAGAGAGTCCGGCGTGAGTAACTGGGAGTATTAAAGCTGGGGTACCCAACCTTTTCCCCATAAGTATAATATGTTAGAAAATGCTGATCGTGCAGAAGCAGGTCTAAGGACTGTGGTGAGGGTCCTGATCATTTATGAACATTGGTCTCTGCTCCTTATGGACCAGTGGCTCTATGTGTTTTTAATCTGAGTTACCAATGTTTGATTCTCTGATCTGTGTTGGCGAATCGATAACTTTGTAAAGTCCTCTGAGATAGAAACTGTTGTGATTTATGGCGACACAAAAATACATGGAATTACAAATGGGCCAAAAATACTAATAATACAATTGAATGTAAAAACTGTTAGCGAGGAACCAACTTTAACACCACTAAATGTATTGTATAATGTAATATTACTGTCATTACATTTAGTAGCTTTAAATTTAGGTACCCCAGCTTTAAGTAGACGTCAACGCCACACTAAAAAGAGCATTATGGCCTTTCCCAGCCCATGCCCCCCCTTCAACATGTCCTGGGACCACCCTACACTACCCCACGCCTCCCAGTCCCTTTTTTCCCCTTTTGATCAATATGTCTGCTATCACTGGTGAGGGCTGGACTCGCGGGGTCTCTGGGCTCGGAGGGAGGGCCCGGTGGTACGCATCAATGGGTCTCATGAATGGAGGCAGGAGTGGGGTGGACTTGGGCTTTGTTTGTGGTACAAAGGCCTACAGACAGATCCAGGGACCAGTGGACAGTACAGAGGAGGCGGAGAGAGGCAGATAACGGGCTACAGGTTTATGGGCAGACGGTGTGGGATCCAGCTGTAATTAAAGTGATCGTCTGGAACTCTAAATGAATTACAAATGTCAAGAATTGTTTTAAATTGACCTTCTGGGCTTAAATGTTGGTATGAAATAAGTAATTTTATGAATTCTAATATTACGGGTAAGTCCTGCCTCCCCTCTCTTAGATATTGCTCAAAATCCACGATGCCGTCCACTTTAACCAATCAGGTGATGCCAAGGGCTGTCAATCACAGCGCTGATGCTCGTAGCTGCTCATGCTCAGTTTTCACGGAGCCTCCACAGGCTCTGGAACTACATAAAAACTGCAGTCAGCAGTGAGTGACCCAAATATAAACTCAACCTAAATCCATAATCAGATCATCTGCAAATGTATTCTAAAATAATGATAATTTCAAAACACCCAAATGTTCTACTAATGACAATAGCTACTTCCGGGTTTATTGCGATCGCGGGTCACATCAAACTCCAGACGATCACTTTAAGGTAGCTGTGTTTTCCACGTGATGCAAAAGAACCTACTGTGCATACATGAACACAGCATTTACAGCAATATTAAACCAAAGAAACAGAGAGCCTTGGGGTGTGCCGCCTGTGTTGTCAGATAAGGATGATGTCACACGCTCTGAACAGATGCTACAATAAGTCTCATGAAGCCAACTCGGCGACCCTCGAGTTAGGCAAAGCCGGAGGTCATGTTTAAAGGTCTGGAAGAAGACGCAGTTAAATAATATTCAGACGCAAAAGTTGTAATGTTTTTGTAAATATTTGTCTGCTTTTCCCCCATGTCTCTTGGAAACATAAACACATCTGCTTCCGGGATGTTCAGGTTCAGTTGCAAATGTCAATAAGAAACTTGCTTTGGTCCTAAACATTTCCTGTATGTAAACAATGTGAACAATGAAACCCAAAAAAGTCTTCTCCAAGTCTGACCTCTGCTTCAGACAACACCCTTCTCTCCCACTGTGCACTTGTGGAAAGGTTTGATTTTATTGGTTAAATGAATACTAAATATGATAAACTATCGATGCCAAATGTGACATGTAGATTTCTCCATAGTGAGATCAATAAAGTGTATCTTATAATTCTGGACAGTACACACCACTGTGAACCTCAGGGGTCAGAACACTGTCTACACTTCTCAGTTCACATAATCCGAGCTGATCATTGATTACAAATGTGTTTAAATGTGTGTAATTCAAAGTTGGGGTTGTGTGTCTGATCTCTGTGGCCACCTGCCCGGTCGTCTGTGTCTCTTCCTGACCTCATCTCTCTCTCTCTCTCTCCCCATCTCTCTCTCTCTCTCTCTCTCCCTCTCCATCTCTCTCTCTCTCTCTCCCTCTCCATCTCCATCTCTCTCTCTCTCTCTCTCCTTCACGTGACTGAGGCTCAAAGTCCAAAGGAGCTTTTCTCGTGGCTGAACCGTGCAGCACAGTCACCATTTCTCCAGCCAACTTCTCTCTTTTTCTGTGTGTGTGTGTTCCTCTCTCTCTCTCTCCCCGTCTTGTCTTTCTGTGTGTGTGTCTGTGTGTGTGTCTGTGTGTGTGTCTCTCGCCCCCTCTCTGCCTGTGTGTCTCTGTGTGTCTATCTCTCTCTCTCTCTCTCTCACTACAGTATGTGTGTCTCTCTCTGTCTGTGTGTGTGTGTCTCTGTCTCTGTGTGTCTATCTCTCTCTCTCTCTCACTACAGTATGTGTGTCTCTCTCTGTCTCTGTGTGTGTGTGTGTGTCTGTCTCTGTGTGTGTGTGTGTCTGTCTCTGTGTGTGTGTGTGTGTCTCTGTCTCCCCCTCTCTGTGTCTGTCTCTCTCTGTGTGTGTGTCCGTCTCTGTGTGTGTGTGTGTGTCTCTGTCTCCCCCTCTCTGTGTGTGTGTCCGTCTCTGTGTGTGTGTGTCTCTCTGTCTCTCCCTCTCTGTGTGTGTGTCTTTCTGTCTCTCCCTCTCTGTGTGTGTGTCCTTCTGTCTCTCCCTCTCTGTGTGTGTGTCCTTCTGTCTCTCCCTTTCTGTGTGTGTGTGTGTGTGTTTGTGTCTCTCTCTCTCACCCTCGATAATGAATAAGTCGTTCACTAATGGGATTTCCAAAAGTCACACAACAAAACGTGGGCCACAACACAATAGATTCAAAGCTTAATTGGGGTAAATCGACCCATTCCCACGTTTGATCCTTGACGACATCACACGCTCCACTTCACGCGGCTCAAAGCTCGCTCACATACAGTAAAACACACAAGAAATCTGCAAACAAGCTTTACCCAAATGTGACCTACTTTTAAATGTCTGGATGCACAGGCCACGAGCCATGTGACTCAATTATAACATGTAGCACCCACATACACACAACATAAAACTGACAATACACACACATCACAAAAAAACAGACAATTCTTGGGTTCCATGTGACGTCAGGGCAGTGGTGAATAACAAACGTAGGACAGGACGTGACGTATCCTGGCGCTGCAGTCTGCCGGGTTTATACACGGAGATATAGTAGAAGAAGAAGTGGTTTATACACGGAGATATAGTAGAAGAAGTGGTTTATACACAGATATAGTAGAAGTGGTTTATACACGGAGATATAGTAGAAGTGGTTTATACACAGATATAGTAGAAGAAGTGGTTTATACACAGAGGTATAGTAGAAGAAGAAGTGGTTTATACACGGAGATATAGTAGAAGAAGTGGTTTATACACAGAGGTATAGTAGAAGAAGAAGCATCTTTTTGTGCGGTGCACACTTGTAGCAACCGCACAAATAGAGAAAGACCAGAGTTTGTTCATGTTCCAACTGTGTCTCATATAAAAGGAGGACACTTTGAAAAAAATCACTGGAATGAGGCGGAGGTGGATCAAGGTTTTCCCAGATAAGCGCCCCCTGCAGGCCACCCCAATGAAACGCAGCCATTTCTTCTGTTTTTCTTTCCAAAAATGCCCAAATATTTGTTAGTGCTCCCTTAGAATTGAGTGTCCCCGATTAATACTGTTCCAACAACCGTACACCGCACAGGAGGAGAGCCTTTGACTCCAAACCAGACTTTACATGGTTTTCAATGGGAGCAACACTGTCCCACCTCTGCTCATGCGCCCCTTACTGGCCAGGTTCAGGAAACACAAGAATAACCCACATAACACAAAACACAACGATCACCTGATGTCATTTAGCAGCTGTTTGGACTAGAGTTCCTAAACCTGTTGCTTTGCACAGTGGGATACTGTACATACACTTTATAGACTTCAATTTATTTTTGTATGGCCGCAAATCACAACATATTACGAAACAGTCGATTTGCCAAAGCAGATCAGAGAATCAAACAGACCCAACACAAGAAATGCAATGACAGAAAACACACAAAGCCATCGGTCCATAAGGAGCCGAGACCAAAGCCATCGGTCCAAAAGGAGCAGAGACCAAAGCCATCGGTCCATAAGGAGCTGAGACCAAAGCCATCGGTCCAAAAGGAGCAGAGACCAAAGCCATCGGTCCAAAAGGAGCTGAGACCAAAGCCATCGGTCCATAAGGAGCAGAGACCAAAGCCATCGGTCCATAAGGAGCCGAGACCAAAGCCATCGGTCCATAAGGAGCCGAGACCAAAGCCATCGGTCCATAAGGAGCAGAGACCAAAGCCATCGGTCCATAAGGAGCCGAGACCAAAGCCATCGGTCCATAAGGAGCAGAGACCAAAGCCATCGGTCCATAAGGAGCCGAGACCAAAGCCATCGGTCCATAAGGAGCCGAGACCAAAGCCATCGGTCCATAAGGAGCCGAGACCAAAGCCATCGGTCCATAAGGAGCCGAGACCAAAGCCATCGGTCCATAAGGAGCCGAGACCAAAGCCATCGGTCCATAAGGAGCCGAGACCAAAGCCATCGGTCCATAAGGAGCTGAGACCAAAGCCATCGGTCCATAAGGAGCCGAGACCGAAGCCATTGGTCCAAAAGGAGCCGAGACCAAAGCCATCAACAGCTGCATTCAGTTCATATTAACTCATTAACGCCATTTTTTATTATTTCACTGACTTTCAAGACCCACAGAATATTATGTGCTAGGACAATGTGAAAAATGAAACCAGATTCTGAAAGACTGGACTGTCCACTTTCAGCAGCAAAAATAAGTTTGTTTCTCGTTCGTTTTGTTGTCCTGTAATCCCCCTTTGAAAAGAGGGAAGTTTGACAGAAGTCTCCGGCCTCAGACAAATACGTCAAGGGCACTCAATGAGTAAAGTAAGTAATCTTTATCAGATAGATACTTTATTGATCCCTGTGAGAGAAGTTCAGGATAAGAATTGATGTGATAATAGGTGTCAAACTTTTAAACACCTTTGTTGCTAAGTAAACCATAACTATATAAGTATATTATAGTATATTTTTCCTTGTAGTTACTTGCTGTTTGGAGGATATCAATTTAGACGGAAGAACGTAAACCTGACCTGGATTATAGCTGCACACAGGGCGAGGATGTGAGAACCATGAGACTCAACACCGCCCCATTTAGCAACGCCACAGGAGCCCAACGTCACAACGGGAAATATGCAGACGCTGTACTTATTGTAAGAGCAAAGAATTCACTACGGGTTAGAAACTGGTTCAGGAATGTATAAAAAGTATTAGGACATAGTATAGTACAGTAGTTTAGTTCAGACAGTCATATTGTCAGATACAGAAACATTTCAACAGAAGCAGCATTGACATTAATTCACTTTAAGGATTTTGGCTGAAACTCATTTAAAACCAAACCATATTTAATAAAAAAAAACTAACATTTCCAAGAAAACTGCAAAGAATGAGAACCAAACATTTAAATAATTTTTTTTTTTGTATTGGGGCCTATAAACTAATGCAGCTTCCCTTTCACAAAGCACTAAACTGTAGAAACGAGTTTGTGTATGACTTGAATTTAATTGAAAAGATGTAATTCACTACAAAAAAACTGATATTTCTCTTTAGTACAAACATCGAATCACTGCAAAGACTAATTTTGTGAGTCTGTAAATGTAGTCATCCTGGGCTCGTTCCAATCTGCTGCGTCTGCCTTTGCTCTTAGTCAAACATATCATTGCATATTTATTACATATATTGCATCATAGTGAATCGTCGGGTGTAACCGTGAGGAGCGGCCGAAGCTGAAGTGCTCGACAGAAACTTGGGTCAATTGTGTCCAAACACAAAACACACAGAAGCGACGGAGACTCGAGTAACACACATCACGGAAACACAAACGTACAGCTCGTTAAAAACCAAACCGCCTCATTCAAAGTCACAGCATCAAGGCTTTTCTATACAGGAAGATTCAATTTATGCTAAGACCACTTTGAAATCCTGATGAGTTCTTTTCGGAACAAAAATCTCATTACAAGGAGCAACCCACCTGCTGTTTAAAACTGTCTTCAGACCTCTCCATGTTTTCACGCTCCCCTCGTGCACACGCTCATACAGGCTTTCAAAAAGAGCTCTCTGGTGGCGTCCAGTCTCGGGGTAAAGTGTGGAAACCCGCCTGGATGGACCCGCTTTGGAAGTGCCATTCCTGGTCTCCAATTACCATGAGAATGACTGAACCCACCATGATTACAGCACAATGCAGCTCTGACGGGAGGCAGGCCCTGGGGAAGGAGGACTCTGCACGGCTCATGGTAACACACTAAACACCATAAGTCTGTCTTAAACTGGACTCAAGTTGATTTGGAAGGTTCTGGAAACAGCAGTGAGTCCAAAGTGTCTCTGAAACTGTTGTTTTGTGTTTTACAATAATGTTATTTTTCTTTTTTTCTGCCTGAGATGTTGCTGCAGTTCAGTGCTCATGGTTTTACACTGGTCCAGACCAGAGCAGAGAGGATTCATGGTTTTACACTGGTCCAAACCAGAGCAGAGAGGATTCATGGTTTTACACTGGTCCAAACCAGAGCAGAGAGGATTCATGGTTTTACACTGGTCCAAACCAGAGCAGAGAGGATTCATGGTTTTAGACTGGTCCAAACCAGAGCAGAGAGGATTCATGGTTTTACACTGGTCCAAACCAGAGCAGAGAGGATTCATGGTTTTAGACTGGTCCAAACCAGAGCAGAGAGGATTCATGGTCTGAACCAAGTGGATCAGGTGAAAATCCACAGGAGGAATGCTAACTTTATGAAAAATGCTAATGAAGAGTTTATCATTTTACTTTGGACCAGAGCAGAGACAATGGTCTGAACCGAGCTCCACCTCCGCTGCTGTGACCTGAAGGACTGCTTTTATTAATACTATTATTATTATTATTATTATTATTAGATACTTTTAGAGTTATATATGCATTTGTTTTTTTGGATGGATCAATATCTGTCTTGATTCATGTATAATGAGGTCATATCCAACTCTCCCTGACAGATCTAGAAACTCTTCCTGACCAGTTTTTTCCAGATACGACTGAAGAACGAGTCAAACCAAGAGAATACATTGAAAGTAAAGCTCAACCTTTTAACCTTGAGCTTATGAACATGTTTTGTGCAGCGCGGACATTCTAAATCTGAGCTGTGTAAAAGTGGCACAGACAGAGCTACGACGTGCACAAGCAAACTAAACTACAACAACTGCACCTGTCATTGCACTTTGAACTCACTTAGCGCCTGATTTAACAAATAACTATTATAAATGACATTCCAAACCTTTGTTGCCATCGTCACTGCTCGGTAGACCCTGCTCCTGCTCTGATTACAGATGCAAACCACCTGCTCAGGCTTAAGGTGGAGCCCAAACCACTGGACTTCACCAAGGAAACTGGCAACCCAAATGCATAAGTCATGTGACGCTAATCTGGCTGTGTGATTGGATAACACACGAGTGAAATGCTAAAATGTGGATCAGAAAAGGTGAATTAAAGGAGGATTCTGTTGGGATTAAAAAGTAAAATCTTACATAAAATTTTTGTATGTATTGCTTAAAAAAAAGTTGTTTGAATAGATTAGTTAGACATGATTTAGGATTTTCTTAAAACTTAAAAGCAGCTTCCAATGAAAGTCAAAAAAGTTTGGCCCCAGAGACTTGTGGTGTTTGCTCTGCTCCAAAGTTCACAGCGAGGGCCCCGTTCCCATGACGACAGGAGTTAAAGAGGGGATCAGGCCAAAATTTGGGAGTTTAAAGGGAGTGGCTTCATAGAAAACAATGCCAAAAGTGCAGCACGACGGGAAAACAAGAAGCAGCTACGTCAAAACTGCGAGATTCGACTTGTAACAAAAGAAATAAGGCACAACCGGTTTTTCTGTGACAGAGAAATGTTTACAGACTGTGCCTTGCTTTTAACAAATCACAGAAAAAACACTGGTTCATTCAAATACACCAAATTAAGTTTAATAAATCCTTCATTCGTTCCACACAGGAGAAAATCAGCGGTTACCAAACACTTGCACAGTAATGGGCAGAGCAACAGATTTCAATAGATTTTAGTTTAGTATAGAGTTATTGTTAGTTTAAGCAGTAACACTGACATTTCCCTCTGTGGGACTAATAACCCTTACATTTTCTTCCCCTTAATCCATTTGTGGGTCGGGGGGTGGTAGTCAGAGCTGCACCCAGTTCACAGAGCACCATAATAACAATAATAATAATAATAATCTCTTAATCTCACTATATATGAGTCACTGTTGTCATTTATGATCCGTAAACCTCAATAAACGTTTACTTTTTAATACTTATTTGAAAAGCCTGTTGTGAGCCCGGTTCATGCAAACATGTGGGCATTAAAGGAAGCACACAGAGACTTCTCCATGTTTTATCTGTGGGGTCAGAGGTCACATTCCAGCCAATGGCAACACAGGATATAACAGTAACTCTACACAAACTGTGGAGTCTGTGTCCAACATTTGCCACGTTTGGGAAATGATTCAGAACGTCACAAATAAGATGTTTGTTGCACATTACAGCAGAGAGAGAAGGAAATGAGACTGAGACGCACACATCAGAGACTATTATTGATGATTATAGACAGTAGAATTAAAAATGAATAAACAATAAGCTATAATGTCACTTGTTTCTGAAGTATTTACAGATGTGTTGTACTTTAGCCGAGGAGAATATGAGCAGAATAATAAAAAGCAGCACTATCAGCAGGTGAAGGACAGTGAATGACAGAAATACATCAGAAATGACTAAATAATGTCAAGTTTAACGAATGGGAATCATATAAGAGTATTTCGAAGAAGCCTGGCGTTGGGCTGGTTGCCAAATAAACAAACAAAAGGCCTCTATTTAGGAAGTGTTTTTGACTAAATGAGGAGAACATGACGCCTTCTCGATCCCAAACCCGTGTAATCTAATAATAAACAGGGGTCGCACCAGACATTTACATTATTCAGCTTCTGTTTTCTGTGACTGTGCTGCCAAGCTCTGCTGCGTGGGAAAACTGTGGGAAAACTGTGGGAAAACTGTGGGAAAACTGTGGGAAAACTGTGGGAAAACTGTGGGAAAACTATGGGAAAACTGTGGGAAAACTATGGGAAAACTGTGGGGAAACTGTGGGGAAAACTGTGGGGAAACTGTGGGAAAACTGTGGGAAAACTGTGGGAAAACTGTGGGAAAACTGTGGGAAAACTGTGGGAACATATCATACTGTGAGGACATGATCAGGCAACTTTGTATCTGTGGCTGACTTCAAAACATGACACGACCTGTGCCTGAAGACGGAGAACGAGTCTGCAGCAAAACCTCTGTTTACTGAATATATTCAACTGAAAGGTGTCACAGAACCATACACTATAACAGGCAGAGACAGAGAGCTACCTTTATACAACAGAAGGCAGAGACAGAGAGCTACCTTTATACAACAGAAGGCAGAGACAGAGAGCTACCTTTATACAACAGAAGGCAGAGACAGAGAGCTACCTTTATACAACAGAAGGCAGAGACAGAGAGCTACCTTTATACAACACAAGGCAGAGAGCTACTTTTATACAACACAAGGCAGAGACAGAGAGCTACCTTTATACAACACAAGGCAGAGACAGAGAGCTACCTTTATACAACACAAGAGACAGAGAGCTACCTTTATACAACACAAGGCAGAGACAGAGAGCTACCTTTATACAACAGAAGGCAGAGACAGAGAGCTACCTTTATACAACACAAGAGACAGAGAGCTACTTTTATACAACAGAAGGCAGAGACAGAGAGCTACCTTTATACAACACAAGGCAGAGACAGAGAGCTACCTTTATACAACACAAGGCAGAGACCGAGAGCTACCTTTATACAACACAAGGCAGAGAGCTACTTTTATACAACAGAAGGCAGAGACAGAGAGCTACCTTTATACAACACAAGGCAGAGACAGAGAGCTACCTTTATACAACACAAGGCAGAGACAGAGAGCTACCTTTATACAACACAAGGCAGAGAGCTACTTTTATACAACAGAAGGCAGAGACAGAGAGCTACCTTTATACAACACAAGGCAGAGACAGAGAGCTACCTTTATACAACACAAGGCAGAGACAGAGAGCTACTTGTATACAACACAAGGCAGAGACAGAGAGCTACTTTTATACAACACAAGGCAGAGGCAGAGAGCTACTTCTATACAACACAAGGCAGAGGCAGAGAGCTACTTCTATACAACACAAGGCAGAGAGCTACTTCTATACAACACAAGGCCGAAACAGAGAGCTACTTCTATACAACACAAGGCAGAGACAGAGAGCTACTTCTATACAACAGAAGGAAGAGACAGAGAGCTACTTCTATACAACACAAGGCAGAGACAGAGAGCTACTTCTAAACAACACAAGGCAGAGACAGAGAGCTACTTTTATACAACAGAAGAGACATAGAGCTACTTCTATACAACAGAAGGCAGAGAGCTACTTCTATACAACACAAGGCAGAGACAGAGAGCTACTTCTATACAACAGAAGGCAGAGAGCTACTTCTATACAACAGAAGGCAGAGCTACTTTTGTAAAACAGAAGGCAGAGACAGAAAGCTACCTTTATACAACAGAAGGCAGAGAGCTACTTCTATACAACAGAAGGCAGAGAGCTACTTCTATACAACAGAAGGCAGAGCTACTTTTGTAAAACAGAAGGCAGAGACAGAAAGCTACCTTTATACAACAGAAGGCAGAGAGCTACTTTTATACAACAGAAGGCAGAGAGCTACTTTTATACAACAGAAGAGGCAGAAAGCTACTTTTATACAACAGAAAAAGCAGAAAGCTACCTTTATACAACAGAAGAGGCAGAGAGCTACTTCTATACAACACAAGGCAGAGGCAGAGAGCTACTTCTATACAACACAAGGCAGAGAGCTACTTCTATACAACACAAGGCAGAGGCAGAGAGCTACTTCTATACAACACAAGGCAGAGAGCTACTTCTATACAACACAAGGCCGAGACAGAGAGCTACTTCTATACAACACAAGGCAGAGACAGAGAGCTACTTCTATACAACACAAGGCAGAGACAGAGAGCTACTTCTATACAACACAAGGCAGAGACAGAGAGCTACCTTTATACAACACAAGGCAGAGACAGAGCTACTTCTATACAACATAAGGCAGAGACAGAGAGCTACTTCTATACAACACAAGGCAGAGACAGAGAGCTACTTCTATACAACACAAAGCAGAGACAAAGAGCTACTTCTATACAACACAAGGCAGAGACAGAGAGCTACTTTTATAAAACAGAAGGTAGAGGCAGAGAGCTACTTCTATACAACACAAGGCAGAGACAGAAAGCTACTTTTATAAAACAGAAGGTAGAGGCAGAGAGCTACTTCTATACAACAAGGCAGAAACAGAAAGCTACTTTTATAAAACAGAAGGTAGAGGCAGAGAGCTACTTCTATACAACACAAGGCAGAGGCAGAGAGCTACTTCTATACAACACAAAGCAGAGACAGAGAGCTACTTCTATACAACACAAGGCAGATACAGAAAGCTACTTTTATAAAACAGAAGGTAGAGGCAGAGAGCTACTTCTATACAACACAAGGCAGAGACAGAGAGCTACTTCTATACAACACAAGGCAGAGACAGAGAGCTACTTCTATACAACAGAAGGCAGAGGCAGAGAGCTACTTCTATACAACACAAGGCAGAGACAGAGAGCTACTTCTATACAACACAAGGCAGAGACAGAGAGCTACTCATCACAAAGCAAAGCAACATGGACCGTGACGGTGAATCCCACAGGTTTCCATTTCAATTCAAGCAAAGAATGTGAAGCATCTTTAACTTCCACAAACACAAACGCCCTTCTTCAAAATGGACTTTGTTTTGTTTGTCTGAACATATTGATTCTCAAACATTCTCTTGTTCCCACCATCGGAGAAAACGCAGAGCAGCAGTTTTTCTCAGAGCGCAGCATTTTCTCGACCTACAAGTGCCATGTTCACAACACAGGTGCTCTCAAGTTACTCTGACAACAACATACTCTACAGAGTTTCTACTGCTTCAACTATGACGTGTTATATTTCCAAAACAATCCTAGTTTGGATGTGATTCTGAAAGTTCAATCTACTGGAAATACTTAAAAATCCACAATGGCCAATGTTCAAACTAAATATAGGTCATGAGGAGT
Source organism: Knipowitschia caucasica (assembly GCA_964034765.1). Taxonomy (NCBI): domain Eukaryota; kingdom Metazoa; phylum Chordata; class Actinopteri; order Gobiiformes; family Gobiidae; genus Knipowitschia; species Knipowitschia caucasica. The sequence goes on along the minus strand of OZ035845.1, from coordinate 21,565,741 downwards.
AGAAATATGGGAATATAGAAAGCCCAGTGGCTCAGTGGGCGGAGCATTGGCCTTTGAGCCTGAAGGTCCTTCTGCTTCTGTGCCCCAGGGCAGCTGTGGCTACAACAGTAGTTTATCACCACACTGTCGGGAGTGTCTTTGAGTGTCCAAAAAAGCCCTGTATAAAACCGATACATAAATCCGTCCTACAGATTCTCGTCCTAAAACACCATTTTAAAGTAGATCAGTCCTGCACTCATTTTAACCAACTGTAATTTCTATATTTGTATATTGTCCTTTTGTATTATTATTATTATTATTATTATTGTGTGACCTGCCTCGGGACTACGGATGTAAATTAGCAGTTTTGCAACAATCTGACACATTTACAATTTGTGTACAACTTGTGTATGATTGTTCATTAATGTGTGTTGTCCCGATCAAATAAATAAATAAAAAATATTATTCAGCTTTTGCAATCAAAAAGTGAATTCCAATCCAAACTGTGGTGTCAGTGTTATCCAATCAGAATGTTGTGCTTCCCCCGCGTTGGAAAAGTGATCAGAGAATAGGAAGCTCATCTCACAGAACTTTTTGGTTTCATATGAGTTTTTCTTTCCCGATACAGGAGGGTCTAAGGCAGGGGTCTCCTGTGGCTCGGGAGATACCAGTAGCTCGCCAGCCTCTTTCAGGTAGCTCCCCAAAGGATTTAGAATTTAACAAATGATCTTGAATGAATACATGTTGACTCACTACATTTCTATTATAAGTATAAATATAGGGTTTTACAGTAATTGTAGTGATTATTACATTGATTTTTAATTACGACTGCAAAAAGGAGTAGCTCTCTGCCTCTTTTGTTGCATAAAAGTAGCTCTCCGATTGAAAAACATTTATACACATTGGTCTCTGTCCCTTATGAACCAATGTGTTTTTATCGTTGCATTTCTTTAATTTAAGGCTACACAAAAATACATTGAATTTAATCTAACACGTAATTGATAATTGTATTGATATCCCTTCGTCCCCACAATGTCACTCAACCCTATGCCCCGCCCCCTTCCCCCTTTAACCACTCTTGCATGATACTGTAATGTTTTTAACTTCCAAAGTCCTGGCCGCGCTGCAACAATTTAACAAGATTAAAGGATGACGGGACGAAGGCGCAGGAGTAAAGTGTGTAACCGTGTCTGTGGCCTTTCTCAAACATAACGTTATTTGCCGCTTCAGAGCCGCACACACAGATATCAGAGAAGAAGAAGAAGGAGGAAGAGGAGGAGGAGGAGGTACGAGGCACAAGCTGGCACCAGACAGACCCCCACTATTCCCTCACTGTGCTGACGCTGGAGATTAAACACGGACTCCTGAATTGGATCTACGGTGGTCTGAGGGAGGGGGCTGGAGGTGACTGGGGGAGGGGCAGAGGGGCGCCACCTGCTGCTGCTCCAGACACGACCGCGCAACTAGTGTCATCCGTCTACGATCGAAATCACAGAGGAACTAGTAACTGCAGATGTGCCATAGTATAATAGCACAGGTTCAGCAATAGCACGGTAGAGCACGGTATAGCACAGTATAGTAGAGAATAAGTGCCCCTCAGGAGGACCACATTCACACACAGTCGGTCTCTCTCGGTCCAGGGGCAGAGACCTGGACCTCATTAAGCCCTTTTGTATCATGTGAATATTATAATGTCAAATAGGTTGTAGTGTTGATTGTGTGTTTGTCCCTATCACATAAATCAATCATTAAATAAAATTAACAACACAATAGAACAGGGCTCAATCTGGAAATCCTCCAGAAAAGCACTTCATAACTAAGATATTGTCAGCAGTAATGTTTGCACTGTAAGAATACACATGGTCTTATATTTGAGTAAAAGAAAGATTCAGAGGGTCCCAAACTGATGTATTTCTGATTTTTTTGCTTTATTTTGTTGTTTGAGGTTTTGTATTTTATCCTGGAAATGTAAGGTGCTCTATAAATATAATGTATTATTATTATTATTATTATGTCACAAAGAGGAAAGTATGTTGGGGAATTTTACAGTAGGTAAAGGAAAGGAAGGGACACAAAATGACACATGATAAAATAAATAAAGTTCTGTGTCACGTTAAACAAAAGTCATTTAGAAGACGACAGATGGAAAGAAGCTGGTGCTAAATCTGGAGCAGCCTTTTTAATGTAACTGCACATTGTCCTTAATAAACTAAACTTAAACTTGAAATCTGTAAATGGGTTAAGGCCGACAGAATTTGTTCCGAGGGCCGTATTTGGCTCCCAGGCCCTAGTTTGGACACATCTGGCTTTAAGTATATCACATAAAAACATATACAGTATCTACAGTTTTGACAGGAACACTGACAACAAAGCAGGTTTAATTTAATAATCATTGCTATGTTTAATGAATAATTATCATTTATATTCTCAGTACAAAGTCCCTGTGCAGAGTGAAGCCTAAAGGGGATTAAATATAAGTAGTTTTGGGCATATATCTGTCACAGGTGAAGAGTGAAAGAGTGAGAGATGTAGCTTTGTCATGTGCTGAAGAAAGAATTGCTCAACTCAATACAAGCAGAGGATGCAACGACAAACAAAAACTAAACAACCCGTCATCGTGTCACGAGCCCTCGGGACCTTGTGGGTTTGGGCCTCAGAAAACAAACATTTAAGAGACGTTAATGAGGCAGTTTCATCCGGACATACTTTCAGATATACGGCTGCGTAGGACAGACAGACACTGCATCTATCATTCGTTCCATTCTCAGCTTCTTAGTCATAAAAGCAATAAACAGGCGACCTTTGGAAAGACAACAACTCCTCAAGCTAGTTTGGATTCAAGGTTCAACATTAGCAATTAAAAAAAAATGACAGAGTGAGTGAATGACCGAAAACAAAAACTCCAACCCGTGTCCAACCAGTTTTTCCGGTCTTTGCACGGACACATACCTGACAGCGCCTCCGAGGAGATGACGATACTGTCTCTCACTCTCAGCTGCCAGGGTTTGCTTTCGTAATCAGCATTTTAGTCACATTGATTAAACAAGGATCTCTGGAGGTCACAAACACAACCCTGGACATCACTAAAGCTTCCTGTCACTAGGAATGACAACACAACCATCACTGCTCTTTCATAGTATCAGTGAAATGTAAATTATAATTGTGCTGAATTTTATTTTAACTGATGTAAGTAAGTAAGTAATCTATTTATTTATACAGCACCTTTCTCAGACCAATTGTGGGCATTAGTCTCTCCACATAGAGATGGGAGGGGCCAGTACAGGAGGCACAGACCTATTGTACATGTTTTTAGTGGTAGGGAAAACCGGAGCACCCAGAGGAAACCTACACAGAGAGAACATGTGTAGGGGAGAATATGCAAACGCCACTCAGAAAGTCCCTGTTCCGACCGGGATTCGAACCCAGGACCTTCGAGAGTGCTAACCACTCAGCCAATTCAAAGACTTGTGAATTGAATTGAATTTAGTGACCTTCCCCTGTAATACATATATAAAAGAACAAGAGTATTGACTTTAATATTAGTGTTTAGTGTTGTTACTTAAGAAGACTGTTCACATTAACCTTGTAATACTATATGGATATTTAAACTAACCACTAACCTTTGACAAGTTTCACACTTCTGTCTTTTGTGATTCAATCTTTGCCAAAATGTGACATGTACATTTCTCCATCAGAGATCAATAAACTCAATCTAATCTTACCATAGGAGAGTGTTGACTTTAATATTAGTGTTTTGTGTTGTCACTTAAAAAGACAGTTCACATTAAACTTCAGTAGAATATTCCCCACACTCCTTGCGTTTGTTTACCTTTCTTTTGCTTCCTGGTGGTGCCGAACTGAGAGTTTCGCATGGAGCTGGGAGCCGTCTTCCTGTAGAAGCTGTTTCGGTCCAGAGACCCCATGTAGACTGGTTTCCGACCCCGCTTGGTTCCCCCAGAGCTGGACTCATACCCCCTCTCTGTGTCCATGCTGGCTCTGTAAACCCCTGGGTCCTCAAAGCAGTCTCCCAGAGCCAACTTCTTATTCTGCTGCTCCACCCATTCTTCACAGTGCGACTTGTTGCGGTCCTTTTGGGGGTACTCCTCGTATCGCGATTCGTCAGAAAGCGAACGTAAATCCCGGTACCTGTCTCTTGGTTTGCCGTCATAGTTGCGACGGTCTTTGTCATGGTCGTATTGCTCTCTTCTTTCATACCGGTCCATGTCTCGGTAAGGGTCCCTCCTCCTGCTGCTGTAGTGCTCATCTCTCCTCTCATCACTTCTATCTTTGTACCTGTTGGATGCATCTTTCTCTCTGTACCGGTCGTCTTGTCTGCTCTCGTAATGCCCTGGTCTTTTACGATAACTATCCTCACCTCTTTGATTGTAACTACACCTTTCTCTAGACTCGTATCGCTCATGTTCTCGTTTATCATATCTGTCTCGTTCCCTGTAGTGATCCCTATACCTTTCTTTTGGCTCGTAGTAATCCTTATCTCTATCACTGTCTTTTTGGTCGTAATACTTGTCTTTTCTAGCGTACCGGTCTTGCCTTTCACAGTAATCGTCGCGCTCCTTGTAATTCCGATTGTCATGGTATTCCTGTTCGCGGTCGTCGTAGCGATTGTCGTATCTCCGGTTGTAATCTCGGTCCGTTAGTTCCTCCGAGTGCCTTCTATGCGCATATTGGTCTTTGAGTTGGTCTTGTTCCCGGTCCCAGTCTTCCCTCCTTCTCCTGGCCTCTTCATATCGAGGCTCCTCATAACTTAAGTTGATATTGTCGTGCTGTGGTTGTATCCTGGGGTTGTAATCCTGGTTTTGCGTCTCCTCTGGACCTTGGTAAAAACAGTGCTTTCCTTTCCACTCCGATATCCTCACGTCGAGGTGTCCATACTCTGAGCCGGGGTGGTAGTAAACATTGGGCTTCTCAACTTGTCCGACTTGAGCGTGGACTGGCCATGGCCCCGGCATGTGCATTTGAGGCGGCACCGAACCAACTGGCATCATTTGCTGGAGATGAACCATACCACCATTAACCGCCATGGGAAAACCCGGAGCTGGAATGGGGCTAACCGGACTCGGAACCATGACATTCCCATGTGGAGGGTGCACCATTCCATAACCAGGGTAGGCCACCTGTTGCTGCTGGAGTTGATGTAGGTGATGTAAATGCTGTAAATGGGCCAACCTCTCTTGTTCTTTGGCCCAGCCAGCGTCTCCCAGCTCCTCCACGCTCTTCCCTCTCCTCATGGGGGGGCCGGCTGCTTGATGATTCCAGTCCACTTGACCAAACATGACCGGATTCCCGTACGCCACAGGGCTCTTCATCGCACCCGCCTGTCTGTAGCCACTCTTCCTGTTCAGTTATTTCCTCTTCCTAAATTCCAGAATTCCATGGCATTCCGTAACAAAGGCCCGTGGGTCAGACTCCACCTGTCAGGCATGTTGTCCTGGAACTCCTCCACTTGTTTTCTTGGCTGGCTCTCTGCAGGACTGCCTGGCTCCTACACCTCCCTTCCCCATGCACAGCTCCCGGCCCCCTCCCTCACACCAGCGCAGCCAATCACAGCAGCAGCAGGGGGGCAGGGTTGGAGTGGGAGGGGCCTGATGAGGTTAATGATTGTGTGAAGTCACATGAGTGGAGGATTAGGCTGGCTAACCCCTCCCTGTGTTTTAATTGGCCGACGTCTCTGTTTGCAGCAAAAACAATCCGCCTGAAGAGTTTGTGTGAAGAAGAAGAGGAGGTTTTAATCTGGCTTTGGGGCCACAGACTGACGCTAAATGTTTCTTTTGTTGTTAACTTTGTGGAAGTCAAACCATGTGAGCACCAGATTAGTGAACTTCATACGAGTTTTGTAAAATGCATCACACTGAATACTTTTGATTGTGCTTTTTTTAAACGTTTTTTTAATCCTATCAATCAATCTGTATTTGTAGAGCGCCTTTCATACACACGGCAACACAATCCACATCACACAACGCACACATCAAATAAAACACCAGAATCACCATTTGAAACACAATTAAAAATCACAGGTAATTAAAAATATAAAAATCACAGAAGGGATTAAAAAATAAACCACAGTGCATTAAAAATAGAGATAACATCCTTGAGTTGTATCCGCAGGCCAACAGAACCGTCTGGTGTCTAGTTCTGACTCTGGGCACCAGCAGGAGGCCTAATGACTAATAATAGAGTATATGTTTTTAGATATTAGAATTTTGAGTGTCCAGACCTGAAAAATTCTTCAATGGTGTATCAACAAAACTGGCAAACCATGAAACGAAATCAAAACCAAAAGTCTAGACAAGACAAAGGTTGCTGCAAAGTCCTGATAATATACTCGGGTCTATAATGCACACAGATTATTAGAGCGATAGACACTTGATCGATCGCCTGCAGGAGTGTTTTTATGAAGCACGGTGAGGAGGCCGCGCACTGGAAACGTAGCCGCGGTCTTTACAATGAGCCTTTGTTGAGGACTGGCCCAAACTCAGAACAGACACAATCTTTCAGTGTGAGAAAAACTCTGCTCTATTCATAAAGAGTATAATATATCCCTCCCCCGCCCCGAGAGAGGCCGGACCAGAAAGCACAGGTTTAAAGCCCTGTGCACGTGACACTGAGAAACACAAGCCGGGCAGAGGTAGGAGAGGGTATCATGAGTGCAGAGAAGCAGAAGAGGAGATTTCACTTGTGTTGAATCTGTGAAGAGGTGTTTTACATGTTTTGGAAGAAAAGTCTGGATTGATCGAGAAGTCACAACTCAGTAAAAACACTTCTTAGGTATAAATTGAGGTATTTTCAAAGATTCAACTACCAGAAGGCAATATCATGTCAACTGCATAAGCTTTGGAATAACCATAACTCCCTCTACTTCGTACAGTGTGGAAAAGGTTAAAAGGTTATGTATTTCTGTGGGAGCCATACTTTTCTTTGTTTACAGTGAATATGTGTGATTTAAAAACAAGATCAACGTATTTGTAGTGAGATGGGGAATAGATTTATGTTTTATTTAGTTGAATTACAAGTTTATATCAAAGGAACCCAGTGCAAATGTAAAAAAATTATAATTATTTATTATAATTATGTTCAAGACAGAAATTTTATACTTGTTCTTTGATGCTAGAGATTTTTTTTAAATTAGTGTAGAGCTATTGTTCACTCTTTGTTGTGTGGTCCTCTCATTCCTACTGCTCTGTGGCTTGTGATGCAACACTGGAATTTCCCCGCTGTGGGATGAATGAAGGATCTCTTAATCTCTTAATTCTTAATAATAATCTGAATACTAAGAGCTAGACACAATCATGAAAAGAGCCATAAGTTCCAGACCCCTTATGTAGATCCACACTATGGCTATAATAACAAAAAACAGAATAAAATACCTCATAATTGAATGTAAAACAAAAACATTATAAATTCTCTTTCATTTGAACTCCGCATCATATAAAGTTAAAGCATCAGAAGTGCCATAAGTTCATTCCAAACTAAAATGTGTGTCTTCTGTGGCACAGTTCATGTTTATTGACAGAGTGAGCAGCAGATTAGCCACTATCAGAGCTCCTGTTCAGTTCTTTTGTATTTTGCGGTTCACAAAGAGAGCTGCAGCTGTTTTCAAAGACGAGAAAGTGCAGCCGCTCTCCACACAAGTCTGTTTATCAGGACTGAGAATCTCGGCTCTCAATGGCACGAGACCGAAACTCGCCGCTCGTGCATGTGTCAACCAGAGGAATGTCAAACACAGTCCGTCTGTCCCCGTCTGCTTTAAAACTACAACTGGGAATTAGTGAAATGGACTTATTTAATCACACACACATCAGCAACCATTCCTGCTATTACCCATATCCTCCTCCCGTTCTCAGCTTTGGATCTCCCACTAGCACACACACACACACAGAGACACACACACTCAGAGACACACACAGAGACACACACACTCAGAGACACACACAAAGACACACACTCAGAGACACACACACTCAGAGACACACACACACACACACACACAGAGACACACACACACACACACACACTCAGAGACACACACACAGAGACACACACACACACTCAGAGACACACACACACACACACACACACACTCAGAGGCATACACACTCAGAGACACACACACACACACTCAGAGGCATACACACTCAGAGACACACACACACACACTCAAAGACACACACACTCAGACACACACACACTCAGAGACACACACACACAGAGACACACACACACACTCAGAGACACACACACACACACTCAGAGGCATACACACTCAGAGACACACACACACTCAGAGACTCACTCAGACACACACACACTCAGACACACACACACACACACACACACACACACACTCAGACACACACACACTCAGACACACACACACACACACACAGAGAGAGACACACACACACACACACACACACACACAGAGACACACATAGTCACACAGTCACACACACACACACACAGTCACACACAGTCACACACACACACACACACACTCAGAGACACACTCAGAGACACACACAGTCACACACACACACGCACACACACACACACACACACACAGTGTGTTTTGCCTGTATGCTTCTCACTTTATGATTGTAAATAAAAAACGGAATTATCAATGTTTAATGCTCCCAGATTCTCTTGGACTTCCAGGAATGAGGTAGAGTTTAATTAAAGGACGTTCTGACGCTCGGTAAAAGGACGAAACCCGGTGTCCAGGAAACAAGGAGAGGCATTTTAATGAAAGGTGCAAGGTCAGAGTTATAAAGTGGAATAATGACCACAGACTAAACATGTTATTTTAAGTTAGAGATTTTAGACTTAATTCTTGCTTCTTTATTATGTTGAGCGTGTTAAATTTGAGGGCATTATGTAACTGTAGTTTTAGTGTTTTTCATTTGATAATTCATATTTGTAGCTCGTGTTGTGCAGATTTTAAATACATATATAATTAACAAACTATGCTAAAGTTAGAGATTTTAGACTTGCTTCTTTATTATGCTAAATCTAGTTTATTATTTTATTTTAGTAAAGAGTTGTGCTGTGTGCTTCCCTCCTACAACAACACTGAAAATTCTCCACTGATCTCTAATTATTGACCATTTGGTGTTTTGAGACGTCTACTATCAAATATACAAACCATAGCCAACAAACTGTGTTTTTATTTTAATGAATACTAAAAAACTGTCCATAATCAACTATATCACTTTGTGTTGCCTTTGTGTATGAAGATAAACTGTAAAGGTCTGAAGAAGTACAGGGTGAGCAGGTACACAACAGAAGAGCTAATTGTCTACAAAATAACTCACTGCAGTTGTGGCAAAGGTCTGAGTAAATGGGACTCGAACCCAGCCTCAGAGACAGAGTTAGACCAAAACTTTCTTCTGGAATAATGAAAGTATGTGATGACGCTCTCCTCTGTTCTGTAACAATACAGCAACACACCCTACACAAGCACGAAAACCTCCAGCACTGGGAACACACACACAGAGAGAGAGAGACACACACACACACACACACACACACACAGAGAGAGAGACACACACCCACACAGAGACACACACACCCTACACAAGCACAAAAACCTCCAGCACTGGGCAGATCTGCAGTAAAACAATAGTCATCGGCCGAGATAGACACACAGAGACACACACAGAAAGAGAGCGACACACAGAGAGAGAGAGACACACACACACACACACACACACAGAGAGAGACACACACACAAACACACAGAGAGAGAGACACACACAGAGAGGGAGAGACACACACACAGAGAGAGAGACATACACACACACACAGAGAGGGAGAGACACACACACAGAGAGGGAGAGACACACACACAGAGAGAGAGAGACACACACACACACACACACACAGAGAGAGACACACACACAGAGAGAGAGAGACACACACACAGAGAGAGAGAGACACACACACGCACAGAGAGAGAGACACACACACACACACACACACAGAGAGACACACACACAGAGAGAGAGAGACACACACACAGAGAGAGACACACACAGACCCATTGCTTCCCATAGACTTATCCACAGGGATATTGCGTCGTCACATTAGCTCACATTCATTCATTCAGACGGCGATAGAAGCACAACCACGTCCCCTTTAATCTGTGCACAATGTAAACAACACGCCACGAACAGATCACATTAGAAGTGTTTAGTGTTTGGATAATGTGTTAAAGTTAGTGCTAAGATCTAATCAATCTAATCTCTTCAAGTGTGTCTTAAATGGGACTTTCTTTTCAGACAAAAGACTGATACCAGCAAAGTCCAAATGTTGTGTAAGTCATGTGACCTGAAGAACCGGCTGGAAGGAAACAGCTGTTTTTATTGCCCTGATGTTATGTCCTGGGACTCTGAGCCGGACTGGGACTCTGAGCCGGACTGGGACTCTGAGCCGGACTGGGACTCTGAGCCGGACTGGGACTCTGAGCCGGACTGGGACTCTGAGCCGGACTGGGACTCTGAGCCGGACTGGGACTCTGAGCCGGACTGGACTCTGAGCCGGACTCTGAGCCGGACTGGGACTCTGAGCCGGACTGGGACTCTGAGCCGGACTGGGACTCTGAGCCGGACTGGGACTCTGAGCCGGACTGGGACTCTGAGCCGGACTGGGACTCTGAGCCGGACTGGGACTCTGAGCCGGACTGGGACTCTGAGCCGGACTGGGACTCTGAGCCGGACTGGGACTCTGAGCCGGACTGGGACTCTGAGCCGGACTGGGACTCTGAGCCGGACTGGGACTCTGAGCCGGACTGGGACTCTGAGCCGGACTGGGACTCTGAGCCGGACTGGGACTCTGAGCCGGACTGGGACTCTGAGCCGGACTGGGACTCTGAGCCGGACTGGGACTCTGAGCCGGACTGGGACTTGAGCCGGACTGGGACTCTGAGCCGGACTGGGACTCTGAGCCGGACTGGGGACTCTGAGCCGGACTGGGACTCTGAGCCGGACTGGGACTCTGAGCCGGACTGGGACTCTGAGCCGGACTGGGACTCTGAGCCGGACTGGGACTCTGAGCCGGACTGGGACTCTGAGCCGGACTGGGACTCTGAGCCGGACTGGATTCCCCCAGATGAGCTGCAGGAAGTGTACAGTAGAAAGTCTGTAATGTCTGGTGCACACTGGGGGAAGTCTTGCACAGTTGTTCCAATGTGGTTTTACTGCAAATGGTAAATAAATATATGTATCTTGTATGTTTAAACATATAGGGCTGGCCAACCTGTGCATTTGGATGTGTTGCTATGAATAAAGTGGAGTGGGAGTCTATAGAGAGAGAGAGAGCAAAAGAGAGAGAGCGAGAGAGAGAGAGCGAGCGCAAGAGCGAGAGAGAGCGAGAGAGATCGAGAGAGAGCAAGAGAGAGAGAAAGAGAGAACGAGAGAGAGAGAGCGAGAGCAAGAGCGAGAGAGAGCGAGAGCAAGAGCGAGAGAGATCAAGAGAGAGATAGAAAGAGATAGAGAGCGAGAGAGAGAGAGAGCAAGAGCGAGAGAGCGAGAGAGATCGAGAGAGAGATAGAGAGAAAGAGAGAGAGAGCGAGAGAGCAAAAGAGAGCGAGAGAGAGAGAGAGAGAGAGAGCAAGAGAGAGAGAAAGAGATAGAAAGAGAGAGAGAGCGAGAGAGCAAAAGAGAGCGAGAGAGAGAGAGAGCAAGAGAGCAAAAGAGAGCGAGAGAGAGAGAGAGAGCGAGAGCAGAGAGAGAGAGAGAGAAGAGAGAGAGAGAGAAAGAGAGATAGAAAGAGAGAGCGAGAGAGCGAAAGAGAGAGAAAGAGAGATAGAAAGAGAGAGAGAGCGAGAGAACAAAAGAGAGCAAGAGAGAGAGAGAGACATACACAGACACATTATCTATTCTAACTGTGTCCCTTGTGTACGGCCACCTTGAGTGCCTAAAATGTATTATTATCTTGTAGACTTCTTATGTATAAACTTGTTACTTGCTCAAATGTACGGTATAAACTTTTGGTATATAAATTAAAAAGGTGTAATAAATAAATAAATAAATAAAAAGTCCTACCTGCACCGTTTTCTCGTGAGTCCAAAAAAGTGGTAAAATGCGCCATTGTGTTGATGGACTAAACCCAGACTGGACTAAACCCAGACTGGACTATCCCAAACACACATGACCCGACTTGCAGCGCCCATTAAGCGAATATAATGAAAAGAAGAAGGTTTGGAAGTGCAGCTGAAGGAACGACTCTGAAAACTAAAACCCAGAGCCCACGTGTGATGCTTTCTCACGAGGAGCAGGAATGCACTTAGAACCTATGTGGAAAAGAACTAAGACCACAACACACACACAGACCAGAGCACAACAACACACTGGAACTACAACAACACCCAAAAACATCAAAGAGAAAGTATTCATGCAAGAGTTTGATCATTTAGTTCAAAAAGCCGGCAGCATTTTTCAGATTTTACGGATTATTTATTATAATGTCCAACTCTGCAAACATTGTAAAAGTCCTTTCATCTGTGAGAATCCAAACCGCTGTTAAGGCTTATTGTCAGAGAGAGAGAGAGAGAGAGAGCAAAAGAGAGCAAGAGCGAGAGAGAGCGAGAGAGAGCAAGAACGAGCGAGAGAGAGCAAGAGAGCAACAGAGAAAGAGAGAGAGAGCAACAGAGAAAGAGAGAGAGCGAGAGAAAGCAAAAGAGAGCAAGAGAGAGAGAGCAAGAGCGAGAGAGCGAGATAGCGAGAGAGAGAGATAGCGAGAGAGAGAGAGAAAGAGATAGCGAGAGAGAGAGAGCGAGCGAGCCTGATTTTCTATGACTTTCTCAAATGATCAAAGTGACAAACATCCTGGCTTCGAATCCCGGTCGGAACAGGGCCTAACCCTATAAGCCTTTTCTGTGCAAAACATTCAGGAGTTTGGTGCAAACTCTTGACGTCGCCCACATCTAACTACAACACCCGCCTCCCGCGCTCTCTGATTGGTCGGATGGAATTCAACTGATTATAATCACAAACACAGGGACCAGACCCAGACTTTACATGCAGAGAAATAACTGAGCAGAGAGTACGGATGGATAAGGCCAGGCTAGACAAAAGCTACCCTAAATCGTTTACTGCACCTAATGCGCAACAAAATAATAAATAATTTAAGTATTCTTAGAAAATACAATGTTCTTGAAATATATAAAATATCTATTTCCTTGATACCAGTCGTAAGGAAGATATCCATCCATCCATTTTCTACCCTTTAATCCATTTCTGGGTCAGGGGGGTGGCAGTCAGAGATGCCACCCAAGTCTCATAGCAGCAGCCCCTCACTGACCCTCTGCAGGTGGTGAGTCCACAGGAGGACGGCTGCTCTCTGAGTGTGAGCATAGTAAGGAAGATATTTAGTCCATAATTTTTGCAGTTTTATTAAACCTTGTTTATTAACTAAATGCGGTCCTTACTTGGGTCGCAGTGTTGTGATGTTGGTGCTAACACACATTTACGTACCTTGTAGCTGGTGCTGCTCCAGAGCCAGCGTCTCCAGTGTGTAGTTACAGAACTCCAGATTCTCCAGAGCTTGTGTCCGAGCCATTTCATCTTCCTCTTCCTCCAGCATCATCCTCAGCTCCTCTGCAGTCCGAGCATAGGCCTCCATATCATTCTCCACTTCCTGAAGCCGTAGAACAAGGTGGTATCTCTGCTCCTCCTCCCTGCTAATCTCTGCCTCTCTCTCTAACTCTTTCTCCACATCCATCTGATTTTGGATTTCCTCTTCTTGTGCCCGGGCCAGAACGCCGTAATAGTCTTCCGTGTCTATCGGCTGGTCGAGGATGTCCAAAGAGGGCGTGTCGGGAGTGAAGAAGATGGGGTTATTTCCACAATCGAGTCGTTCTGGAGCTGTGTTCAGTCTTGATGGGGGACTAGGTGGAGGGCGAGCTGGTTTGCAGGGAGGTGGCACTAGGGGGCGATGTACTCTGGGCCGGGGCGGGGGTGGTCGAAGCGTCCTGCGCCTCTCCAGTGAAGAAGATGCAGAGTTAGATTGTGATAAATGAGGGACGGGGGAGTGTGACGTGCCTCGGATGATATCGCTTTCACTGTTGTAGTCCATTATAGAGAAATGCCTTGAAAACTGGTTTCCCGAGTCGTCTTGGCTAATATTATTGTCGCTCAGAGATGACACCAAACTTTTCTCGAACTCAAAAAGCTGCTGGGATAGCTTGGTTTCGATGTCGCTCGCGGTGGTTGTGAGAGCCTCTAAGGTGATGGAGGAAAGACGTTTGCCGTTCGATCTGCTTTGCTGTGATCTGGGCAGGGTTTCTGCTTTGCCCAGTCTATCCGCATCGTTGAAACTAGCATGACGAGCTGGTCTTACAGACTTCTCACTGTCTAGAAACTCAACCAAGGTCCGACCCAAACTTGGATTTCTCCTCCTCTCTGTGAGGGGTCTGTGCTGAGGCTTGCGATCTCTTGACCAGCTAGAAGAAGAGTTGGGTAACGTTAAGCTGTGTGACAGTTTGGGTTTGCTCAAACTACTATTGGAGTAATTATTCTTGTTGTTGGAGTGCATGTAGCTATGTGCAGGGAGATTGGGTCTCGGAGGCAGCCTTGGTCTCGGTGGGGGGACAGATCTGGGCCTCTCCGGTGGTTTTCGTCCTGGTCTGGAAGGCTGTTGATCTGACTTATAACTCCCATCTCTCTCCCCTCTATAATACGATTGATTTGCTGTAGCTTTCTGTTCGCTTTGCCATCTCTGCTCCTCAAAATAGTCCAAATCCCAAACTGTGTTGTCCTCATATCCGGCCCACTCATTTGTCGTGACATCACATAAGCAACCATCTGGAGGATAACTACTTTGTTCATTCTCTACATGAACATCAGCTTCCTGTTGTGGTGTTGGCTGATCTGCTCCTTCAATTTTGACAAAACGATGTGGGAAAATACCTTGCTGTCCTTTCACTTTCCCCTCCAGCCACCCGTCTTCCAAAGTGCTCAAGATTTGAATACGATCTCCAACGTCGAAGTCCAGCTCGCCTGCTTCCATAGCTCGAAATTCATACAATGCCACACCATACACGGCTCCTTCTTCATCCTCTTCAGCTTCTTCAATGACACTGTCTGGTTCTGGTTCAAGAATCTCGTTTGCTTCTTGCACGACCTCTTCGTCAGTCCCCTCTCCCAGATCGTCCCCATAGTTAACATCACACTCATCAGCCAGATAAGGGCAGTCCATGAGCACATCCGGGGAACAGAGAGGACTCAACAGTTCAACAAACCCTTCCGGAAAAGTCCCTCTGCGTCCATTGAGTTCTCCTTCAAACCAACCGGGCTCAGGGACTCCCGTGATGATGATCAGGTCCCCCTCTCGAAAGTCTAGTTCCTCGTTGAGCTGAGCGTGGAGGTTCATGAGGGCCCGGGCCTGTCCCAGAGCGTAAGGAGGCAGCTCTGAAGACTGGAGAGAGCGCTCGGAAAGCAGCCGTGAGCGAGACGAGAGGCTCAGCTCCTTCACACACGACGACGGGAAGAGCCCACGGACCCCCCAGGAGTTACGTCCACGCTGCCACGGCTCGCTGAGGTCCATGGAGCCTCCGGTCTCTTTGACCACGACATCACCTGAGGAGGGGAAGAAGATTCAGTCAGCAATAGTTTAGAAAAATACACAACCTGAATTCATAGTCAGGTTTTTTTGGACTAGCTGCACCTTATAAGCCGCACTTTATCATAAACCGCACCAAACTAGTGATAAAACCAAACTTGTTCGTGCCAGGAAATAATAGTGACATAGATTTTTTAATACAAATAATAACATGTGAAAGATCTCAGCTCCTGTGGACTCACCACCTGCAGGAGGATCAGTGAGGGGCTGGTGCTATGACTGCCACCCCCCAACCCAGAAATGGATTAAGGGGAAGAAAATGGATGGATGGATGGATGGATAATTAATTTTGTTCGTTTGAAAGTCAAGTACCAACAACTTTAACGATTTGCAGCTAACCAATGAAACATATTTTGTCAAGATTAACTTAAACTTTTCAACACTATCAGGGATTCAGGACAGACTGACCATTATCCCGGCCCCCAGTGGAGCCCTCTCCTTGCCTCTTTTTGCTCTCATTGCCCCCATTACCCTGAGCCAGGTTTGCATGCTTCATATATCCTCAGATACAGGGATTACAGGAATGTGCTGCTGTCTAAAGTCAGGAGGGTCACATTCCTCAGACCTGGGGCTCCACCTCCCATTGTGTCTCAAACAGAACTATGAAAATCTGGAAATGAACATCAAAAAAACTCAGACAAAGACCTCATAATCCAGGAAATGGTGGTGATTTATGACATTTTTCAATAACAAGTCACGTCTAGGGCTTTGCTTGGACATTTTGCTCTTGAATAATCCGTTTGAATTATAAAAATCAAAATGCCACTATAAATACAAAATACTTTAACTACTATGACCACAACCTAGACTGACTATAACAAACTTAATATAAACGTAGGGAGGACTGGACAATGACATTTGTTTGGTTCGTACTGCCATCTAGTGGTGAGTCCTTCTGCAATCACTGTAAAGGAAATATACTTGACACATTTTGAAAATCATTGATCATTGACAGTAAAAAGAATAACCTGGGTTCAAATATTCAAATAGATAAGAGTGACGATGGCTCAATGTTGGTCCAAACACAAACACATGACAGAAAATGAAGTAATAAGTAAAAGTTTATAGTTGGATGTGTTTGCAGAAGGTAAGGCAAAGGCAAAGGGCACAGCACAACTACACCAGAGTGTGTTTACCTGAACACAGAGACATTCTGCACAAAGCAGCGTTAAGCTAGGTGAAAAAACATCCATTTAAACACAGGTTAGTTTCCCGGATGTAAGACACACATAAAGGATCGATACCTTTTTTCAGAGGCAGGTTGTCAGGTTCTGCTGAGCAAAAGTCGCTGATGCACACGTAGAGTATGTCTTCGGGCTTACAGCTGGGAATAGTGACCTCCTCCACAAAAGTGACGGGAAACTGACCTGGAATGGAAAAAATAAACACTGAAAATACACAAAAACACAATAAATAACACTATATGTACTTCCCACTTGGAGTTATAAATACATGTTTCTGTAGGACATTGTGGATTTACCCTCTGCACTTCCTTCCAGGCAAAAACATATCATTACTGTTTTGTCTGAACTCTAATCTCATTCACGCTCAAGGACCCTGACAGACATAAACATATTTTATTATTCAGAAATACTTCCGGTACAGAGTGTCTATTCACGTAAATGCAATTATATTTAAAACAATGACTGCGATTAACAGACAGGAACTTACTGTAGCTCCCAGATAGTATTAATAATATACATAATAATAATATAATATAATAATAATATACAGTATTCGCCCCCCTTGAACCTTTCAACATTTTGCCACATTTCAGGCTTCAAACATAAAAATATAAAAAATTAAATTTTTTGTCAAGAATCAACAACAAGTGGGACACAATCGTGAAGTGGAACGAAATTTATTGGATAATTTAAACTTTTTTAAGAAATAAAAAACTGAAAAGTGGGGCGTGCAATATTATTCGGCCCCCTTGCTCTAATACTTTGTAGCGCCACCTTTTGCTGCAATTACAGCTGCAAGTCGCTTGGGGTTTGTCTCTATCAGTTTTGCACATCGAGAGACTGGAATTCTTGCCCATTCTTCCTTGCAAAACAGCTGGAGCTCAGTGAGGCTGGATGGAGAGCGTTTGTGAACAGCAGTCTTCAGCTCTTTCCACAGATTCTTGATTGGATTCAGGTCTGGACTTTGACTTGGCCATTCTAACACCTGGATACGTCTATTTGTGAACCATTCCATTGTAGATTTGGCTTTATGTTTTGGATCATTGTCCTGTTGGAAGATAAATCTCCGTCCCAGTCTCAGGTCTTTTGCAGACTCCAACAGGTTTTCTTCCAGAATGGTCCTGTATTTGGCTCCATCCATCTTCCCATCAATTTTAGCCATCTTCCCTGTCCCTGCTGAAGAAAAGCAGGCCCAAAGCATGATGCTGCCACCACCATGTTTGACAGTGGGGATGGTGTGTTCAGGGTGATGAGTTGTGTTGCTTTTACGCCAAACATATCGTTTTGCATTGTGGCCAAAAAGTTCGATTTTGGTTTCATCTGACCAGAGCACCTTCTTCCACATGTTTGGTGTGTCTCCCAGGTGGCTTGTGGCAAACTTTAAACGAGACTTTTTATGGATATCTTTGAGAAATGGCTTTCTTCTTGCCACTCTTCCATAAAGGCCGGATTTGTGCAGTGCACGACTGATTGTTGTCCTATGGACAGACTCTCCCACCTCAGCTGTAGTTATCTGCAGTTCATCCAGAGTGATCATGGGCCTCTTGGCTGCATCTCTGATCAGTCTTCTCCTTGTTTGAGATGAAAGTCTGGAGGGACGGCCGGGTCTTGGTAGATTTGCAGTGGTCTGATACTCCTTCCATTTCAATATAATTGCTTGTACAGTGCTCCTTGAGATGTTTAAAGCTTGGGAAATCTTTTTGTATCCAAATCCGGCTTTAAAGGAGCAATATGTAATATTTGCATGTCAAGTCATCATTAAATGACCCGAATATTTCAAAAGGCGTTATTTCATTTCATTTTCATTTGTTTATTTCTTTCGAGCCCATAACATTACACATTTGTTTACACAACAAGCATCCCACAACATTGCACAAGAACAGAACATGATTCACTAATGCTCCTGTGCCCCTGTGTTATTAAATCATACTCTTTTCGAATTCATCTTTAACTGATAACAGTAGTTCAGCCGAGATATTTGATTATCAAAATTAGTTTTACGACCCGTAAAAGTTGTTATTGTTTTGATTTTGATGTCCTACCCTCCGCCGTTTCGCCAATCAGGAAGTGTCATGTAAGTCCGTGATTGGGTTGCCAGAACTCCGTACGGCTCATTAATCTCAGTGGTAAAATGACATGTGGCGCAGAACTAAAAAAGGTCTTGTTATGACTCTCAAATCATTAATGACAAAACAAAGACTAAAACGAGGATTTATATCGGGATGCCTTTGAACAATTGAGACAGCTGATAAAAGTTCACGTGTGATGCAGAATTTTCTAGTTTAACTGCGTTCTTCACAGTGTCTCTTTTAGTGTGAACCGGTGGTCTAGTGGTCTAAACTGTGCGCTTACGATGCAGGAACCCGGGTTCGATTCCGGGCTATGTCTTTTTGTATTTATTGCATGTTATCACATTCTATGACAGATTGCTCTAAAAACGGTAAAAGATGAAGGTCAAGACGTTTTTTTTTGCAGATTATAGCTTAATTGTAAAAATAATCATTTAAGACCACATGTACCCCAATTAAAATAATGTTAGTCTCTTTTTGATGTGGGACTTTTACATGTTTGTCTAAAAAATAGGGAATAAATAAAATTGAAAGGTGATATCCTCTTGAGCAAACCCTGATGTTGATACGCTGAAGAAATACGTTCCAACATCCATTCTTCCCACTCCTATTTTGGACATCAATTGCTTATTTATTTTGCATAAACTATGTATAATTACATTGCTTTTATTTTGTTTTTGTTTTTTATCTCAAATGTCCAAATAATAATAATAAAAAAACATTAATCAAAACATTCATTCAGCATTAGCACGGCTGTCATGGCAATGTGAATGGAGACGGACAAACAACTGATAAAATAATTCCCTGTGTTTGCTGCTGGATTTGGTGTGAATCTGGCACCCTGAGTCAGGGAGAGTGGGAGAGGACTACAAAATATTGACTGTGACTGCAGTACCACTTTTGGCCAGATTTTTACATATTGCTCCTTTAAACTTCTCCACAACAGTATCTCGGACCTGCCTGGTGTGTTCCTTTGTCTTCATGGTTCTCTCTGTGCTTTAAACAGAACCCTGAGACTATCAAAGAGCAGGTGCATTTATACGGAGACTTGATTACACACAGGTGCATTCTATTTATCATCATCAGTCATTTAGGACAACATTGGATCATTCAAAGATCCTCACTGAACTTCTGGACTGAGTTTGCTGCACTGAATGTAAAGGGGCCGAATAATATTGCACGCCCCACTTTTCAGTTTTAGTTTAAATTATCCAATAAATTTTGTTCCACTTCACGATTGTGTCCCACTTGTTGATTCATGACAAAAAATTTAAATTTTATATCTTTATGTTTGAAGTTTGAAATGTGGCGACATGGTTCAAGGGGGCCGAATACTTTCGCAAGGCACTGTACTTAGACTATATTTTTATGACCATTGTAATCATTAACTGATTAACCATTGTAATCATTAACACATTCATCAGATTCAGATTCTACTTTAATTATACCACCAGCGGAGATTTGTTTGAGAAGCCCATAAAAAATATATTATATAACCTCAACAACACATTTTACTATTTCATTGTTTTTTTTTTCTGTCTAGGGGTCTTTCACCACCTTCAGCAGTTTAGAAATGGGAATGTAGTGAATGTGAAATGTGACCAGTCGACTACTATCCATCCATCCATTTTCTTCCCAATAATCCATTACTAGGTCGGGGGTGGCAGTCATTTCCCACCCAGTGCACAGAGCCCCAGTCCCTCTCTGATCCTCCTGCAGGTGCTGAGTCCACAGGAGGACCTTGATCTTTCACCGGGGGCTTCAGGCAAAGTGGGGTTCAGTGTCTTGCCCAAGGACACAACGACAGCAGACATCAAAGGCCATTGCTCTTCCCACTGAGCCACGGTCGCCCCCAGTCGACTACTAAAATAACCAAAAGTTAATGATTCGTGGGAGTTACCTGTGACGCCATCTTTGTTCCCGAGCAGCCAGAACTCGTCCACAACGCCGAGCACCTCGATGACGTCACCGCTGAAGAGGGGCAGCTCCTCCGAGACGCTGGGCAGGAAGTCGAACGCAGCACGCACCACCGACCCGGCCTCCATGCCTCACCCCCTGCAAGCACAGATATGACACTTAAGATAAGATAAGATGTGCTTTATTTATCTCACAGAGGAGAAATGTACATGTCACATTTGTCATGGATAGAGACACTCAGATTGTGCAAAAGGAGGAAATGTGCAAACATGTTACATGCAGGATATATATGTACAATAAAAGTGACAATAATTATGTACAACAAAAGTGACAAGTGTCAATTGGAAACAGTGTCAATAGTAGTGCAGGTTTTCACACAGTGATCATTTAAAGTGACTTATTGTACAGTCTGACAGCAGTGGGGATAAAGGCCCTGCTCCTTCCTACACTGAGGGTGTCTCAGTCTTCCACTGAAGGAGCTCCTCAGCTCCTCTACAGTCCTGTGCAGTGGGAGGTGTTGTTCATGATGGAGGTGGCTTTGACTAGCACCCTCCATCATGAACAATACCTCCCACCCACTGCACAGGGGAGGTATTTTACTTATGAAACTTAGAAAACACATGGATCCTGTAGCTAAAGATGCTATACCCATTTATTTTCTAATGAGTTCTTAAAAATGCTTATTACTACATACAAGTTGTAGCAGCTCCTGACCCGAGACCATATGTCTGAGACCATGTGTCTGACCTGATACCAGCTGGAGGCGATTGTCACAAAGCCATATCTTTATTCTGTCTACTCTAAAGGTTCACAATTTTTTGTTTTTCCTTTTCCTCATCAAAATGAAAAATGAAAATTCAACCCATCTTTAGATATTTCATTTTCCATTTTAACTTGAAAAAAAACATTGAACGAACAATACACGGGCCGAGTTAGAGTTTGCATTTCTGTGTCATCCTCGGGAGACTACATTTGGCCGAAGATAAAGCTGGAAAAGTCAAAGGATTCTGGGAGCAGGGTTTTTGAATGGAGCCTTTGTTTAGTTTGATGAAGAGTTGGGGACAGAGGAAGAACTCGAGACCTGGTTCAAGCTGCACTCAGATATTCAGCCAGAAATGCCGTCTTTAGGAATGCAGACCTTTGTCACGATTTTGGATAAAACTTAAAGGAGCAGTGTGTAAACGTGTGGCCAAAAGTGGTACTGCAGCCTCTCCCACTCTCCCTGACTCAGGTTGCCAGATATGCAGACGAATCCAGCTGGGACCATAACAGCTGAATAGACAAGAGTTTTGTCAACAACAAATCTATAACCAACACCTTTTTCACAAAGAAATCCTGGTTTTATTCCTTGTTTTGTTGTTAATGATTAAATTGTGGATATCAAAATTGCATGACAATGTCGATATGAAATAGATTCCGGCAAAAAAAATTCTATATTTTATAAAAAGAATGTGTTTTTTATGAATTTAAGCTGTCTATGCTCTAACCTGTGTGTGACGTCACAGCGGGTTACGCCCATGCATTGAAAACCATGGATCTATGCTACAGGACTGCCTTTTCTCTCTTCTCTCCACTGATGCCCAACACAATACTGCCCTCTACAGGTGACAATTGCTCACTACACATAAATTGCCGTTTAGAGAGTGAAAAGGTGTCCGAGGTGGGATTTGAACCCAAGTATCTGGATTGGCAGTCCATCAACACAACCACTGGACTATCTCAGTGACAACGAAATGATACAATCTAGTATTTATGTTAGACTCGCTGTACACGGCCTTGTCATCTTGAATATCCGCGAAAAAAGAACGAATACCAAATTGTAAACAACTTACAGCGTTGAAACGTACCCGCTCTGACGTCACCAAGGGCTGTGAAGTTTTTTCGTCTCTAAGGGCGTTGCTATGGGGTTATTTCAATTTGGGGGGATCAGACAAAAAAAAGAACAATTGATTTTGAAACCTTTAGTAGTTCTCTTCTAATATAAAATGGTATTAAAACTGCATTTCTAAATAAATCAAACCCGGCATAAGGTCTTTAATGATGACAGATTAGGGCCCTTTAATGATGACAGACTAGGGCCCTTTAATGATGACAGATTAGGGCCCTTTAATGATGACAGACTAGGGCCCTTTAATGATGACAGACTAGGGCCCTTTAATGATGACAGACTAGGGCCCTTTAATGATGACAGACTAGGGCCCTTTAATGATGACAGACTAGGGCCCTTTAATGATGACAGATTAGGGCCCTTTAATGATGACAGATTAGGGCCCTTTAATGATGACAGATTAGGGCCCTTTAATGATGACAGATTAGGGCCCTTTAATGATGACAGATTAGGGCCCTTTAATGATGACAGACTAGGGCCCTTTAATGATGACAGACTAGGGCCCTTTAATGATGACAGACTAGGGCCCTTTAATGATGACAGATTAGGGCCCTTTAATGATGACAGATTAGGGCCCTTTAATGATGACAGATTAGGGCCCTTTAATGATTGATGATGATTGACTTGACATGAAAACTTAAATAGACTAGATTTAAACTAATGCATGATTGAACTGCACGTGCTGTAAATGTGCTGTGAATTCATTTCCTTTTGTTCCTTCCTTCCTAAAAAAAAAAATGCTATATGATCGTTCTTAAAACTGACTTTTTCAGTTCCTCTTTCTGTTTGAAATCATTGAACAACTATTCTATTAAACAACATGTATTTTTTTGTATCTGGTTTTCTTTGGTTTTGTGCTTGTACCTTATTAAAATGTATTGTATATCTTTATGCAACGTACACTTTGTAATAATAATAATAATACACTTCTACATATTTACAATGAGTCCTAATGGTTCTCGGCTCCTTGTTTGTATTTGATATTAAGTCAAGGAAATACTAAATTACAGCTAAGGACAGCGAAGGGTTGGATCTTGTGTGGAGTTTGGTGAATAATCCCAGACCGAGCAGTGAGAAGAGGACAAACAGAACCGCGGCACAAACAGGAAGTCCATTCATTTTCACTGAGACCAGATTCCGTTCCACAGCTGGACTTTTTATTCCAGATCGAGACACGACGAGAACCGAGAGAAGCATTTCCACATGACTCCATCTTTACTGAAGCTAATGTGTCTCAACGACAGGGAGAACAACCAGCGATGTAGAAGTCACCAGACAGATAAAAATAATTAATTAATGTCTCTTTAATGGTTTTCTCACCTTTTAAGTCATAAAAGCAACTTGAAGCTTGGGACTGAAATCCACCTATTTTGGGGCATCTCACTTGGTTTCGGACAGGCCTGTCATTCAAAAAAACACATTCTAACTTGTTATTTGTGCTTTTACATCTTAGAAAATCAAAAAAAATAAAAATATATATGGTTGTCTTGAAGGATTGAGAGTTATAGAGGTAAATGAACACACCTCTCATTCTCCCTGAACTATTGTACATATTTTTAGTGGTAGGGGAAACCGGAGCACCCAGAGGAAACCTACACAGACACACGGAGAACATGTAAACTCCACTCAGAGAGGCCCTGTTCCGACCGGGATTCAACCCTTGTTTAACTGATAACAGTAGTTCAGAGATATATGAATTTCTAAATTACTTTTCCAGCCCCTAAATCTTGTTATTGTTTTCATTTCGATGTCCCGCCCTCCACCGTTTCACCAATCAGAAAGTCTGTGATCCGGGCGCCAGAACTCACCGCTACCAGGTGGCGCAGAACTAAAAAAGGTCTCGTTATGATTCTCAAATCATTAACGACAAAAAAATGTGAAAAAGGTGTTGGTTATAGATTTGTTGTTGACAAAACTCTTGTCTATTCAGCTGTTATGGTCCCAGCTGGATTCGTCTGCATATCTGGCAACCTGAGTCAGGGAGAGTGGGAGAGGCTGCAGTACCAGTTTGCTCCTTTAAAGGGATAAAAGGACTGAGTTTCCTCAGGACTTAATCTTCACCGCAAACAGAGAAGCTTCTTATGTTATTTATGGTTCCATCGGTGAGTGTCGGCCCCGGCTGGACCAGTGCCAGGCTAAGACCAGATATTTGCAGTATATAGTATTTTGTCTTATTCTAAAATGATGGGTAATGTCGTAGTTTGATGGACAACTACTGTATTCAGTAAGTAAGTAATGTTTATTTATATAAAGCTTTGTGACTCTGGTCTGTGAAAGGCGGTATATAAATAAACATTACAATATTAAGTTTGTTCCAATTCCACTCCACACACTGTGATGACAGAAGCCGAACACACCGGTCCATCAAAGCCTCCGACCAAACACCATGCATTCATTCACTCATTACATTCAGACCTCTTGTGCATGTTTTTAGTGGTAGAGGAAACCGGAGCACCCGGAGGAAACCAACACAGACATGGGGAGAACACACACATGCAAACTCCACTCAGAAAGGCCCTGTTCCGACCGGGACTCGAACCCATGACACAGAGTGCTAACCACTCAGCCACCAATACAATTCTAAGTCTGTAATTGTATTTTCTGATGACAGTGAGAAGATAAGGTCAGTATCATTTCCATCACTTCCCATTGCAGCAGTGTACATTTCTATCTACATTACAAGCAAAGAATTGTTCTGTTTAGAAGGCTCTGAGGTCGGAGCCCGCAGGCTGGACGTGGCGTGAGGCACTTGGCTCTGACCTCAAAGTAACAGGATTACAGCGACAGATAAATCAACAGCTCACACAGAAGTGTCGACGCAGCAGAGAAAAGAGCACTCACCGTCTGGACCTAATGTGGCCCAACAAGAAGGACTGATGATGAATATGGTCCAATACCATGTGGTCTCTCCCTATGGTCCAATACCATGTGGTCTCTCCCTATGGACCAATACCATGTGGTCTCTCCCTATGGACCAACACCATGTGGTCTCTCCCTATGGACCAATACCATGTGGTCTCTCCCTATGGCCCAATACCATGTGGTCTCTCCCTATGGACCAATACCATGTGGTCTCTCCCTATGGACCAATACCATGTGGTCTCTCCCTATGGACCAATACCATGTGGTCTCTCCCTATGGTCCAACACCATGTGGTCTCTCCCTATGGACCAACACCATGTGGTCTCTCCCTATGGTCCAACACCATGTGGTCTCTCCCTATGGACCAACACCATGTGGTCTCTCCCTATGGACCAACACCATGTGGTCTCTCCCTATGGACCAACACCATGTGGTCTCTCCTTACGGACCAATACCATGTGGTCTCTCCCTATGGTCCAATACCATGTGTGCTCTCCACATTTTCCACTTTTTGAAATCCAGTATTCTAACCTCTCTGATGTCAGACAAATATCGATAAACGGTGGATAAATGCTTACTTTATCACAACCCGTATAATTCGGATTAAGTCGCAACAGCCGCATAACAAAGAAGGGAAAAAACAAATGTAAGTCGCATTTTTATACAACCTGTGGGTTTAGACGACCAAAATACATTTGCTAATACAAATAGTACTGGAAAAATCAAATGACACACATCTCTCTCTTCTTAATAGCTTCATCGCTCAACAGAATACTACTAATTGACATTTTACGGTAAATAAAACATCAATTTCAAAATATAAAATGTAATAATTTCACAGATAAGTCGCACCCTCGGTCAAACTATGACAACAACTGTGACTTAAAATCAGAAATATACAGTACTATTTCAAAATATAAGAACTTCCCTCATTCTGACTTTTGTCTTTGTGTTTATTTCCAATCTAATATCTCCATCACAGGGCTCTCCATTCAGACACATGGAGGTAACTATGGTAACCACAGACACAGACAGAAGCCTCTGGAGTGGACTGGACAGAACCTCTTAATTGTTTACATTTCCAACAGAGAAAGTCGTCAGTGTAAAATGCCTCGTGCACAAAAAGCCTACACAAACAGGCGGTGGAGCTTTCTAGACATTAAAACGACAGGGGGACGTCTGCAGCGCTTTGCACGTGTCACAGACGATGGGGCGAGCGGCCAATCAGAGTGGGAGGTTTGTGTAGCGGTTGTCAACATAAGTCATGTGGTTTGGGAGCATGTGTGTACTCAGCCTCAGACCCCTCCCACTGCGGCTTCATGACAGGGCAATAATAACAAACCAGTGGCACAAAAATGGGTTGTTAGACGCATACAACAAAGTAACACAAGTGGAAAGGAAGCGGTATGCTAACAACCTCCAATTTAATTTTTCATTTCATTTCGTACTTGACAAGTGCCAAAACATAACCAAAACACTCAAAGACAATTGCATATGTACATAACAAAAGCACAGAAATAATTAAGTAACAATTTTCAGTTGAACGCAGAATTAATAGAATAATAGTAATAATTATGCATGTTTGAGCAGGTTTCCTCCGGGTGCTCCAGTTTCCCCTACCACTAAAATCATGCATAATTGTCTGTTAGGTCTGTTATGTCTTGTTTCATGTACGAAAGGGAGTGGGAAGAAGTAGAGATGTATTTAATCCCACCCTATCCCATATATGTATACGACACAAATCTTTAAGGTATTGGTTCAAATGGTTCTTAGCATCCCCAGGGAGGAAGTGTGTGTGGATGGAGAAGATAGAGAAGTCTCTGGAGGACTGCTGCCCCCGCGACCCGGCCACGGATGAAGCAGAAGAAACTGAGTGGTTGGATGGGTTTTTAGCATGATACATTTTTCACTTTATCGCAGTATGAAAAGTGGATTACAGTCGATAGTGCCCTGAGTGTGGAGGCAGCATTTCAGATTCATGTTGCTAAAATCTGAAACAGTCTTCCTGAAAATGTGAGACAGGCTTCTTCTCAGACTATGTTCAAATCCAGGTTAAAAACAGTTATTTTTAGCTGCTATGTAATGTGATCTTACTCTCCTTCTCTTAATGTGATCTTGTTTTCCTTGTGTACGATCTACAGAATCAGCCCAAATAAATAGTAAATACAAATGTCTTAAAAGCCCACAGTATCATCACAATATTATGCAAGAACTGAGCTCAAACTAGTTTTAACAAAGATTATAATTCAGAATTTAGTTTCAAGATCACATGACTTTATCCGATTGCAAACAGTCATGTGTAATGTCGTGTTCCCAGATGATGAGCTGAGCCAAAAATTCCAAATATCTTCCACATCGCTGCACTTGGAAAAATCTCTCTACAATCTACAGCTCTTTAATACTATCAAATATAGAGATAAAACCATATATGTGTCGTAGAGCGTGTGAGGGACCAGCAAAGAGTTAAAGTTTGAATAAATACTTCCAGCAAACTCTAAATATACACATCAGACTAAATGAACATGGACAGATTTTCTCTAAGTGAGTCCAGGGTGGATACAGGGAAAGCTCTGGAAACGTCCACTCAATCCATCCCAACTTTTGTCTCTAGCAGCATTACTATTCCAAAACACATCTTGAATCTATTCCCTCTCTTTGGAATCCAGCTCCAAAGCCTTGCATGTTAATCGTCCGCCCTCCGCGCTCACAAACTGGGTGTTTCGTCTTCTTTTGCATAAACATTTCCACAGCGTACATGCCGGAGCTCACTCGGGACGGGCTGGGGTTGTCCTGGCAACGAGGGATCTGTTTGGGTCCAGGAGAGAGGGAGTCAGGACCCCAGAAGGAGCTGTCCGGAGAGCTGCCGCACCCAAAAGACACGGCTAATAGTTTGCACGTGAGCTCTTACGTAACGCATCCCACCCTCGGATTCAGATCATGACATGTTCGAGGGAAAATCGATGTTAAACTAGAGGAATGTGTCTTGAAAGTTTCACCGTTACGTGTTTCTGCAAGACTGGAATGAAAGGAAAGGACCAGGACGTTACTGCAGCGTGGGCTAGTCTTATATGATGTTTAATCACATGTTGTCACTGCTCTGAGGAACTTGCACCAGAGGAAAATCAACATGTAATCAAATGGTCTTATGAAAATATGAAGGTAACATAAGATTAGAAATCCTTTAGTCCCACAGTGGGGAAATGTCAATGTTGCAGCGCACAGACAGGACAGCAAACAAATATATAAAATAAGTAACTGCTGTGTTCTATCGTGCAGAGAACTTTATATACTGTCCATAAAAGGCAGGATAATAAGTACA
Organism: Knipowitschia caucasica; assembly: GCA_964034765.1. Lineage (NCBI taxonomy): Eukaryota > Metazoa > Chordata > Actinopteri > Gobiiformes > Gobiidae > Knipowitschia > Knipowitschia caucasica. The sequence goes on along the minus strand of OZ035845.1, from coordinate 21,536,887 downwards.
ATGAAGAATAATCCAGTCACTTTACTTTATCTACCTGAGGAGCACAGGGACTGGACTCCTGCTGGGACTCTGAGGAGCACAGGGACTGGACTCCTGCTGGGACTCCGAGGAGCACAGGGACTGGACTCCTGCTGGGACTCTGAGGAGCACAGGGACTGGCCTCCTGCTGGGACTCTGAGGAGCACAGGGACTGGACTCCTGCTGGGACTCTGAGGAGCACAGGGACTGGACTCCTGCTGGGACTCTGAGGAGCACAGGGACTGGCCTCCTGCTGGGACTCTGAGGAGCACAGGGACTGGACTCCTGCTGGGACTCTGAGGAGCACAGGGACTGGACTCCTGCTGGGACTCTGAGGAGCACAGGGACTGGACTCCTGCTGGGACTCTGAGGAGCACAGGGACTGGACTCCTGTTAGTGCCCAGAGTCAGAACTAAACATGGGGAGGCTGCTTTTCAGATTCATGCTGCTAAAATCTGGAACAGTCTTCCTGAAGATGTGAGACAGGCCTCCTCTCTGACAATGTTTAAAACCAGGTTAAAGACGGTTCTGTTTAGCTGTGCTACAACTGAGGGATTTTATATTTTTATCTTTCTTTTTAATGTTCTGTGATTATTTATGATTTTAATGCTTTCTTGTTTTGTTCAGCACTTTGAATTGCCTTGTGTATGAATTGTGCTATACAAATAAACTTGCCTTGCCTTGCCTTACCTATTATACGTGAAGAATAACTTTTACAAGGGGAGCATAGTGGGAAAAAATAAAATAAAATGTGTCTCGTTGTGCTGTATGTATTTATGTAAAAAGTGTGAACTGATGAAGATATTGGATATTGTTATATTGGTAAAATATGCTGTCACAGATAATTAGTATAGTTGTTGACAAGTTTTTGGTATTTAGTAAGTATTTAAGTAGTTAGTCTGTATCATATATAACTTTCTCAACCCTGAAGAACCTGTAATAAAGTGTACAATTGAGAGAACATGCAATATTTATGACAAACCAATGTTTACATCTGAAATACTCGTAGTTATATTGAAATAAAGTCTTCAGGGTTTGTAAACAAATAGTCCACTTCATACAAACACTAAATCAGTCAATTTAAACATTTGCAAACGAATAAAATCAGCTCTACTTCTGAAGGTGTAGTTTGTGTGATTGTTTTCCTTCTGTCCAGTACTTTAGCCTCTGTTTACGAGAGGCAAACACAGAGAAAGGTGCAACGCTCACGACTCGATTGTAAACCGATAGAATTGCCTCAAGTTTCTCTAAAGTGCAGCCACGAGACACCGAGGTCTACATTATTCAGGGGAAAGGTGTGGGCCGGACGGGGAGTAGCTACGAATGCATAACAACATTAGCCCTAAACAAGAGCATGTGACTGGCCGTAAGTGTGACTCCTACACACGGCGGTAAAAGTACAAATACGACTCAAACTACTAGTACCTTAGTAGTAGTAGTAGTATTTGTGAAAGACCATAACAAAGTAAGAAACAACTGTGAGAAGTGAAAGCAAACCATAATAAAACATGAATGAATAAAAGGCCTGCTTAAGTATTCTGCGTCAGTATAGCTGCCCCGAGTCATGCCTGTCTAAAATACCACAGAAGTTATAAAAAACAAATCTCGCAGTTAAATAATAGTGCGTAAAATATGTTTCAGTTAATTCAGAAATTTTTTGAGACACATTGGTCGCATAGTTTTGTGAATGTTAATCAAAATCATACCCAAAACACGACTTCTCTGGTGGTGTCTGTTACCTGCTTGTTACCATGGTGATGTCAGATTAAGAATTCACATATTCCAAGCTTTGCACATCTGGAGACTGAAGGTTTTGCCCATTCATCTTTACAAAACAAGCTCTGTCAGAGGAGGGCGCTTGTGAACAGCAGTTTTCTGGTCTTGAATTTAGGTCTAATAATAATAATAATAATAATAATAATAATAATAATATCTTATAATATACAAAACATACACAACGCTTTTTAAAACCACTCCATTGTTGCGCTGACACTATTCCCCTAAAAATGTATTTGGCTCGATCCATCTTCCCATCAGTGTTTACAATCTTCCACGTCCTTTTGAAGAAAAGCAGCCCCATATTTGAGACTGGGGATAATGCACAAGGCTCCAAAATGATCTGACCAAAGAACCTTCTACCACATGTTAGTTGTGTTCCCCATATTCCTTCAGACAAACTACAAATGACAACTTCTTTCCAATCATCCAGGACTAATTTTTTACCCATGTAGAGATTTCCGAAGTTTCCAGCTCATGCAGAGCTTGTTCAGATTTCAGTTTAGGCGGACGGCCGTGTCTTGGTAAGTTTGCAGTCGTGGCTACTAACTTTTGTTGAAATATTGGGAAATCTTTGCTAAACTTAACGTAGCTTTAAACTTCTCAACTTCCTCAGGACCTCGGACATATCTGGTATGCTGCTTGGACCAACATACTAAATAAAATGATTGTGGTCATAATTGTACAAAAATGAGTGTGCAAAAGTTCGAACTCTTTCAGTATTTAGTATTTATGCACACCACTGTCAATCAAATCCATCCATGCAATCTGAAACTACAAAACAGTAATTACTATAAAAACAATATAGAAGAGCAGATTTTTATTATAAACAAGCTGTTGGATACCAAAACCTATACATTATCATTTTGGAATAGTAATAATTAGACAATATTTTGACATGACTCAGCAATAAAAGTCTAGATTCAAGTTCAACACATATCCAAGACTTATTCCAACGACCAAATTCCATGATCCTTTAGCCCAAGATCAAATTCACAAGGTCGAAGCTTTGTGTGGTTTGATAATTGAAGGAAATAAAACAGAACAAGGACAGTGGCTGATTAGTGAGGACAGTGTTGTGGTTCAGCGAGACCACAGGTGTCAGACACTGAGGCAGTATTTGGTCTACGGTCCAAGGCCTCAGTCCCATCAGTCCCAGTCCCTCGTCAGGTCTATAGTAGTCAGCCCCAGTGAGCGCTGCGGGTCCTGGATCCATCCTGAAGCTCTTTCTACCCATTGTTTGCCACAAAAACAGCACAACACATCACCACGGCAACATACAGTCATAGATGTTATGGTGATCTTTACAGGCTCCATGTTATTTCACAGGAAAGAAGAGCGGAAAGATTGTTAATATGTCGACATCACTGCAAAGACTGGTGATTATGAGTCAAATTAGATATAGATTTTATTATAGTGTCTTGTATATAAGGATAAAGAGACAGGTAGAGACAGGGGTAGATAGATAGATAGATAAATAATTAACATATAACAACATATCAAATAAAGTCAAAGCCTAATAGTGCTAAGAGTGTTGTGGGAGAAAAGTAAAAGTATTTCCACCTCCTTGTCAGTGAATGAGTAATAACGTGATCATTGCGAGAACAACAATGGCTATTACTTGCATATGAAAGCCAGATTCTGTCAGACCTCTGAAGCTAAGCAGGGCCTGGTTAGTGCTGTGATGGGAGACCTCTGGGAACATAAGGTGCCATAGTGGGGCGGCAGTAAAGAGCCAAACTGTGGTTGTGTCCTTAGGCAAGACACTTCACCCACATTTGAATGAGTCTGGTGTAAATGGTGGTGGTGGGAGGGGCCGATGGCACATTGGTTGCCTCGCTTCTGTCAGTGTGCCCCAGGGCAGCTGTGGCTACAGTAGTAGTTTATCACCACCGTGTATAGAGTGAAGTGAAAGAATAATGACATGTGAACTGAGACTTTGAGCGTCCTGAAAAGCACTTTATAAAACCAATACATTATTATTTTAGTGGAAACACTGGTGTATGATTGCCTCCTCTAAAGAGCTTTGTGGACTTTTAGTGTTTTATGTTGTATGTGTCTAGAGTGTTGTATCTTGTCTAGTGTTTATTCTGGACTACGGGTCAGAAATACTGGACAACGGCACCGTGGCTGAGTGGATAGCACTCTCAGCAAGAAGGTCCTGGGTTCGAATCTCGGTCGGACCAGGGCCTTTCTGAGTGGAGTTTGCATGTTCTCCCCGTGTCTGCGTAGGTTTCCTCCGGGTGCTCCGGTTTCCCCTACCACTAAAAATATGTCCAATAGTTCTGGCATGTGCCTCCTGTACTGGCCCCGCTCCCATCTCTGTGTGGAGTGAGAGACAAGTGCCCAAAAATATAACAATTGTAAACCGCTTTGAGACTCAGATCTGCAGTGAAAAGGCGGTATATAAATAAAAAACTTACTAAAAAACGTACTTACTTACTAAATAAAGCCATCCTTCCACTCTTTAACATTAGCGTGTCATACCTGCAGACCATGTCCAAACGGGAAAATGGTTCAAATCCACTTGGAAACAGCTGTATCCAACTTTTGGAGCTTGGTGTTGATGTGGTCGCGTCGGAGTTTTTGAGCCTTAAGACTTGGGAGAGACCGATCCTCCACAGATCCGTAAAAATGCAGCGGAAGTCAAAGAAGTCCGTGCGGCGTGGATGGGCCGGGGCTGGGGCTGGGGCTGGGGCTGGGGCTGGGGCTGGGGCAGGCTCCGGTGGGTTCGGTGGCTCCGGTGGCTTGTCGGGCAGCTGTCATCACGGGAGACACTGCTGAAGTCTCTGCGCGAGCTCCATGCCACCGACACGCACGCGCCACCCACTTTTTCCACACGACCATAGCTGCCCCGCGTCATGCCTGTCTAAAATACCACAAAAGTTGAAATAATAGGGCGTAAAATATGTTTAAGTTAATTCAGACATTTTTTGAGACACATTGGTCGTGCAGTTTTGTAAATGTTAATCAAAATCACACCCAAAACACGAATTTTTTGGTGGTGTCCGTTACCTGCTTGTTACCATGGTGATGTTGGATGCGTCCAAATAATAAATGACCCTCGTTTATGTTTTGTTTATGATTCTGCAGTATCCTTCCAACTGACCTTTTGCGAAACAGGGCTGGCTTTGAAATTTACGACCTTTCAAAGACTTTTTGAATTCCACCAAGGTCAGTGTAAAGGAGAAAAAAGAGCAAGGAAGGAGGAGATATTCTTTGTTTAGGATCTAGGATGTGGTAACTGGAATGTGGAATGTACCCAGAATGTATTTCACTATAAATACAGGTTTTTTTTATTTTTTTATTACAGATACAGTGTATATAGATTCATCATACATAGTGAACAGACTTGCCTCTCTGCAGATCTAGTTTGTGATTTCACTTGGGATAAAGCTATAGCCTAATGTGGAAAATTCTAGTAATCACAAAAAGACCGCTTTTTTATTATATTTTATTGGGTATTAGATATATTTTATCTAAATTAAGATAATCCTAATACAATGTTGAACACAGAGTGGAAAGACCTGTTCGAAAGGGAGAGAGGAATGTTGCACCGATACTTCTACACATTTTCTTATTGTAGCATTAATTTGGATAAGATTAAGACTGAGAGATACTTTATCAGTCCTACAGTCCGGAAAGACAAACTTAATCTGTTCTAACTACATCTGTAGCCTATGACAAGCTCGAGCTTCTGTACTTCCATTTCCAAATATTGTCTGAAAACAGAAGCGTTGCATTTATACAAACACACATTTCCTGATTCCAACAGTAGTTTGTAACAGGTCAGCACTTGTTTAACTGTCCACTCCACGCTCACGAAACATGCACAACCCTCTCCCAAAACATGCACAACCCTCTCACGAAACATGCACAACCCTCTCCCAATGTGTTATGTTATGTTATTAGTAAGTAAGTAAGTAAGTAAGTAATGTTTATTTAAATAGAGCCTTTCTCAGACCAGAGTCAAAGCGGTTTACAGTTGTGGGCATTAGTCTGACTCCACACAGAGATGGGAGGGGCCAGTACAGGAGGCACAGACCTATTGTACATGTTTTTAGTGTTACGGGAAACCGGAGCACCGGAGCACCCGGAGGAAACCAGAGCACCCGGAGGAAACCAGAGCACCCGGAGGAAACCGGAGCACCCGGAGGAAACCTATGCAGACACAGGGAGAACATGCAAACTCCAATGTTATGTTGTGTTGTGATGTGTTATATACCTGTGTTATGTTATTGTCGCTAAAAAACTCAAACAAAAGAAGTTTAATGTCCGACCTTTCCACAGATCTTAAACGTGAGTCTGGAGGAGGTTTTTGAAGCTGTGTTTACAGCTGTGGCTCTGGAGGAGGTTTTTGAAGCTGTGTTTACAGCTGTGGCTCTGGAGGAGGTTTTTGAAGCTGTGTTTACAGCTGTGGCTCTGGAGGAGGTTTTTGAAGCTGTGTTTACAGCTGTGGCTCTGGAGGAGGTTTTTGAAGCTGTGTTTACAGCTGTGGCTCTGGAGGAGGTTTTTGAAGCTGTGTTTACAGCTGTGGCTCTGGAGGAGCTGTGGCTTTCTCCTCATTCAAAACATGTTTGTACCTCGTCATTTACAACAATTAAGTCAAAGAACACCTTTTTAAACAGAGAGAATGACAGTTATTGTGTGAGTAATGACAGGTTTACTGCAGAGGAGAGTCTGTCTGTGTGTGTCTGTGTGTGTGTGTGTGTGTGTCTGTGTGTGTGTGTGTGTGTGTCTGTGTGTGTGTCAGTGTGAGTCTGTGTGTCACTGTGTGTGTGTGTGTGTCTGTGAGTGTCTGTGTGTGTGTCTGTGTGTGTGTGTGTGTCTGTGTGTGTGTGTGTGTGTGTGTGTGTGTCTGTGTGTATCTGTGTGTGTCTGTGTGTGTCTGTGTCAGTGTGTGTGTCTGTGTCTCTGTGTGTGTCTCGTTGTGTGTCAGTGTGTGTGTGTGTGTGTGTGTCAGTGTGTGTGTGTGTGTCTGTGTGTGTGTGTGTGTGTGTCTGTATGTGTGTGTGTGTGTGTCAGTGTGTGTGTCTGTGTGTGTGTCTGTGTGTGTCTGTGTCAGTGTGTGTGTCTGTGTCTCTGTGTGTGTCTCTGTGTGTGTGTGTCAGTGTGTGTGTCTGTGTGTCTCTGTGTGTGTCAGTGTCTGTGTCAGTGTGTGTCTGTGTGTGTCTGTGTGTGTCTGTGTCAGTGTGTGTGTGTGTCTGTGTGTCAGTGTGTGTGTGTGTGTGTCAGTGTGTGTGTCTGTGTGTCAGTGTGTGTGTCTGTGTGTGTGTGTCTGTGTGTGTGTGTCTGTGTCTGTGTGTGTGTGTGTGTCTGTGTGTCTGTGTCTCTGTGTGTGTGTCTGTGTCTCTGTGTGTGTGTCTGTGTGTCTGTGTGTGTGTGTCTCTGTGTGTGTGTCTGTGTGTGTCAGTGTGTGTCTCTGTGTGTGTGTGTGTGTCAGTGTGTGTGTGTGTGTCAGTGTGTGTGTCTGTGTGTCAGTGTGTGTGTCTGTGTGTCTGTGTGTGTGTCTGTGTGTGTGTGTCAGTGTGTGTGTGTGTGTCTCTGTGTGTGTCAGTGTGTGTCTCTGTGTGTGTCAGTGTGTGTGTCTGTGTGTGTCAGTGTGTGTGTCTGTGGAGAAGCTGCAGCGTTGGCAGTACTGACAGTTTCCTAAACGTGAACTCTGAAGAACAATGACAGGAAACCGTCGGACACTTTTGGACGAGGACAAACGTTTACGTCGGAACATTTGCAACAAAAGCAAAACAACTTTATTTCTGAGCCGTCTTCATCGACAGTAAATTATTGAGAAAATCAAAGATAACAAGTTTTCTAATCTTCATTATTTTGGACCAATTAGTGATTCTTGGCTAATTAGTCACACCAAAAACATGCCATGGCAAACTAACGTGCCCCGGCCCACAGGTTGGAAAACACTGGAATAGAATAAATGTAGAATAAATGATTAAAGAGAGAGTTAACTTCAGATAACTGACTAAACATAACAGTAGTATGAACGTTTGCACGGATAATAAACTAAAGAGTAAACATGAAATATATTATAAATCCTTGTTTCTGGTTTTATTATTGTTTATTGTAGATACTTTATAGATCTCTGTAAAGCAGCAGAAACACATCCATCCAAACGAAACATTCTAAAAGCAGCTAACAATAATAACACAACTGTTTGTTACTTTCATTGATACTATTTATCAATCCTGTGCCACGATATTAGTTCATTATATTGTGATTTTAAAAGTAAATGTAGTTCTTTATTTACAGTTTTTCTCAGTGTTTTTGGTGCATTTATCAGAACAATTAGTGCAAACTGCAAAACCTCGTGGAAAACCTGCAAAAGTCACGTTCTCAAAATGAAAAGTGAATTCCTCAGAAGGAATTCACTTTTCATATACATGAATATATATTATTATATATATATATATACATGTATATATATATATATACATGTATATATATGATATATTCATGTATGTATATACATGTATATACATGTATATACATGTATATACATGTATATACATAGAACAAACATACAGAATATGATGATGGTAAAACTGTGACAAATGTAAACAATAAACTCACACCTCGTCATGAGTGAAGCTGAAACTCAGAGACATTGTTCCATTTAGGAAAGATTTACAGGGAAAAAAATGAATGAATGAAATTAGTTTGACAGATTTAGATTTTGATCTAGTTCAACAGTTTTGTTTGTGACCAAAACGATGAAATGAGGACTATTGGTTTTATAGAGAAAGACTGTTCAGCTTCATAAGTCTGTTTCACTCTGACACGACAGAAGCGAAGGATAATGTTAAAAAACAGCAGAACTGTATGAAAGTAACTGACACATGAACAAAAGCATTTGTAATTTGGGGAAAAGGAGAAACTGCTGCGATGATGTCACACATGATGTCACACATGATGTCACACATGATGTCACACATGATGTCACACATGATGTCACACATGATGTCACACATGATGTCACACATGATGTCACACATGATGTCACACATGATGTCACACATGATGTCACACATGATGTCACACATGATGTCACACATGATGTCACACATGATGTCACACATGATGTCACACATGATGTCACACATGATGTCACACATGATGTCACACATGATGTCACACATGATGTCACACATGATGTCACACATGACTCAGTTTTGTGGAGGTTGGACTGAGAACTGCACCAAAGACACTGAGAAAAACTTTACTATCTGAAAGTCTATCTCTGTTCAACGCACACGATTTCCCAAAACTGTTTATTCAATGAGTCAGACGTAGTGGGCCGTAGTGGGCCGTGGGGGGCCGTGGGGGGTCCATTGACGCCACATCAAAAGTGCACAGAAGCCACTGGTGTCATAAGTGAGAAAGGTCCAGATCAAATGCTGCATAAACACAGCTTTGTCCACCACACACTGGTCACTCTTTCAGCTGCAGCTTTTGTCGTCTGTGATGCAGGCCAAAGTCAGAGTGGGTCGTGTGGCCAGAGAAGGGCTCAGAGGCGAAGAACAATCCCCAGCTTTGATTCAGTGGAGAGGAGAGAGAGAGAGAGAGAGAGAGAGAGAGAGAGAGAGGGCGGAAGAGGAGAGAGACCGTAAATATGTGGACGTCACTGCAAAGAATATGATAGAGAGATAGATAGATAGAGATAGATAGAGAGATATAGAGATAGATAGAGAGATAGATAGAGAGATAGATAGAGAGATAGAGAGATAGAGAGATATATAGAGAGATAGATGTATTTTCCTGCATTTGAGGCATGACCTTTTAGAAAACCTCACCCTCAACCCTAAATTTTAGTTCATAATCACTTCCCTTTATTCTAAAAATAAGACTAAATTAGTTTTATGGTTATAAACTGTCATGCTGCATATTTATCTTCTGTATTTCAGTAAAATGAGTCCAGTGAGTTCTAACCTGAGGCTCTTTGTTGTTGGTCTCTCGAGTCACTGTCATTTTTCCAAAGTGCGTCTTTCCTTTTTCCTGAGCTCTGGCTCCAGGACTTCTCTGTGTGGTCGAACACGAAGGATCCTCTTTAAGTCAGAAAGTTTTAAACATTATATTTATTATAGTTTTTAACATATTATTCTCTTCTAACCAAATGTGGATCAAGCCGTTTACAAAATAGATCTGCAGAAGCTCAAGAACCTGGACCTTTATGAAACATGTTTATTCTAAAGAACTCTCAGCTCCTGGTCTGGTCCTGGTCTGGTCCTGGTCTGGTCCTGGTCTGGTCCTGGTCTGGTCCTGGTCTGGTCCTGGTCTGGTCCTGGAGTTTCTCTGCTGCCCCCTGCTGTCTGTCAGAGGGTACTGCGTTTAGTGACAGATGAAACCTGTGGAAACATTATCCTTAAAATGATGCTTTCAAGAACAAGTAAAGCAGGTGAACTGACAGTGAGCAGTGAGCTGTCACGGAGCTGTCACGGAGCTGTGAGCTCGGAGCTGTTGGTGCAAAGGAAAGAGTCGTTTCTCAGGTTTAGTTCTGTACGAGAGAAACACAGAACATTAGGATATCATTTTAAAAAGTCAAATTAGGAAAGGCTTTAAAATCATAGAGAATCAGTGTTTTAAAACAGGGAAGGATTTTAACTCTGTCAGAGAAGACCAGTCCCTGTGCTCCTCAGAGTCCCAGCAGGAGGCCAGTCCCTGTGCTCCTCAGAGTCCCAGCAGGAGGCCAGTCCCTGTGCTCCTCAGAGTCCCAGCAGGAGTCCAGTCCCTGTGCTCCTCAGAGTCCCAGCAGGAGTCCAGTCCCTGTGCTCCTCAGAGTCCCAGCAGGAGTCCAGTCCCTGTGCTCCTCACAGTCCCAGCAGGAGTCCAGTCCCTGTGCTCGTCACAGTCCCAGCAGGAGGCCAGTCCCTGTGCTCCTCAGAGTCCCAGCAGGACAGTCCCTGTGCTCCTCAGAGTCCCAGCAGGAGGACAGTCCCTGTGCTCCTCACAGTCCCAGCAGGAGGCCAGTCCCTGTGCTCCTCAGAGTCCCAGCAGGAGGCCAGTCCCTGTGCTCCTCACAGTCCCAGCAGGAGTCCAGTCCCTGTGCTCCTCAGAGTCCCAGCAGGAGGCCAGTCCCTGTGCTCCTGACTTTCATATGGCTCTAACATGTAATGGATGTACATCGGTGTGAGGTCGTAGAGACATTTCACTTTCCTTGTGAAACTAAAACAGAGCAAACTGAGCAAAGGGTCGAGTTTAGAAAACCCAAATAAAATGCCCTGAAATGTAGAATATTTAAAGAATGGACTGTGATCTGTGATCATTAGGATCATGACAGAAACGTCTTGGCAAACATCATGTTGTTCTATTTCATAAATCGGTTTCACATTTTAAGAGAAATGACAGAAGTTAATTAACTTTCGAACAATATTTTATTTTTCTGACATGATAAAAAACCTCAGGTTGAAATCTTTGAGGTAAAGTATGATTTCATGTATTCATGTTTAAATGTGGTTAATTCTCACAGAATATGGTCAAAAACAAACATCAAACCAAATAAAAGTGGAAAAACATTTTTTTATTTCTATTAATTCCTAATTGTAACATCAGTGACAGAAATCAACATGAATCATGTACAAATAGAATCAAACATCGGTTACATAAATACAACAGTTATTCACAAGAACCAAACAAACACATTATTCTGATTATGGAGATTTAAAAGACAGGGTTTGCCATTGATGCTGCATTAAGCTTATGTGGGTATAGTCAGAGTCTGTGACGGGCCTCCTCTGGGGCCTCAACTGGGGCCTCATCTGGGGCCTCCTCTGGGGCCTCAACTGGGGCCTCATCTGGGGCCTCCTCTGGGGCCTCAACTGGGGCCTCATCTGGGGCCTCCTCTGGGGCCTCAACTGGGGCCTCATCTGGGGCCTCCTCTGGGGCCTCAACTGGGGCCTCCTCTGAGACCTCATCTGGGGCCTCCTCTGGGGCCTCCTCTGGGGCCTCATCTGGGGCCCAGTTTGAGCGGGGCCTTGTGCGACGACAGGTTCCTCTTGTGGGGCTTCACTTTCAGGCTTTGTTTTGGTGCTGGTTTCAAGTAAAAGTTTAGCTGCAAAAGGAAATGATACATAAGTTATATATTTATCCTGTCCTATACGTACAGTATATATATATATGTACTGCAATATATTTATTTATTGAGTACTGGAACTGGTATTGAAGCATTTACAGCTAAGAAACAATGTCCCACTGTGGGATATCTTATCTTACCAAAATGGCTTCCGCGGGGCCGACTGTGACTGTGGTGGTGGAGGGGAGGTACCCTGCAGCAGAGGCCGTCACTGTGTAGGTTCCCGGCAGCAGGAGCCTGAAGTAGTCTCCATCCGCTCCTGAGAAAACACATGTTAGATGTGGAGAACGCAGCCCCATCTTTCACCAGCAGAGGTCAGTGCTGCACCCTGCTCCTCACCGCTGGTCACGTCGTGGTTCACTCCAGCCACAGAGATCTCAGCTTTTCCCACTGGATTGTTGTTCTCGTCGTAGATAATGCCCTTGATTCCATGATGGACCTGGAGAGAGCATAAGGCACAGCACACGGCATCAAAAACATGCTATTATCTCCTGTCCCTGTGCTCACTTCCTGTTTGTCCTCAGCTCACTACTCACTCATACAATTATACCCCACTCACACAAGACTTAACCTGTGTAGGTACAAAGTGTCCTGGAACTACAGCCATTAATCAGTCATCAAATAAGACCAAACACATCTGATCAAACACAAACAGGCTTGTTCTGGATTACTATTTCAGTGTCAGGGCAGGTACCAACGGCAGGTACCAACACGCCTCTATAAGAAATAACCAATTCTTTGAAAGAAATGTTGTTCAAATGTTTTCCCAGTTCATGATTTGTTAATGATTAAACTCAGGAAAGTCTCAGGAAACAGGGTTAGCATTGCGCACTCAGCTCAGACGTCCAAAAATCAGATTAATTCATGACGTTTCAGTTTTATGCCTTCATCCGATCATGATTTTCTTCTTCTTTTGACCGTAAAATACCAAGCGGTTGCCAGTCCAGGTGCTCATGGGCCTCCAAAGAAGTGGGAGGTCCCAGTGAATCTCAGTAAATTCACAAAGTCGCCATTTTGTTTTGATGCATGAAGCTCCTTTCTACAAACCAACTTCCTGCTTATGTTTTTGAATATTGTCACCACTTTGACACGGAATGAGGAACTAATTAGACAGTAGTTGACAAAGAATGTGTGTAACTTTTAACACTGACCAGGAAAGACTTTTAACTGCCCTTGACTGTCTTTGAACGGTTGTGATGTCACATGAAGTGCCTCTACACCACCTCTTGGATGGGGCCCTACGCTTTCTGCCATGGAGATGCTATTTCTTTGCTGGGACCGGACCTCATTATGAAAGAAAATTATAAATTATTTAGTATTGTTTAATTACACCTCAAAATAGTCTGTAAACCAAAAGGACTTTTTTTGTTTTCATGCTTGTACACACCTGCAGGTTGGAAATAAATAAATAAATGAAATGAAATGGGCTGGCTTCCATCCAGACGTTTTTATGAATCTGAGTCTAATCCGGATCCTCCACTTCGCTCTGAACTAAAATCCCAGGTCTCAAACAGAACCACAAATGCTGACATGAAATCTAGCCTCAAAAACTAGAACCAAAGAAGTGGGGGCAATAACTCAGAACAAGCGCCACAGATTGAGACGCCCTCTCTGTGGGGGCTCCTGACCTGCTCCAGGTACGACACCAGCGCCTCCCGATTGGCGAGCCACTCTCTGGGCAACGCAGACGCCGCCGGGAACTTATCACAGCTCAGCTCCAGAGTGATCTCGAAGCAGTTACTGTAAAGGTAGTTGAAGTCCTGCATCCCTACAACAGACAGACACAGAATCCTTAATCAAGTCAAAAAATAGAAAAAATATTTATGGTTTAGCGTTGATTTAAAGATGTTATTGATTGTTTTGAATGTTTGGAAAAGCGGCTCCTCAAAACATTGTGGACCTCAGACAAATTGACACTAAAAAGGCAGCTACAGTTTGTTGTCCCCAGAGGCTGTAAATATGAACAGATGTAGTCACGCCTTTCTCCGCCGTAGAAACTAACAAACGGACATCACTTTTGGCTTCTATGGGGCTTTTTCAAAATGGCCGCCGGCAGCCCCTCCCTCAGGAAACAGTGACAAAACGCATTAGTGCATGTGTTAGCTGCACTAGCCGCATTCATTTAACGAGCGCATTCAAAGTCCACAGCGGCTAAACTAGACTGGTCCAAAATATATACACCCTTCAACATCAACAGCATCTGGAACCAAGAGGACCAAGAGCCACTTTTGGACCAAGAACCACTTTTGGACCAAGAGCCACTTTTGGACCAAGAGCCATTGGTCAAAAGCATACAAAAGCATTGGATAATTCTGTTTCCGGGTACACCCCCCCAGGCCTGGGGTAGTATTGCAAGTATGTCAGCGCACATGCTTATGGATATTTTTGAGCCGGGACCCGCCCACATCGGTTGTGCCTAAGACGAGATCTAAACCCTTTTCTGGGGCTGGACCAAAGCAGTGGAACGCCCAGTGTCACAACAAGTAAGTAATTATTTATATAGCGCATTTCACAGCCCAAGGTCACACAAAGCACTTTACACTTCAGATATAACAGAATCCTCCAACCATCACTCTTTACATTTAGAACTATTACATATATAAACTGGAGTACCCGGAGGAAACCTACACTGACATGTTGAGAACACACAAACTGGGGTTTTAACAGTTTTTAACATGATTTGCTCATGTTTAAAAAAGTCTAATGGGTCATTTTTAAGGATGGATTGTTTTTAGGAGACACACAAGAAAATAACATTACGTCACATCTTTCTGAAAACATGACTCTGTGGAAGTGACTCACGTGGCTCTTTCTTTTGCAATAGTTAAAATATGGTCTGTTTTATCTCCACAAAGTTCTGTTTCTGTGAAAAGAACAAACGTGTTCTTTGAAATGAAAAACATGCAGCTTCTAGTGGATTTTAAAACAAATACATTTTAAATGTTTCTATGGATAGATGTTATTAACGTGTCTTGCAAACAAAGGTAGATAGACACATAGAAAGATACGATAGTAACAACATGCGTTTGTCTGAACTCAGGACCTTCTTAAAAGTATTGGGTTCTTCTACACCAGACAATATAAGGTTGTTGTGATGCTAACCACTCAGCCACAAAGGCCAAATATCCCTATACCCTACTCTACTGTTACTACGGTAACACTGTTCATCCAAGTAAACTAAATCCTTAGTATATTCTTTACGTACTTCTGTCTCCGTTTACAGCAGACCCTCGGTCTTTGCCGCTCACAGAGACTTTCTTCATCAAAGACTTTTCAGAAAGTTAGACATGAGGGCATCTTGGGGAGTGAAAGTTAAAGCCGCGCCGTCAGACCGTGACATCAGACTTGGACAAATGAAGTTGTCAAAATAAACTTAACATGCTCCCACTAAACGCGACTGTGGCTCTTTTCATCTGGGACACAAACTCACAAAGACTTGATGAGACTGGAACCCCGGCCCCGAGAGTCGCTGGAGCCAAACCCAGAGCACATAAACATCAGGCATGTGTCATGGTTCTGGATGAACTCAAATGAAACGCACGTCTACACGATTTCATACGGTTTTAAACACTTTTAAACCCAAACACATTGTTACAATAAATCATTAACACACACAAAATAATGTAGATAGATACACACAGAGAAAGACAGACAGATACAGACAGACAGATACAGACAGACAGATACAGACAGACAGATACAGACAGATATATACAGATATATACAGACAGACAGATACAGACAGACAGACAGACAGATACTGACAAACAGACAGATACAGGCAGACAGAGACAAACAGACAGATACAGACAGACAAATACAGACAGACAGATACAGACAGACAGACAAATACAGACAGACAGACAGATACAGACAGATACAGACAGACAGACAGATACAGACAGACAGATACAGGCAGATAGACAGATACAGACAAACAGACAGATACAGACAGACAGACAGATACAGAGATAGACAGATACAGAAACAGACAGATACAGACAGACAGACAGATACAGACAGACAGATACAGACAGACAGACAGACAGACAGACAGACAGATACAGACAGACAGATAC
Organism: Knipowitschia caucasica; assembly: GCA_964034765.1. Lineage (NCBI taxonomy): Eukaryota > Metazoa > Chordata > Actinopteri > Gobiiformes > Gobiidae > Knipowitschia > Knipowitschia caucasica. The sequence goes on along the minus strand of OZ035845.1, from coordinate 21,520,936 downwards.
AGGCAGACAGACAGACAGATACAGACAGACAGACAGATACAGACAGACAGATACAGGCAAACAGACAGATACAGACAGACAGATACAGGCAGGCAGACAGACAGACAGACAGACAGACAGACAGATACAGACAGACAGATACAGGCAGACAGACAGACAGACAGACAGATACAGACAGACAGATACAGACAGACAGACAGACAGACAGACAGACAGACAGACAGACAGACAGACAGATACAGACAGACAGACAGACAGATACAGACAGACAGACAGATACAGACAGACAGACAGATACAGACAGACAGACAAATACAGACAGACAGATACAGACAGACAGACAGATACAGACAGACAGACAAATACAGACAGACAGATACAGACAGACAGACAGATACAGACAGACACATAGATAGATACATACAGACAGACAGACAGATACAGACAGACAGACAGATAGATACAGACAGACAGATACAGACAGATACAGACAGACAGATACAGACAGACAGATACAGACAGACAGATACAGACAGACAGACAGATACAGACAGATACAGACAGACACATAGATAGATAGATATCGATGGAGAAATGCAGGAGTCCAGCAGCAGAAACACATCCATCACAAACATCAATAAATACATAATTCTAAAAGTTACTAACAATAGTAATAAATATTAATAAATATTAATAAATAGTAAGAAAGTGTTTAGTTCAGACAGATCTTTTTCACAGTCGTAGCCGTAGAGAAAACCATTAACACAAAATCCTAAGATAAAAGCCAACTTCAGGCACATACACAAAATAATGTTAATTCTGGTTTTTGTAATAAACATATAAATGAATTAATAGATAAAAATAACAATAACAATAAAAAACAAATGTCTCACTTAATAAAATGAATAACCTTGTCTTTGTAAAATACATACTCCAACCCTTTCATACGGGTTTAAACACAAAAGCCCTGAACCAAACTGGGCTCGTAACTCTTCGCCTAAACGTGTCCAAGTCCATAAATTGAAGCGACCTCCAATAAAAACCCTGCAGAGGCGCGAGACAGCTCTGTTTCTGTGGGAGCGAGGAGGACACGGAGCGACATGTTGGATTGATAAAACCCAAAAATGTTTGATGAAGCTGGTGATGAAGGTGACTGTGAGTATTTAACAAACGCCGGCGTCGGAGGTGGTTCATGAACACGACAGTATTCAGACTGTGGTTCATGAACACGACAGTATTCAGACTGTTGTTCATGAACACGACAGTATTCAGACTGTTGTTCATGAACACGACAGTATTCAGACTGTTGTTCATGAACACGACAGTATTCAGACTGTTGTTCATGAACACGACAGTATTCAGACTGTGGTTCATGAACACGACAGTATTCAGACTGTTGTTCATGAACACGACAGTATTCAGACTGTTGTTCATGCCCACGACAGTATTCAGACTGTTGTTCATGAACACGACAGTATTCAGACTGTTGTTCATGAACACGACAGTATTCAGACTGTTGTTCATGAACACGACAGTATTCAGACTGTTGTTCATGAACACAACAGTTTTCAGACTGTTGTTCATGAACACGACAGTATTCAGACTGTTGTTCATGAACACGACAGTATTCAGACTGTTGTTCATGAACACGACAGTATTCAGACTGTTGTTCATGAACACGACAGTATTCAGACTGTTGTTCATGAACACGACAGTATTCAGACTGTTGTTCATGAACACGACAGTATTCAGACTGTGGTTCATGAACACGACAGTATTCAGACTGTTGTGTCTTTGCTGCAATTTCATGTTTTATTACATGTAAATCATTTCAAAGATCTGGAGAACGATCACAGCGACAGAAACTTATACCACCTGTGGAAGAGTATTTTATTACTCTACTCTACTCTACCCTACTCTACCCTACTCTACTCTACCCTACTCTACTCTACCCTACTCTACCCTACTCTACCCTACCCTACTCTTCCCTACTCGACTCAACCTTCCTCTACTCTACTCAACTCTACTCTACCCTACTCTACTCTACTCTACTCTACCCTACTCGACCCAACTTTACTCTGCCCTACTCTATGTGTGTGTGTGTGTTGTTATACTATGGCGTGTGTGATGTGTGTCGGAATCAAATAAGTATTTTCTTCATCAAACACTTTTCGAACCATGTCGTTCCACATGTGTCGATGCTGAAGGGAGTGTATGTTTTTGGACCAGTCTAGTTTAGTCGCTGCGGACTTTTGAATGCACTCGTTAAAAGAATGGGCCCGTGCAGCGGACACATGCACACGTTTTTTTTTCACATTTTTTCCAGCCCCTGCGGCCATTTTGAAACTGCCAATAGACAACGAAAGTGGTGGCACATTAGTTAGAGCAGCGGAGATTGAAGTGACTATCTCCGTTAATATTTACAGTCTATGACCTGTACATAGATTTTATTACAGTTAGGTTTTATGGTTTTTATCCCAAACTTTTAGGGATAAATAACCAAACAGATCATTTTTAACATGTGTTTTGTGACGTTCTCTGCTTACCTTTCGACAGCGAGTACCAGCTGGCTCCGTTGGTGATCCCTTCGTCGAAGTAGTCTCCGCAGTTCCAGCCCTTGTGCATCCAGCTGTGTGCGTACGAGTAGGTTTTGGCCAGCTGTGATCAGACATACACAGTCATACGTATATTCTCAGACAGAAGTGCCACATCTGGAATCATCATGTGTCTCTCTGACCTTCCTAAAGAGTTTGTCATCGGCCGTGGCAGCGTATGTGGTCCTCCCTCGGATCCTGGGGTCTCGGGACTTATCAAACGGGTAGTTAGCCACCACCGCGCCGCCGTGCAAGTTCGCTGACAGGACAAAGTTGTAGTTTTGCATCCATTTTATCACCGCCAGCGTCTCTGGCTCGACCTAGTTTTTCAGAGACACAGAAATCGCTCTTTGACCTCTGCATGAAAGCATCACAGCAGTTTAAAGTACGCGCCTTAGACACAAAGCTACACTGGGAGCCAAACATCAGAAGATTGAGGACATCTGGTTATACGTACAGCCAGATCCACCCCCCCCCCCCACCCTGCCTTGCGTAATCTGTGACTACAGTTGTGCTTTATCTGACAGGACTTAACGGAAAAGCCGTTAATTGACCTTGTATTTTTGCAACAAAGTAAATGATGCAAGTAGGAGTGAAGCAATATTGACACATAACATTCTTTCAGCTATAAGTAAGTGAGCGATCGGAGAGTCGTCCCAAAGCTCAGCACAGAAATGGGAGGGGAAACCGGAGCGCCCGGAGGACACAGGGAGACCACATCTAGAGGTGAATTGTGAAGTGCTAGTCCTAACCGTGCTGCTAAAAACTAGGATTGAAGCAGCGGTGTTTGGAGCCAGTAGAGACATTGTTTACAGAAGACAGAAATTCCAATTAGCATTAAAAGAAAAGTTCTGACTTGCCACATATTCTACATTACAAAATCTGATTAAATACTGAAATAGGATGTAAGAGAAAGCTATTAATTCATCCTGAACCGATATCACTTGATCTTGTCCAGCCCTATATGTACATAACTTTGCACTATAGATATTAATATATAGATAGAAATATATTGATGTATTAGTATTGAACCATTGAGAGCTAGCTAACAAACATAGCAGCTACTTAAGCTCCCTGTCTCTCTTACTACTGTCCTGTATGTGCGCTGCAACACTGAAATTTCCTCACTGTGGGACAAATAAAGAATCTCCAATCTGATCATACATTGTCTAACTCTTTATTCAAATACAAAACATATTTATCTGTTGTTCTGTGCTGGCAGGACGGGCTCCCAGGGCTCTGCAGGTGCTCAGGGTGATGTGTACATTTACTACATTAATAAAACCACTCTTTGTGTTTGTATTCTATTAAAGCAGAAGACAACAGAAGAGTAACTTTTCAGGTCTAAAACATCAGCGGTGTCTTCGTGTCTGTCGTGTCAGGTGCGGTTATAGACCACACACACTGTTTAGACAGAGCCGTTTCACTTATCTGTATCTCAAGCATCTTAAATTCTAGTCTATACAATCTTGTTGGTGCTTATTAGCTTAGTGCCATATGTTATAAACACAGACAGAGGCTAATGCCAGTCCATGTTTAAGTTATGTAGGACAATAAACAGAGAATAACTCAGTCCAGTGGCCTCGACGCAGCAGCTGCCACCTCGGTGTGTGTGAAACTAGGTATTTGTCGAGCCATGGTTATAAAACGTTCACATTATCCACGGAATTTAAACCAAGACTGAGTTTAAAATTTTCACTTCTCGAAGAGGACAGATGAAAACAATAACAAGATTTAGGGGCTGGAAAAGTAATTTAGAAATTCAAATATCTCTGAACTTCTGTTATCAGTTAAAGAAGTATTGGAAAAGAGCAGTTTATTATTATGACAGATTAGGGCCCTTTAATGATGACAGATTAGGGCCCTTTAATGATGACAAATTAGGGCCCTTTAATGATGACAGATTAGGGCCCTTTAATGATGACAGATTAGGGCCCTTTAATGATGACAGATTAGAGCCCTTTAATGATGACAAATTAGGGCCCTTTAATGATGACAGATTAGGGCCCTTTAATGATGACAGATTAGGGCCCTTTAATGATGACAGATTAGGGCACTTTAATGATGACAGATTAGGGTCCTTTAATGATGACAGATTAGGGCACTTTAATGATGACAGATTAGGGCCCTTTAATGATGACAGATTAGGGCCCTTTAATGATGACAGATTAGGGCCCTTTAATGATGACAGATTAGGGTCCTTTAATGATGACAGATTAGGGCCCTTTAATGAAAATCATAAAGTAAAAGCAGGAGATGAAACCGTAGAGAGAACACTGTGGACCTTTATAACTATTCTCCAATAAAAGCAAACGATTTTGGTCTTTTGCAGCACACGTTTCCTACACAATGAAGTGGATACATCTGGAGGACCGACCCTTTGTTTGTCCCAACACTTTTACGTTTTAAATCAAATCAAACCACAATATTCTGTCTTTATCTTAGTAGAAAATAGTCTCTGGTCTTCTGGTGCTCTCCGCCTTTTTACGTTTCTGAATTATGACATTGTAATCAAATTATAGATGCCAAAACTCAAAAATAAAACCTCTCTGTTGTTATTGAACGAGCTCGTATCACCAGAATGATTGACAGTTGGGAGGACCAATAGTCTTGATGATCCGGAGGCAGAAAATCTTCCTGTAAACCATAAATACTGACTATAGTGTTCGCCAAATGTGGAAGAAGCTGATTTGAACATAAGCAAGCTGGAGCTAATTCCTTATATGGGCATTTGTTCCGATGGCGTTTTGTGTGACGTAACTGTGGACGTAACTGTGGTGCTAAGACGGTTGTTATAAAGCGTACAACAATCATATAAAAATATAAACACCAGGATTATAGAGAGCTAGTTAAAGGAGCCAGAACGAGCTGGAGCAAAACTACGTCCATGAGCACTTCCCGATTGGGCTTCATTAAGCTAGAGGGTTTGCATTGTGCGTTTGTATACAGTCCATGACACTGCGGATTGGCTGAGTGAGGCTGATCCTCTCTTGATCACTGAAAAATCTGATCTAAAGACAAAAATAACGATAAAACCAAACATTTTGAAAGCTCAGAGCGAGTTACACGGATTTTATGACATAGTTATTTTCTGTGGTTTCAAAGTCCGTTTCTCCAGCTTCAAACTGAGCCCGCCCTGGTCTGAACAAACACGTCCTATGGTCTGGGGGTCTTAGCGTCGCTGTGAGTAAAGCCTGTTTTATGAGTGCGTGGCCCTGGATTAACCTGCAACGTGGAGTTCATTTAAATGGTATTAATGTTGCTCCCGTTTGTGGCCTCGGGACACGGCGAAATGTAGTTTGGTGAATGTGATCCCGGAGCCATGAATGAAGGATCTGTAACAGTGGCACAGTTAGTCTTTTGTGTGACGGGGAGGCAGCCGCTCGGGAAGAAGGCCAGCCGAGCGAATGGGAAGAGCAGGGCATTCATATACACATAGATGTAGGTGTTTCTTTCATGTTTTAGCCTTTAGTTTGTATTTAAATGATTCCCAAGTGTGTCTTAGCAACGGTTGAACTTGCAAATGAAAATAAAAGAGACGTTTTGAGATTTTGGGAGCAAATGCATAACGGGTGGACTTCGCAGAAATGTTGTTTGCAAAGAAAACGGGTGTAGAGATATGATAATTACAGATGCAGACTTGTGGACTGCATCACAGAGTCAGAGGAGAGACAAGTTTCAGTCTTGGCTCGAACAAGAAGTGTTTTAAAAAGCACACACGATAGCGGTGTTTGAAAATACAGAAACATTTAGCTAAAGTGCAGTTTATAGGAGCTGATATAGAGTTTGGGCAGGAACATAAGCAAACACAGTGACAGGGTTTGGGTTCTGCACGGACTAAACAAAGATTCACAAGTAGAAGTAAAGTAGACACAGGTCACCTTTAAAACTCAAATCCAACAATGGCTGAAAAGAAACCAGTCACGTGACCACTAGACTCTGAACTTGTCCCTGCGCTGTCGGAATTATATGTATTATATTAATTGCCTTTACTGCACTGGCCAAATAGGTTTAAGGATACGGATTATTTAACAAGTCTGACAACAAAACGTTTGCCTTAGCAACCGTTGTCAAGATAAACGGGAACTACTTTTACTAACGCGCAGACAAAACATGAACATTTACCGATGTTGTGTTGCTGCTATTGTCGTTTTTCTTCTTTGTTCTCCTCGTTTTCCCATTCCTCATAGTTTTACTGTGTCCAAAAATCTTAAAATTCATCTCGAAATCCATGTTATAGTCGCCACGGCTTGACACCTGATTGACAGTTTATTTGACCCAGCTACGGTTACTATGGCAACAGCTGTGGCGGAGGGATATAGAGCGTGATTTTAAACGTACCGGAACTACATGTGCGTATGTATGACAATAATGCATCATCACAGACCATGGTATAAGTTGGATTCTGTGAACATGTCGGGTCCGAAGGCAGAGCCCTGGGGGACTGACCTGCTGCTCCCAGTTGTCGGGCAGAGGCAGGTGGTGGTTTCGTCCGTTGGTCTTCTCGTAGTAGTACATGAGGGCATTCAGATCGGGAAAGTTGCGGTTCAGGTCAATGTCTCTGGCGTTCCCACGACCGACCAAGTAGCCATTCAGCTCTGGACCCTGGGAACACCGGCACAAATGACTATGAGTAAAAACAAATGCAGCTCTGGCGTTTCTCAAATCTACGTGTTAAAGAGAAAATCATAAGCTTTTCTGATTTGTTTCCACTTATCTGTTTTTGCAAATAAACTATTCAAAGATGGATGATTAAGTACAGCACAGACACATCTCCTACAAGTCAAACATTATGGAGAGATGATAAACTGAACTGGATTAGGATTAATAACTCTGAAACATGGAAGATTAAGTTTTGTTTCTATCATTTCTGTAAATCTGTGTAACATGTCATCTCTGGACGTGTTGCTGTTGTTAAAGAAGTTCAGTCTAAACCTCTTTCAGTCCCACATTATTTAGCACAAAAATATAAAAATATGAAGATCTTTCATATTGTAAAATGTTTGTATGTAATGTGTACTACTGCTACTGCTGCTGCTGCTGCTGCTGCTGCTGCTGCTGCTGCTGCTGCTGCTGCTGCTGCTGCTGCTGCTGCTGCTGCTGCTGCTGCTGCTGCTGCTGCTGCTGCTGCTGCTGCTGCTACTGCTGCTGCTGCTGCTGCTGCTGCTGCTGCTGCTGCTGCTGCTGCTGCTGCTGCTGCTACTGCTGCTGCTGCTACTGCTGCTACTGCTGCTGCTGCTGCTACTGCTGCTGCTGCTGCTACTGCTGCTGCTGCTACTGCTGCTGCTGCTGCTGCTACTGCTGCTGCTACTGCTGCTGCTACTGCTGCTGCTACTGCTACTGCTGCTACTGCTGCTACTGCTGCTGCTGCTGCTACTGCTGCTACTGCTGCTACTGCTGCTACTGCTGCTACTGCTGCTACTACTGCTGTACAGTAAAACAAATATCTCTGTATTCATGTATAAATACTACATTCCTGGTCTTGTTCCGTTGAAATGATTGAAACATTGATTGAAGGTTTTACTGTGTTTTTATTTCTATTCATGGTATTTATGGTTTCAATCTGTTTGATGTATTTTCATTGTTTTATACTTAATGGAGCTAAGGTTAAGTTTCTTGCGCGTATATCATACATGTTTGTGCAGCACTTTGGACACTTGATGGTTGTTTAAATGTGCTATATATATAAAGTGGATTGGATTAACGGGCTCGACCCAAACATCTGCAAATACTGATTTAGTTTTTTTTATTTAACCATCAATCGGACGGATCTAGGGTTAAATGCTAAATCTCTACAGTTGCATGGTTTAGCAGTGGCTGTCTGTGATGTCACACATGACCGTGGCGTGCATGCGTGCGTATGAGTGACATGCGGTTTAACTCAGACCCATTGTGCTCACATGTATGCTCTTTTTAAAGGGGTTTTCTCCAAGGGGACGTTTCATGCCCCATATAATTCTAACTGAAGAACCGATAAATGTCATTACAGTCAAGTCGCTGTAAGAGCTTTGAACCTATGTCTTTAGACTGGAGACATCTTGGGTTCATCAATGGCTGGAAGCTTCTGAAAGTTTACAATTATGTTTTCCATTGGCAGAAACGCAACAACTGGAGACAGCTATTTTGCAAAAAAAAGTCTAAGCAGATCTAACTTCAGGGCGTCGCAATCCAGTTTGTGTGGGCTTCAAACCCAGAGAAACAGAGGTATGAAGAGAGCTGATATAAAACTAATCACTGAGGCTTTAACGTTTAGTCAAAGGTTCACTCAGCACTAAACTGCATCAATGTGTTACTTTTGGGTCAATGACACGAAAAAGTCCTGTCGTTACTGCTGAATGTTCATAGGCTCTTATGTAGTTCCTTGTTTGTCCACTGGAGGGCGCACTACTTAAACCCGTACTACAGACGTTTTGAACGCAACAAGTGTGTGTGTGTGTTACTTATAGAGCAGTGTGTGTGTTTTACCTGTGGAGCAGTGTGTGTGTGTTACCTTTGGAGCTGTGTGTGTGTTACCTGTGGAGCAGTGTGTGTGTGTTACCTGTGGAGCAGTGTGTGTGTGTTACCTTTGGAGCTGTGTGTGTGTTACCTGTGGAGCAGTTGTGTGTGTGTTACCTGTGGAGCAGTGTGTGTGTGTGTTACCTGTGGAGCAGTGTGTGTGTTACCTGTGGAGCAGTGTGTGTGTGTTACCTTTGGAGCTGTGTGTGTGTTACCTGTGGAGCAGTGTGTGTGTTACCTGTGGAGCAGTGTGTGTGTGTGTTACCTGTGGAGCAGTGTGTGTGTGTGTTACCTGTGGAGCAGTGTGTGTGTGTTACCTGTGGAGCAGTGTGTGTGTGTGTTACATGTGGAGCAGTGTGTGTGTGTTGTGTGTTACCTGTGTGTGTGTGTGTGTTGTGTGTTACCTGTCGCGCTGCCACCTCGTACCCGTCGGGGTTCATGGACGGCAGGATGTGGATGCGTGTGTGTGTGTGTGTTGTGTGTGTTACCTGTGTGTGTGTGTGTGTTACCTGTGTGTGTGTGTGTGTGTTGTGTGTTACCTGTGTGTGTGTGTGTGTTGTGTGTTACCTGTCGCGCTGCCACCTCGTACCCGTCGGGGTTCATGGACGGCAGGATGTGGATGCGTGTGTCGTAGATGAGGCGTGTGATCCTCTGGTTCCGGGCCTGGTACTCCTCACACAGGAACTGGGCCAGTTTGATGAGCAGCTCTCGGCCCAGGACCTCGTTCCCGTGCATGTTCCCCACGTACTTAAACTCTGGCTCCACTGAGGAAAGGAGGAGACCGGGGTCACAGGTCAGGGGTCAGAGGTCAGAGGAGCCAGTGATGAGCACATTCATACATAGATAGATAGATCCCTGTTGGAGAAATGCAGCAGAAACACATCCAAACAAACAAATAGATCATTCTAAAAATCTAATAATATTAATAATAGTCGTTCAGGTCACAGCAGAGGTGGAGCCGCTTGGTTCAGACCATTTTCTCTGCTCTGGTCCAAAATGAAATTCTAAATCAGGGGTCTCCAACTTTTTTCACCCAGAGAGCTACTCTCCCAGGACGATAAAGGCAGAGAGCTACTGCTTAAAGCAGCCTTTGGAAAAAAATTGTGATATATTGGTGTGAACAAGCCTGATATTGGGTAAATTCCTTATTTATCATTGCATATGTGTAACTAGTGCATAAAGTTAGTGCATTTACAATAACAAATAATGATAATGAATAATACAATCTGAAATATTTGTTCACTTCTCAATCCTTTCCCGAGCTGCAGGGGAGACCCCTGTTCTAAATGATTTGTTAGCATTTTTCAAAAAGTTATCATTCCTCCAGTGGATTTTCTCCTGATCCACTTGGTTTGGACCATGAATCCTCTCTGCTCTGGTCTGGACCAGTGTAAAACCATGAACCACTGCAGCAACATCTCAGGCAGAAAAAAGCAATGAAAATAAATAATAATAATGTAAAACACAAAACAACAACTGTTTCAGAGTCACTTTGGACTCGCTGCTGTTTCCAGTGCAGTCAAAAGCAATGCCTCTAGTTTTCAGGAGCGGCTGTGGTTCTGGAGGTGAGTTTTTGGCTCCTCTAACCTTCCTGTGGCCATGTCTCTGATTGGTTAAGCTGCTAAAGCAAACAGCCTCCTGTTGTGTCTTGAGTTTCTCCTCTGGGGGTTCCTCATCCATCAGCTGGAGTCTGAGTGAACCTCAAACACATTAAAAACACCAACAAACTTCATAAATAAAGTCAACCACTGCTCTCTGTGTAGAACGCTCTGGTCGTGAGATTTAGAGTAAGAGATTTAGTTTTATTTTAACTAGTATAGAGTTTTTGTTCATTTATCTTGTGCTGTGTGCTCCTCATTCCTACTGCTCTGTTTAATGTGATGCAACACTGAAATGTCCCCGCTGTGGGACGAATAAAGCATCTCCTAAGCTTAATCTATGTGCACTTGTCCTGTTTCTTTAAGCAGGGGCCAAACTGGCGTCGGGTTCAGAGCCACAGTTGGCCGAGGGCTGAGCAGCATTTGTAATATATGTAGTTTCTTCAGGAACAGGGCAGACCGGAGGCGAAGAGCACAGTTCCTGTTTTTCACTCCGTCACTTTGCAACAGAAACGCTCACATCCTTCTATTCTCCTGAAGGAAGTCTTTACGTGTGCAGACGTAGGAAAAATGCAAATTCAAGCGCGGCCAAAACAGCATTCCCTGAAAAGCCTTGTGCAAGTAACTGCAGATGAGTTATGCTGAGAGCGGAGAGACAAGTGTGGCCCTGTGGTTATCTGTGCACATTACTGAGGTTAGGGCTTCCACTTTGTGACTGAACGGTAAAATAAACAAGTCCATTCTGTGTGAAGACAGAAACTACTTAACCTTATGTCTTAAACTCAGCATGATTGATCTGACAATAATCACAGCTACAGACTTCAAATCAATGTTTTTTCCCGCACACAACTCACAGATATCACAGTTAGTGCCAAAGTCCGTTCCAGGCCAAAACACAAACGCATGAGTGGAGGTGAAACAGTCTGAGTTACCCACATGCTTCGTGGACGCCCGGGTTGTCGGTGAACTCCAGGACGTAGAGATGCCGGCCCTCCACGCTGCGCCCGATGCTGTAGATGCGCGTGATGTAGGGGCACTCGCTCTGCACGGCGAACAGGGCGCGCACCATGTCCTCGTAGCGGTGATGCCTGAAATCTGCCCCCCATGACACCCCCAGAAGCCCGGGCACCAGGCCACACAGCCAGGCCAGCAGGCTCCAAGTGTGCTGCATGCTCCCAGACTACACACAACACAAGCTCGATCAATCCAGTGCCAAATGGAAGCCCTCACAAAGTCATACTGGCTGCTTTAGGTCAGTCCTCCTCCTCTCTCCTCCTCCTCTCTCCTCCTCCTCTCTCCTCCTCCTCTCCACAGATACTTCACTCTAGACCTCGTAAGGACAGCCCCCGTGAGCTCAGCCTTTGTCTCACTCCCTCCTCCACAGCTCGCTCCCTCTCTCTTCTCTGCTCTCTGGGTCCTTGTCAAGTACATGCTACTTGCTTTATTGCCACTTAGAATACTTCTGCCTCAAGTGGATCACCCGGCCGCCCCTGTCTCGCTCTGTTATGCCTTATGTTCTCTTCCCCTGGGAAACCGGGTGGTTACCAGGGCACTGCTCTGCACAAGCCCTGCAGCCCCCAATCATCCATTCATGAACTCTTAAGTCAACAGCAGACCTTTAAGCACGGCCCAGCGCTGGCAAAGCTGAGGGGCGCGTACAAGAGAAGGGCCAGAGAGATCTTTCCCAGTTTCTTATCTCAGCAAAACAACACGACTTTAGAAAGGATTCTCTTAAAACTCTGGGAGATTGTTTTCAAATCGTGAATGACCAAAAGACAAGTTGACTTTAATCCAAATGAATCCCAGTCATGGATCTCTGATAACAGCAGGTCCCGGCTCTAATCACAGATAATCACTATCGTACTGTGGTTATTTATCTGTGGAAGGTTATAAATGTCCTTGTGTTTCTCTTCTTGTTTAGTAAAGCGTTTGGAGCTGCCTGGTGTATGACCTGTGCAATACAAATAAGCTAGCCTTGCCGTTTCAAATGTTTTTTCCTTTCAGTTCAGCTTTTCGAAGTAAAAATGTTCCAGACAATCAGCCCAATATGTCGAACCCTGAATCTCGACTCCAATGGGCTCTTTCTTGCAAATGATTTACTTTACTGATCCTTGATACAAAGTCTAGTGTATACAATACTTTTACAATTGTATTTACTAATTTATGAGATATCGTCTAGGTTCACCACTAGCTATTTTTTTTTATTCAACTTTAAAGTTTGTGGCCAGGACTAAGGTTGAAAATGTAGTATATTTGTATGTTTTTTAACTGCATTTATACAGTATTTTGTATTTAATATCTTGTGTTTTATGGACTGCCACAGGTGGCGCTGTCTGCAAATGAAGTCAGTATTTATATAAAGCATTTAGTATTTGAATTATGACTCGAATAAACGTTTCCACAGAAGAAGTCCATCATGTCGTCTGTAGGTCTCCCCCAAAGCCTTTCTCCCCCACTACAGTCCCAGGTCTCCCCCACTACAGCCTCAGGTCTCCCCCACTACAGTCCCAGGTCTCCCCCACTACAGTCCCAGGTCTCCCCCACTACAGCCTCAGGTCTCCCCCACTACAGTCCCAGGTCTCCCCCACAACAGCCTCAGGTCTCCCCCACTACAGTCCCAGGTCTCCCCCACTACAGTCCCAGGTCTCCCCCACTACAGTCCCAGGTCTCCCCCACAACAGCCTCAGGTCTCCCCCACTACAGTCCCAGGTCTCACCCACTACAGCCTCAGGTCTCCCCCACTACAGTCCCAGGTCTCCCCCACTACAGTCCCAGGTCTCCCCCACTACAGTCCCAGGTCTCCCCCACAACAGCCTCAGGTCTCCCCCACTACAGTCCCAGGTCTCACCCACTACAGCCTCAGGTCTCCCCCACTACAGTCCCAGGTCTCACCCACTACAGCCTCAGGTCTCCCCCACTACAGTCCCAGGTCTCACCCACTACAGTCCCAGGTCTCCCCCACTACAGCCTCAGGTCTCCCCCACTACAGTCCCAGGTCTCCCCCACTACAGCCTCAGGTCTCCCCCACTACAGTCCCAGGTCTCCCCCACTACAGTCCCAGGTCTCCCCCAAAGCCTTTCTCCCCCACAACAGCCCCGGGTCTCCCCCACTACAGTCCCAGGTCTCCCCCAAAGCCTTTCTCCCCCACAACAGCCCCAGGTCTCACCCACTACAGTCCCAGGTCTCCCCCACTACAGTCCCAGGTCTCCCCCACAACAGCCTCAGGTCTCCCCCACTACAGTCCCAGGTCTCCCCCACTACAGTCCCAGGTCTCCCCCACAACAGCCTCAGGTCTCCCCCACTACAGTCCCAGGCCTCCCCCACTACAGTCCCAGGTCTCACCCACAACAGTCCCAGGTCTCCCCCACTACAGTCCCAGGTCTCACCCACTACAGTCCCAGGTCTCCCCCACTACAGTCCCAGGTCTCCCCCACTACAGTCCCAGGTCTCACCCACAACAGTCCCAGGTCTCCCCCACTACAGTCCCAGGTCTCCCCCACTACAGTCCCAGGTCTCACCCACAACAGTCCCAGGTCTCCCCCACTACAGTCCCAGGTCTCCCCCACTACAGCCTCAGGTCTCCCCCACTACAGTCCCAGGTCTCCCCCACTACAGTCCCAGGTCTCCCCCACTACAGTCCCAGGTCTCCCCCACAACAGCCTCAGGTCTCCCCCCACTACAGTCCCAGGTCTCCCCCACTACAGCCTCAGGTCTCCCCCACTACAGTCCCAGGTCTCCCCCACTACAGTCCCAGGTCTCCCCCAAAGCCTTTCTCCCCCACAACAGCCCCAGGTCTCCCCCACTACAGTCCCAGGTCTCCCCCAAAGCCTTTCTCCCCCACAACAGCCCCAGGTCTCACCCACTACAGTCCCAGGTCTCCCCCACTACAGTCCCAGGTCTCCCCCACAACAGCCTCAGGTCTCCCCCACTACAGTCCCAGGTCTCCCCCACTACAGTCCCAGGTCTCCCCCACAACAGCCTCAGGTCTCCCCCACTACAGTCCCAGGTCTCCCCCACTACAGTCCCAGGTCTCCCCCACTACAGTCCCAGGTCTCCCCCACTACAGTCCCAGGTCTCCCCCACAACAGCCCCAGGTCTCACCCACAACAGCCTCAGGTCTCCCCCACAACAGTCCCAGGTCTCCCCCACTACAGTCCCAGGTCTCCCCCAAAGCCTTTCTCCCCCACAACAGCCCCAGGTCTCCCCCACAACAGCCTCAGGTCTCCCCCACAACAGCCTCAGGTCTCCCCCACAACAGTCCCAGGTCTCCCCCACAACAGTCCCAGGTCTCCCCCACAACAGCCCCAGGTCTCACCCACAACAGCCCCAGGTCTCCCCCAAAGCCTTACTTCCCCACACTGCAAAGTGTGCAAGAGGAGTTGTCAATCAAATCCACGGGGCAGAGACTGGGGAGAGACCGGGGCAGAGAACGGGGCAGAGACCGGGGCAGAGACCGGGGCAGAGACCGGGGCAGAGACCGGGGCAGAGACCGGGGCAGAGACCGGGGCAGAGACCGGGACAGAGACCGGGGCAGAGACCGGGGCAGAGACCGGGGCAGAGACCGGGGCAGAGACCGGGACAGAGACCGGGGCAGAGACCGGGGCAGAGACCGGGGCAGAGACCGGGACAGAGACCGGGGCAGAGACCGGGACTGCTCCAATGGTGCAGCTTGTGCAAAGTGTCCAGAAAAGAGGGAAGGAAGGAAAAATGCAAACATGAAGCAACAAAAAGAGCTGCAGATGGAAAATTGTGCAACACGAAAAGAAGAAGAACGACAAGAGGAAAAAACAAGAGTGACCTCTCTGACCTCTGTGACCTCTCTGACCTCTCTGAGCTGACCAGTGGGGGCGGGTCCCAGCTCAAAAGTGGCCAAAATGACGTGCGCTGACATGCTGCAGTACCACCCCGGGCCTGTGGGGGTGGACCCAGAAGTAGAATTAGCCAATGCTAACATATAGCATCTTCTTACCTCTGGAAAACGTCTTTACAGGATGATCCAAAAGTTGTCTCTTGGCCCAAAGCTCCGTTCCACATGTGTGTCAATGCTGAGGGGGTGTTTTGGTCCACTCTAGTTTAGTCGCTGTGAATATTTTAAGTCTCTCGTTCAAATAAATGGAGCTGCTCCGGCTGATGTATGCGCAGATGCGTTTTTTCACCATTTTCTTGTGGGCGGGACCACTCGCGGCCATTTTGGATTGCTCCAGTAGAGCACATTTTTGGCCCATTAGTTAGAACGGTGGAGATAGGCGTGACTCTGTCCATTAATATATACAGTCTATGGAGCTGACGCAGAAAACAAGAGAGAAAGGTTCATTTGCAAAAACATTTCAATTTCAAGTCTATTTGTTTTTCTACAACTCTAAGTCACAGCAACAGTCGCCTCGAAGGTCTTTCCAAAGTTGTTGATTCCTCCACAACAGACTTTAGAATATATCTGGAAAACTTGTTTTTACTTTAGAAGGTTCTGGAAACAGCAGAAAGTCCAAAGAGTCTCTGAAACTGTTGCTTTGTGTTTTACAATTTATGTTTTTTTTTATTTTTTCTGCCTGAGATGTTGCTGCAGTTCAGTGTTCATGGTTTTACACTGGTCCAGACCAGAGCAGAGAGGATTCATGGTTTTACACTGGTCCAGACCAGAGCAGAGAGGATTCATGGTTTTACACTGGTCCAGACCAGAGCAGAGAGGATTCATGGTTTTACACTGGTCCAAACCAGAGCAGAGAGGATTCATGGTTTTACACTGGTCCAGACCAGAGCAGAGAGGATTCATGGTTTTACACTGGTCCAGACCAGAGCAGAGAGGATTCATGGTTTTACACTGGTCCAGACCAGAGCAGAGAGGATTCATGGTTTTACACTGGTCCAAACCAGAGCAGAGAGGATTCATGGTTTTACACTGGTCCAGACCAGAGCAGAGAGGATTCATGGTTTTACACTGGTCCAGACCAGAGCAGAGAGGATTCATGGTTTTACACTGGTCCAGACCAGAGCAGAGAGGATTCATGGTTTTACACTGGTCCAGACCAGAGCAGAGAGGATTCATGGTTTTACACTGGTCCAGACCAGAGAGGATTCATGGTTTTACACTGGTCCAGACCAGAGCAGAGAGGATTCATGGTTTTACACTGGTCCAGACCAGAGCAGAGAGGATTCATGGTTTTACACTGGTCCAGACCAGAGCAGAGAGGATTCATGGTTTTACACTGGTCCAGACCAGAGCAGAGAGGATTCATGGTTTTACACTGGTCCAGACCAGAGCAGAGAGGATTCATGGTTTTACACTGGTCCAGACCAGAGAGGATTCATGGTTTTACACTGGTCCAGACCAGAGCAGAGAGGATTCATGGTTTTACACTGGTCCAAACCAGAGCAGAGAGGATTCATGGTTTTACACTGGTCCAGACCAGAGCAGAGAGGATTCATGGTTTTACACTGGTCCAGACCAGAGCAGAGAGGATTCATGGTTTTACACTGGTCCAGACCAGAGCAGAGAGGATTCATGGTTTTACACTGGTCCAGACCAGAGCAGAGAGGATTCATGGTTTTACACTGGTCCAGACCAGAGAGGATTCATGGTTTTACACTGGTCCAGACCAGAGCAGAGAGGATTCATGGTTTTACACTGGTCCAGACCAGAGCAGAGAGGATTCATGGTTTTACACTGGTCCAGACCAGAGCAGAGAGGATTCATGGTTTTACACTGGTCCAGACCAGAGCAGAGAGGATTCATGGTTTTACACTGGTCCAGACCAGAGCAGAGAGGATTCATGGTTTTACACTGGTCCAGACCAGAGAGGATTCATGGTTTTACACTGGTCCAGACCAGAGCAGAGAGGATTCATGGTTTTACACTGGTCCAAACCAGAGCAGAGAGGATTCATGGTTTTACACTGGTCCAGACCAGAGCAGAGAGGATTCATGGTTTTACACTGGTCCAGACCAGAGCAGAGAGGATTCATGGTTTTACACTGGTCCAGACCAGAGCGAGGATTCATGGTTTTACACTGGTCCAGACCAGAGCAGAGAGGATTCATGGTTTTACACTGGTCCAGACCAGAGCAGAGAGGATTCATGGTCCAAACCAAGTGGATCAGGTGAAAATCCACAGGAGGAATGCTAACTTTATGAAAAATGCTAATGAAGCATTTATCATTTGACTTTGGACCAGAGCAGAGACAATGGTCTGAACCATCTCCACCTCTGCTGCTGTGACCTGAACGACTTTGTTTGTGTGGTTGGATCTGTTTTTGCTGCTACACCTGCACTTCTCCTTCAGGATCAATAAAGTATCTAACTAACTCAGACTAAGAAATCCTTTATTCATCCCACAGTATGTAAATGTCAGTTACAATAAACAAGAATCGAGAAACAAAACTGAATGTGAAACACAAGAACTAAGAACAGAGACAACACTCAATGGACTGAACAAGGGTTTTTTACTCCGTGGGTTGACTTTTTTTGAAATTCCTGCTCCTTTAGACGTTTTTATAGTATATTGTGTTTGTAGACGTGTGTACAGCACTTAACTGTTTTTTTTTAAAAGTGGAATTAAATTGAATATTCCATTTTTCCTTTGTTTTAGTTTTTACTTTTTATGGCACATGGAGAGCATTTGGGAAAAGAAAGGAAAAAACCTATTAAAATGTGTCTCGTTTTTCTCTGTGTTTTAGAAGGAAAAGTGTGAACTAATAAAGACGACGCATTAGAGTAATTAGACAAATAAAAATGAAGAGACAGACCATCAGGGACCAACCATTAACAGTGTGTATTAGTATTCTCTCTCTTCTTCTGCTCCTCCATCTCATATGTTGGTACTTGCAGTGTATAATGTATGTGTCCACCGCGTCTTGAGTAATGCATGTTTTGCGATGTACATTCCTGCAAAAAAAAGATTTATGGCGTTCATTTAAAAGTGCGTGTGCATCTCGACTGCAGCGCGGCACAATTAAAACCTCTGATTATGATGTGGCACATATGGTGGAATAGCTGGTTTGGACCGGTGAGTGCGTTTGTGCATATTTCACCGCGGGAGAAAACACCGGAGCCAAAAATCCATCACTCCACACGAGCCCGGCACGTGTCCTGGTTCAGGCTGCGATGGTCATTCTGCTGAAAAGCTTGGATTGTTATGGTCTAGAAAGGAAAGCGGAAGACACGGGAGAACAGACATGACAAAATAAGCCATAAAGACGGTTTGTGATCGTAGATTTATTTAGACCAATCATAAGTTGTAATTGTATTTGAAATTTACCAAATCTAAATTATTTATGTATTCATGTCCGAACCAGTGGAGGCGGGTCCCGGCTCAAAAAAGGTCCATGAGCATGTGCGCTGAAATGCTTGTAATCTCACTCCTTGTCTGTGGGGGTTGTTGTCAAAAAAGATTTGACTGACGTGTTCAGAGTTTGATACAGAAATGTAGGGTAAGAAAATTGTAGTGTGGAGCGGCTAGTCTCCAGATCAGAGTCTCGCCGTTCTACACAAGTGGGATCTGATTTATTTATTTGGGGCACCAGCAGAGTTTGAAAAGTCTGCACAGATCCAACTAATCTGCCTCGATCAGTCTTGCAAATCTGATAGGTTATGAGTACGAAATCAGCCAGAGATATCAAAAGATTGGAAAACAGGACGCTTAAACGATGATTCAAGTTATCGTGGGTTTATTGACTACAAATGAAAATAGAGAATATCAACGAAAAGGGGTTTGGTCACATTAAAGGAATAGTTCACCGTTTTTGCATACTGACATATGTTCTTACCTTACCTTAGACTAGTTAAAGGCGCTATACCCGTTTCTACAATGTTTGAATGTTTAGCACCGCCCCCCAGCTCGCTCACAGGCTTCTCATTTCACCTGCGCTCTCATAACACAGAGCCACCTAGTTTTATTTGCGATCTGATACGTATGCTAACATTAGCATTAGCGTAACTTGTAAGCTGTGCAACAATCACTGATGAAATGGCACTAAAGCAATGCACTGCTAACACAATATATAAGTAAAAGAATACGTTTCGCGTCCGGATGTATTAATTTAAACATTAGAATATATTCTAATATTTAATTATAATTTATTATACAGCTCCTCACAGCAGCAGTAGAACACTCCATTGACTTGAATGCAATTCTTCCGATCATTTTTTCTTGATAACAGAACTCTCAAACCAATAATGACCGCAGCCCCAATGCAATCTCTGTTTGTAATTCAGGTGTGTAAAATACTGCCATTACTCTGCAAGTACAACAAGCTATCAGCGCCTGTCACTACATTGTGCAGTTTTTCTGCACACTTGTCTGTGTAGAGAAGCTAGCGGAGCTAGCCACGCTCAATAAACAAATACATATCAATCAATCAACACCATTAAACGTCAATCGGACAATACAGTATACATATACATCCTTAACACACATGCACGGACGATTTCAGAATTTGCTGTCAACGTTTTCATGACAAAAATACTGTTTTCAAGTGACAAAAAGCGATCGCGAAAAACCCGGAAGTAACCATGAAACAGCTAGCTAGCTTAGCTGTTACCTGCCTAGCACGTCCCGGTGAAACCTTTGGGAGCTAACTATTTTATTTGCAGTCATTAAATACATTTCTAATTATAAGGGTTGTCTAATATTTGTTCAAATATGTATATATTTTTTATTTTAGAATTATATTAAAATTTTGAAGTCGAAGCCCTGGTGTTAAGCAGCGCTGTAGAGACTAGAGGACGCAGGCTGTTCGCTGCTTGTTCTGTGAGTGGAGGAGAACGAGCGGCCCGCTCAGTCTATACTCAGCACTTTTCACTGCCTGAATTTCATACACAGTGGAATCAATGACCTCAAGTTTTCAATTAAATTATGTATTATGATACAACTTCTATGTAGTAAAAAGCATTTTTATGAACTACTTAGAAAAAAAATCGGGTATAGCTTCTTTAATACGTACCTGTGTGATCTTAGTCCGTGCGCTCTGTCATGCAAACGGAGCAAAAACGGGAGCACAAACGCAGCCTCCTCTGTATACTGTATAGGACCCAAAAGGTAGCTCCCGCTAGAAGCTACCAAACTCTTCCAAGTGTTCCCTATTAAATGTATATAGTTACGTAACGTGTTACACTGCAAAGTATAGTAACACAGAAATGTAACTGTCGATTTTCTCAGCGGATAAAACGGGTACTATATTGTGAGGCGTAGTAATCTGAGGTGCGCTACGTCCGCGCACTAACTTCTCTCCGGAGACTTCTCTCTCGCTCACTTCCGTCAATAGAAGCAGCGTGACTTGTAATACACACAGTAGCAGCGAGAGAGAAGTCTCCGGAGAGAAGTTAGTGCGCGGACGTAGCGCTCCTAACTTATCTGGAGCCGGGTTTCTCCAGGTGAGACAGGGAGCGTCCTCAGGTTGCACAGAGAGCAGCAGAAGCGCCTCAGCTCCTCCCCCTTCCTGCGCCTCCCCCTCCTGCACCTCCCCCTTCCTGCGCCTCCCTCTCCTGCACCTCCTGCTGAAGCTCCGCCCACACTGAGGACAGGATAAGGTTTTTTTAAGAGACCAATTCCAGAATAGAGAGAATATGAATGTTTACAGCAGTTGGTCAAAGCTTTAGAATGTCATGTACAAACAGTTTCAAATCATGAATTCAGAGTTTTTGGAGTTTCCCTTAAAAATGTCACGCGGTGCGACCGACGATCACCTTAAAAAATATTCATTTATTCAGCATAACTTATATTTTTCAGTGATATAAAGTGTCTAGAAACTAGTATAGATTTATGTAGAACTTTCACACATGCAGATTCATACAAGCCTCTTATTCACATGTAGATTGCTTTTTTTTCTGTAAATTGCATAAAAATTATATCATAAAAAAAAATGGCATAAACTTCAGCAAACCCCATCAGTGTTCAAGTTCCAACATATTTTAATCAGAAAAAAATGTAATTTGTGTAAAAAGATTCTTTTAAAACCACTGTGTTGAGGTGACCTTCACATCCATGTATTTTTCTGGATATTTCAAAAATCATTAAGAAACGAGAAGAAAAACATTAAACTGAAGATCTCCAACGGTTCATTCTGTGGGATCAAAATAGTTTTTAGTCAGCACCAACTGTGAAAGTCCTTTACTCTCATCAGACCCACACCTCACCTGTGAAAGTCCTTTACTCTCATCAAACCCACACCTCACCTGTGAAAGTCCTTTACTCTCATCAGACCCACACCTCACCTGTGAAAGTCCTTTACTCTCATCAGACCCACACCTCACCTGTGAAAGTCCTTTACTCTCATCAGACCCACACCTCACCTGTGAAAGTCCTTTACTCTCATCAGACCCACACCTCACCTGTGAAAGTCCTTTACTCTCATCAGACCCACACCTCACCTGTGAAAGTCCTTTACTCTCATCAGACCCACACCTCACCTGTGAAAGTCCTTTACTCTCATCAGACCCACACCTCACCTGTGAAAGTCCTTTACTCTCATCAGACCCACACCTCACCTGTGAAAGTCCTTTACTCTCATCAGACCCACACCTCACCTGTGAAAGTCCTTTACTCTCATCAGACCCACACCTCACCTGTGAAAGTCTGTTCTGTCACTGGTACCTTTGGTTCAGACCAGTTGTGTCCATGGTTCTGTGTCTGTTCTGTCACTGGTACCTTTGGTTCAGAGCTCCCTCGGTCGCCGTGGAAACTGCAGACTGCTGTTTAAAGCTGGGGTACCTGACTTTAGAACCACACACATTGAACTTTGTGACAAAATCCATCCAACAAGTTCCATTTATTAATGTTTTATTATTTTTTTGATCATAAATGACAATGGTTACACACACACCCCCATGGTCTAGGTCTTGATGGTATCTCATGACATATAATTAGATGATTATATAAGAAGCCGCAGTAAACACACAGTATTATGTACACACAATAAAAGACACTAAATACAGATAATATAGAAACAGATAATATTGTTTTCACATCTGTGTATGATCCGTGTGTGAATGTGCCATACAAGTGTCGTTGATAAATGAGACAGATTCCATCCACAGCTTTTTCATTCTGAGCCCAAACAGAGAGAAATAAAACAACAGGATCAAAGCTGAACAGAAGGAGGCGTTTACACCCAGAGCATCATGGGAAATATTTACACTTCACTCATTTCTCCTGCTCCCTCTCCTCCTCTCTCCTCTCCTGGTCCGTCTCCTCCTCTCTCCTCTCCTGGTCCGTCTCCTCCTCTCTCCTCTTCTGGTCCGTCTCCTCCTCTCTCCTCTCCTCTCCTCCTGGTCCGTCTCCTCCTCTCTCCTCTCCTGGTCCATCTCCTCCTCTCTCCTCATCTGGTCCGTCTCCTCCTCTCTCCTCTCCTCTGGTCCGTCTCCTCCTCTCTCCTCTCCTGGTCCATCTCCTCCTCTCTCCTCATCTGGTCCGTCTCCTCCTCTCTCCCTCTCCTGGTCCGTCTCCTCCTCTCTCCTCTCCTCCTGGTCCGTCTTCTCCTCTCTCCTCTCCTCCTGGTCCGTCTCCTCCTCTCTCCTCTCCTGGTCCGTCTCCTCCTCTCTCCTCTCCTGGTCCGTCTCCTCCTCTCTCCTCTCCTGGTCCGTCTCCTCCTCTCTCCTCTCCTGGTCCGTCTCCTCCTCTCTCCTCTCCTGGTCCGTCTCCTCCTCTCTCCTCTCCTGGTCCGTCTCCTCCTCTCTCCTCTCCTGGTCCGTCTCCTCCTCTCTCCTCTCCTGGTCCGTCTCCTCCTCTCTCCTCTCCTGGTCCGTCTCCTTCTCTCTCCTCTTCTGTGATGACCTCATTCATCAGGATCATGGTCTCATGTGTCTCACTAGCGCCTCTTCTGGACTTAACCTGAAACAACAAGACATCCACTGGTCTGAACCAGGTCTGAACCAGGTCTAAGCCAGGTCTGAACCAGGTCTAAGCCAGGTCTGAAGCAGGTCTGAACCAGGTCTGAACCAGGTCTGAAGCAGGTCTGAAGCAGGTCTGAACCAGGTCTGAACCAGGTCTGAACCAGGTCTGAACCAGGTCTGAACCACAGTCGCTGTAGCAGAAGCAGTAGCAGCACCTTGTATAAGCATAAGTTGTTTTGCAGTAGCAGTAGCAGTAGTAACTTGAAGCGTCCCTTCTCAGAGTCTGTCCTGTACATGTGTGTGTCTGGTGTACTGCAGAAGTCTGTCCTGTACATGTGTGTGTCTGGTGTACTGCAGAAGTCTGTCCTGTACATGTGTGTGTCTGGTGTACTGCAGAAGTCTGTCCTGTACATGTGTGTGTCTGGTGTACTGCAGAAGTCTGTCCTGTACATGTGTGTGGCAAACAAAATTAAACAATGGATAAAACAAATCAAAGAAGACGCAAAAACACAAAATATTTCATTAATCGACCTGGTATCCACCTGGTAGATCTGACGAAGGATAACTGAAGCACATTTCTTGAAGCACTGTGGGCACATCCCCAAGCCCAGTCAAAGGAGCTCAGGGAGGTCTTTTAGCAGGTGAGGCCACTTTTAAAGAGGCCAAGTCCTGCAGTACCCGGGCCTCTCCCCCGGGTCACTCCCCTCCCTCTGGGCCCTCTCCCCCGGGTCGTTCCCCTCCCTCTGGGCCCTCTCCCCCGGGTCGTTCCCCTCCCTCTGGGCCCTCTCCCCCCGGGTTGCTACCCTCCCTCTGGGCCCTCTCCCCCGGGTCGCTCCCCTCCCTCTGGGCCCTCTCCCCCCGGGTCGCTCCGGGCTAGGATATAAAAACAAAACAAGAACAAAAAATAAAGTAGTAGTAGTATTAGTAATACCTTTTAGTAGCAGAAGTAGTAGTACCTTTTGATGTAGCTGTAGTAGTAGAAGTAACACCTTGTCGTAGTAGTAGTATTAGCAGTAACTTGTAGTAGCTATAGTAGTAGAAGTAGTAGTACCATGTTGTAGCTATAGTAGTAGAAGTAGTAGTACCATGTTGTAGTAGTAGTAGTACCGCTACAGGATTGATTTTAAAGTCCTTCTGTTTGTCTATAAATGCCTGAATGGCCTTGCTCCGTGCTATCTGTCTGACCTACTGACGTCTGTCTGACCTACTGACGTCTGCCTGACCTACTGACGTCTGTCTGACCTACTGACGTCTGTCTGACCTACTGACGTCTGTCTGACCCACTGACGTCTGTCTGACCTACTGACGTCTGTCTGACCCACTGACGTCTGTCTGACCCACTCACGTCTGTCTGACCTACTGACGTCTGTCTGACCCACTGACGTCTGTCTGACCCACTGACGTCTGTCTGACCCACTGACGTCTGTCTGACCCACTGACGTCTGTCTGACCCACTGACGTCTGTCTGACCTACTGACGTCTGTCTGACCTACTGACGTCTGTCTGACCCACTGACGTCTGTCTGACCCACTGACGTCTGTCTGACCTACTGACGTCTGTCTGACCTACTGACGTCTGTCTGACCTACTGACGTCTGTCTGACCCACTGACGTCTGTCTGACCCACTGACGTCTGTCTGACCTACTGACGTCTGTCTGACCCACTGACGTCTGTCTGACCCACTGACGTCTGTCTGACCTACTGACGTCTGTCTGACCTACTGACGTCTGTCTGACCCACTGACGTCTGCCTGACCTACTGACGTCTGTCTGACCTACTGACGTCTGCCTGACCTACTGACGTCTGCCTGACCTACTGACGTCTGTCTGACCTACTGACGTCTGTCTGACCCACTGACGTCTGTCTGACCCACTGACGTCTGTCTGACCTACTGACGTCTGTCTGACCCACTGACGTCTGTCTGACCCACTGACGTCTGTCTGACCCACTGACGTCTGTCTGACCCACTGACGTCTGTCTGACCCACTGACGTCTGTCTGACCCACTGACGTCTGTCTGACCCACTGACGTCTGTCTGACCTACTGACGTCTGTCTGACCCACTGACGTCTGTCTGACCCACTGACGTCTGTCTGACCTACTGACGTCTGTCTGACCTACTGACGTCTGTCTGACCTACTGACGTCTGTCTGACCCACTGACGTCTGCCTGACCTACTGACGTCTGTCTGACCCACTGACGTCTGTCTGACCTACTGACGTCTGTCTGACCCACTGACGTCTGTCTGACCTACTGACGTCTGTCTGACCTACTGACGTCTGTCTGACCCACTGACGTCTGTCTGACCCACTGACGTCTGTCTGACCTACTGACGTCTGTCTGACCCACTGACGTCTGTCTGACCTACTGACGTCTGTCTGACCTACTGACGTCTGTCTGACCTACTGACGTCTGTCTGACCCACTGACGTCTGCCTGACCTACTGACGTCTGTCTGACCTACTGACGTCTGTCTGACCTACTGACGTCTGTCTGACCCACTGACGTCTGCCTGACCTACTGACGTCTGTCTGACCCACTGACGTCTGTCTGACCTACTGACGTCTGTCTGACCCACTGACGTCTGTCTGACCTACTGACGTCTGTCTGACCTACTGACGTCTGTCTGACCCACTGACGTCTGTCTGACCCACTGACGTCTGTCTGACCTACTGACGTCTGTCTGACCCACTGACGTCTGTCTGACCTACTGACGTCTGTCTGACCTACTGACGTCTGTCTGACCTACTGACGTCTGTCTGACCCACTGACGTCTGCCTGACCTACTGACGTCTGTCTGACCTACTGACGTGTGCAGAGTGATTGACAGCAGGCAGGGTGTGGTTCCCAGAGGGAGAGAGCAGCTGGAAGGAGCCTCCTGGGAACTGAGGCTTCACCGAGCACTGGACCGAGAACTGAGACCCCAACTGCACACGCACCACCTGCACCCCGACCTGGGAGACCTGGACCTGGGAGACCTGGACCTGGGAGACCTGGGCCTGGGAGTCCTGGGCCTGGGAGACCTGGGCCTGGGAGTCCTGGGCCTGGGAGTCCTGGACCTGGGAGGCCCCCACAGTCACAGAGAGGGACAGGACTGGACGGTTCAGTAAGTCTGCAGAGACAGAGACATCAGCTCCAGCAGAGATTTAAGTTAGACTTTGACTTTTACCTGAACACATCACCTCCGCACCAGACGAGGAGGAGGCGAAAGTGTTGTCATAAACACAGTCTATCACTTTAGTCTTCCTCCTCTTCATGCAGACAGATGAGATCATCCACACATGACTGACTGGAAAACCATCTCTCTGACGTCCAGAAACAGCAGACCCACAGTCCAGGTCTCTGCACACAGCAGCTGAGTCCTCCTCGGTCCAGCCTCCTCTCTCCTTCTCCACTCGTCCCCACTCTCCTCTGAGTCTGAGCTCCACTGTCCCGGTGCAGCGACTGGCCCCTCCCACCAGCCTGAGCGGCTCTGAGCAACACAACAACTCTTCAGACACACAAACACATTTGAGAAAACTGGATTGGACACAGACAAGTGAGACACAAAAACATGACAACATTTGGTTCTATTATAGAGCAACGGACAATACACTTATTTACACTTTATTTTAACACACACACAAACACACACACACACTTACACAAACACATGAAGACACACACAAACAAACACATACACACAGACATGCATACACACTCAAACACGTACACACACAGAGACATACACACACATACACACACACAGATATACACAAACACATGAAGACACACACAAACAAACACATACACACAGACATGCATACACACTCAAACACGTACACACACAGAGACATACACACACACACACATACACACACACAGATATACACAAACACACAGACAGATATACACAAACACGCACACACACCTACACAAACTGACTCACACAGACACACAAATTGACACACATGCACACGCACACACGCACACACACAGATACACACATAAACAAACACGGGCCCACACAAAAATAAGCACACAAACACGCACACACATGCTGACACACACGCACACAGGCTCACACATATAAACACACATATATACACACATATAGGGAGAGGGAAACTTTAAGTTTGGAGGGTAATGTGTTGCAGTGGTGGAAACAACAAGTGGATCTTAGTCTCATTAGTTTAAAAATGTACAAAAACACAAAGTTACTGAAATAAATCATTTCATATTCTCAAAAGAGGTGTTTTTGTTTTACTTATTTAACCAAATTAAATATGGTTCAAAGTTCCTTAAAGAATCTGTAGAGTTGGTTTTGTTTCAGATAAACTGCTGAAAGTGTTTTGCAGCAGATCATATCAACTCTGATGTTCTCACTGATGGAAAGCCCTGACTCTGAGAGAAGTATTCATCAACCATATTGTTATTAGAATATATTCATCAACCAAATTGTTATTAGAATATATTCATCAACCATATTGTTATTAGAATATATTCATCAACCATATTGTTATTAGAATATATTCATCAACCATATTGTTAAGAAGGACATTTATTAGAATATTCTCAGAGAATTAAAAACTAATATAAATATCAGTTCTCACAGGTGTGTAACTGATTATCTGGGGTCTTGTGGAATAAATGGAAACTCATAATTAATACTGAAAAATACTTGTTTAGACTTGAACACGTCACTGAACAGAAGTTTGTCACACCTCACAGACTCACAAACCAGATTCTTTACAATCAAAATTCTAAATAATGTTATCCACAAAAAGATGCTCAAGATTTGGGGTCTGCAGGAATCAGACTCATGCGGCTTCTGCCAAACAGATGTTGAATCATCTGAGACTGATTCTGGTTCTGTCCTGTGGGGGCAGCATTTTGGGTTATTATGTATAAAAGAATACAAATATAGACATCCATCCGTCCGTTTTCTTCCGCTTCATCCGTTGCCGGGTCGCGGGGGCAGCAGTCTAAGCAGAGACGCCCAGACTTCCCTATCCACACACACCTCCTCCAGATCGTCCGGGGGGACCCCAAGGCGTTCCCAGGCCAGCTGAGAGACATAGTCCCTCCAGCGGGTCCTGGGTCTTCCCCGGGGCCTCCTCCCGGTGGGACGTGCCCGGAACACCTCCCCAGGGAGGCGTCCAGGAGGCATCCGGAACAGATGCCCGAGCCACCTCAACTGGTTCCTCTCGACGTGGAGAAGCAGCGGCTCTACTCCGAGCTCCTCCCGTGTGACTGAGCTCCTCACCCTATCTCTAAGGGAGCGCCCAGCCACTCTGCGGAGGAAGCTCATTTCGACCGCTTGTATCCGCGATCTCGTTCTTTCGGTCATTACCCAAAGCTCATGACCATAGGTGAGGGAGGGAACGAAGATTGACCGGTAAATCGAGAGCTTTGCCTTTCGGCTCAGCTCCCTCTTTACCACAACGGTCCGATACAGCTCTGACTGCAGACGCTGCTCCCTCTTTACCACAACGGTCCGATACAGCGACCGCATCACTGCGCACGCTGCACCGATCCGCCTGTCAATCTCACGCTCCATCCTTCCCTCACTCGTGAACAAGACCCCGAGATACTTGAACTCCTCCACTTGAGGAAGGACCTCTCCACCCACCTGCAGAGGGCAAGGCACCTTTTTCTGGTCGAGCACCATGGCCTCGGATTTGGAGGTGCTGATTCTCATCCCAGCCGCTTCACACTCGGCTGCAAACCGCTCCAGTGCATGTTGCAGGTCCTGGTTCGTTGGAGCCAACAGGACAACATCGTCCGCAAAAAGAACCGGACCCCCTCCGGCCCCTGGCTGCGCCTAGAAATTCTGTCCATAAATACAGTGAACAGAACCGGTGACAAAGGGCAGCCCTGTCGGAGGCCAACATTCACCGAGCACAGGTCTGACTTACTGCCGGCAATGCGAACACAGCTCTGGCTCCGGTCATACAGGGACCGAACAGCCCTCAGCAGAGGACCCCGGACCCCGTACTCCCGGAGAACCCTCCAGAGAACCCCCCGGGGAACACGGTCAAACGCCTTCTCCAAATCCACAAAGCACATGTGGACAGGTTGGGCGAACTCCCATGAACCCTCGAGTATCCGATGGAGAGTGTAGAGCTGGTCCCTCCTGGACTGCCACCTTAACGTGGTGGGGGAGTTTGAGTACTCGGATGATCCTGGGAGCTATGCTGTCTGGGGCTTCATGCCCCTGGTAGGGTCTCCCATGGCAGACAGGTCTCAGGTGACAAGTCAGATGAAGCGCAGTCCGAAGACACCATGGACAGCACTAATTCAAGAGCAGTGACGTCGCCCGGCATGGCGCAGCCGGGGCCCCACCCTGGAGCCAGGCCTGGGGTCGGGGCTCGTATGCGAGCGCCTGGTGGCCGGGCCTTAGCCCATGGGGCCCGGCCGGGCTCAGCCCAAAGGGGTGACGTGGGCAGTCCCTCCTGTGGGCCCTCCACCTGCAGAGGGGTCCGTGGTGGCGAAACGGTGCAGAGAGGACTGGGCGGCAGTCGAAGGCGGAGACATCGGCGACCGAGTCCACACACACATATAGACATTTAAACTGAATATTAAGTCATGTCTTTTGTCAATATCATTAGGGTTCTTTGGAGACTTATAACATAAAGAAAGTGTTTCACTTTTGATATTTAAGTCAAGTGAGAAAGATTTAAATACTGTGAGCTTTATTATGTTGAACACTTTCACAATTTAGCAGAATGTTCAGTTGAAACAGAGCAAAAAAAGCTCCAAAAAAGGTGAAGATTCTTGATGCCTTCTCTTTGGAAAAAAGTCTGATTATTATTCTTCTTATTTGTTTTCTGTCCTTGCTTTAGGATTTTGTTATGCTTTTATGGATTGATTGATTTACATTGTACTAAAGCCCCGCCCACCTTAGCCCCCGCCTCTAAAAAGTTGTCTACCTACAGCTTACTAGATTTCTTATAATCAACAACTCATTTGATATGTTTCAGTCCGGCTTTAGACCCCACCACAGCACTGAGACTGCTCTTGTTAAGGTTACAAACAATATCCGGCTGAACACTGACGCAGGCAAAGTCTCAATCTTAATCTTGTTAGATCTGAGTGCTGCCTTTGACACTGTCGACCATGAGATCCTCTTACAGAGATTAGAGGACTGGGTTGGAGTCGCTGGCACCGCCCTAAGTTGGTTTAGGTCTTACCTTGAGGACAGGAAGTACTTTGTGGAGATTGGAAACTGTGTCTCAGATCATATGGCCCTGACCTGTGGAGTACCACAGGGGTCGATCCTGGGACCTCTTCTGTTCAATCTCTACATGCTGCCGTTAGGTCAGTTAATACGCAGAAACGAAGTTTTTCATAACTATGCAGACGACACTCAGATCTATGTCTCACTGACTGCAGGAGAACATGGACCAGTGGACTCACTCCTTCACTGTATCCAACAGATCAGTGAGTGGATGCAAAACAACTTCCTTCAGCTAAACGCAGACAAAACTGAAATGATTGTCTTTGGTCCCCAGAAACAAAGAGAGAGCGTCATCTGTCACCTACAGTCTCTCTCCCTAAAACCTTCCAACAAGGTCAGAAATCTAGGGGTAATACTGGACTCAGACTTACATTTTAATAGCCACATCAAATCAGTAACATCAGCAGCTTTTTACCATCTAAAAAACATTGCCAGGATCAAAAACATAGTGTCTAAAGCAGACTTGGAGATTCTTATCCATGCATTTGTCTCCAGTAGGTTAGACTACTGCAATGGCCTGCTCACAGGTCTGTCCAAACAGGCTGTAAAACAGCTGCAGTACATTCAAAATGCAGCAGCTCCAGTCCTGACTAGAACCAGGAAGTACGACCACATTAGTCCTGACAAGAACCAGGAAGTACGACCATATTAGTCCAGTCCTCAGGTCTCTGCACTGGCTTCCTGTGGCTCAGAGAATAGACTTTAAAACAGCTCTGCTTGTTACAAGTCTCTCCATGGCCTCGCACCAAAATATATTAGTGACATATTTTGGGCGGCACGGTGGCTGAGTGGATAGCACTCTCGCCTCTCAGCAAGAAGGTCCTGGGTTCGAATCCCGGCCGGACCAGGGCCTTTCTGAGTGGAGTTTGCATGTTCTCCCCATGTCTGCGTACAGTAGGTCCCATTTCGTTTTGTCGTCTTCACTCACGCTTTTCATGAAACACGCAGCTGCGTGAAACATATTACATCCTATCGCCACTAGGTGGCAGGTTAAGTCCGCTTTAGCTCTGCCAGCGACTTAAACGCTCAGGTATAAGACTGCGTGCAAACCTGTTTTGTCTAGTGATACTATGTTGGCCGAATGGTTAGCGTTGCAGATTAGGACCCGGGGAATCCGGGTTCGATTCTTGTCTGAGGCAGTTTAGGTTGCACACCTTTTGGTTGCTTGTGAGCAATTACGTAACGTTATCAGCTTGTTATCTTCTTTCCTTGTCAAAATGAAATGTCATGTTGTAAAATTGGCATTTTTATTCCTGCAGTTTGGTTGGTGCTGATTGTGGAGTTGAATTCCAATTGTATTTAAAGTTTACATGTTTATCAAGCGTGCACCGGTCTGCGCTACACTCACCTGAGAGAGACAGAGAGACAGAGAGAGAGAGAGGTGTGCGAAGGACAAACCTGCTGTTTACACAAAACTAAGAACTCTACATTAGACTCATCCATGAATATAATCAGCGCATCTCTAGCTTTAAAGGAGCAATATGTAATATTTGCATGTCAAGTCATCATTAAATGACCCGAATATTTCAAAAGGCGTTATTAAATCATACTCTTTTCGAATTCATCTTTAACTGATAACAGTAGTTCAGCCGAGATATTTGATTATCAAAATTAGTTTTACGACCCGTAAAAGTTGTTATTGTTTTGATTTTGATGTCCTACCCTCCGCCGTTTCGCCAATCAGGAAGTGTCATGTAAGTCCGTGATTGGGTTGCCAGAACTCCGCGCGGCTCATTAATCTCAGAGGTAAAATAACATGTGGCGCAGAACTAAAAAAGGTCTTGTTATGACTCTCAAATAATTCATGACAAAACAAAGACTAAAACGAGGATTTATATCGGGACGCCTTTGAACAATTGAGACAGCTGATAAAAGTTCACGTGTAATGCAGAATTTTCTAGTTTGACTCCGTTCTTCACAGAGTCTCTATTCGTGTCAATCGGTGGTCTAGTGGTCTAAACTGTGCGCTTACGATGCAAGAACCCGGGTTTGATCCCGGGCTATGTTTTTTTGTATTTATTGCATGTTATCACATTCTATGACAAATTGCTCTAAAAACGGTAAAAGACGAAGGTCAAGACGTTTTTTTTGCAGATTATAGCTTAATTGTAAAAATAATCATTTAAGACCACATGTACCCCAATTAAAATAATGTTAGTCTCTTTTTGATGTGGGACTTTTACATGTTTGTCTAAAAAATAGGGAATAAATAAAATTGAAAGGTGATATCCTCTTGAGCAAACCCTGATGTTGATACGCTGAAGAAATACGTTCCAACATCCATTCTTCCCACTCCTATTTTGGACATCAATTGCTTATTTATTTTGCATAAACTATGTATAATTACATTGCTTGTTTTTGTTTTTTATCTCAAATGTCCAAATAATAATAATAAAAAAACATTAATCAAAACATTCATTCAGCATTAGCACGGCTGTCATGGCAATGTGAATGGAGACGGACAAACAACTGATAAAATAATTCCCTGTGTTTGCTGCTGGATTTGGTGTGAATCTGGCAACCTGAGTCAGGGAGAGTGGGAGAGGACTACAAAATATTGACTGTGACTGCAGTACCACTTTTGGCCAGATTTTTACATATTGTTCCTTTAAGTCATCTTTTATTTCAGAACAATCACTGCATGAAAAGGGTGATTTTCGTCTCTTTTCGGCCCTGTATATTACTGTGAAACTTCTGGGATTCGGCTGTTGACGGTAGTTTGTTGTCCCCTCCTCCCTCCTCCACAGGAGGCTTTAACATGTAAATGACAATGCTGTGAGCTATACAAATGCTAATCAGGGTTGAGGGGGTGCACAACTTGATCCATGCTGCACAACTCTTTCAGTCAGTCTGCAGCATGGATCAGGTCAGCACACTGTAGACCCGGATTTTGTAAATGCTCAAACTGTTTACACACACACACACACACACACACACACACACACACACACACACACACACACACACACACACACACACAGCACACAGAGAAATATTTCATCATGATTGATTATAGCTTGTCATGTCAAAATCAATTAAATAAATCCAATAGGACAAAAGACATGTTGAAAGTGTAAGTGCTCATCAAAGGATATATGTATGTACAGTACAGACCAAAAGTTTGGATTTTGTCTTTTTTTTCATGACTATGAACATTGTAGATTCACACTGAAGGCATCCAAACTGAATTAACTCATCTGGAATTATGTACATACCTAAAAGAAAAAGTATGAACCAACTGAAAATATGTGTTATAATTCTCGGTTCAAAGTAGCACCATATATATATATATATATATATATGTGTGTGTGTGTATGGCATTAAAACGTTGTTTTAATGCCATAAAACAGTTCATTCAGTTAATTTCCTCTATAAATTCATTCATGTCATTGATGGCCTAATAATAGTGTAGTAGCCTACATAGGATACAATATATGCAGCATAATATGAATATATATATTTATATAAATATTATTACATTAATTATGAGGCAGGGTGACCAATAGTGACAGATCTGCTAGCCAATCACGAGAGATTATACTTATTTGAAAGTAGTGATTTCATCCAATGGGGAGTAAGCTACTAATGGGGAGTAATCCCACTGGGCTGGCCACGTGTGATTTTTCTGCCTGCCTGTATCTGTCTGTCTGTATCTGTCTGTCTGTCTGTCTGTCTGTCTGTCTGTCTTGTCTGTATCTGTCTGTCTGTCTGTATCTGTCTGTCTGTCTGTATCTGTCTGTTTGCCTGTATCTGTCTATCTGCCTGTATCTGTCTGTCTGTATCTGTCTATCTGTCTGTATCTGTCTGTATCTGTCTGTCTGTCTGTATTTGTCTGTCTGTCTGTATTTGTCTGTCTGTATCTGTCTGTTTGTCAGTATCTGTCTGTCTGTATTTGTCTGTCTGTATCTGTCTGTCTGTATATATCTGTATATATCTGTCTGTATCTGTCTGTCTGTATCTGTCTGTATCTGTCTGTCTGTATCTGTCTGTCTTTCTCTGTCTGTATCTGTCTGTCTGTATCTGTCTGTCTGTATCTGTCTGTCTGTATATATCTGTATCTGTCTGTATCTGTCTGTCTGTATCTGTCTGTCTTTCTCTGTCTGTATCTATCTACATTATTTTGTGTGTGTTAATGATTTATTGTAACAATGGGTTTGGGCACATGCCTGATGTTTATGTGCTCTGGGTTTGGCTCCAGCGACTCTCGGGGCCGGGGTTCCAGTCTCATCAAGTCTTTGTGAGTTTGTGTCCCAGATGAAAAGAGCCACAGTCGCGTTTAGTGGGAGCATGTTAAGTTTATTTTGACAACTTCATTTGTCCAAGTCTGATGTCACGGTCTGACGGCGCGGCTTTAACTTTCACTCCCCAAGATGCCCTCATGTCTAACTTTCTGAAAAGTCTTTGATGAAGAAAGTCTCTGTGAGCGGCAAAGACCGAGGGTCTGCTGTAAACGGAGACAGAAGTACGTAAAGAATATACTAAGGATTTAGTTTACTTGGATGAACAGTGTTACCGTAGTAACAGTAGAGTAGGGTATAGGGATATTTGGCCTTTGTGGCTGAGTGGTTAGCATCACAACAACCTTATATTGTCTGGTGTAGAAGAACCCAATACTTTTAAGAAGTTCAGACAAACGCATGTTGTTACTATCGTATCTTTCTATGTGTCTATCTACCTTTGTTTGCAAGACACGTTAATAACATCTATCCATAGAAACATTTAAAATGTATTTGTTTTAAAATCCACTAGAAGCTGCATGTTTTTCATTTCAAAGAACACGTTTGTTCTTTTCACAGAAACAGAACTTTGTGGAGATAAAACAGACCACATTTTAACTATTGCAAAAGAAAGAGCCACGTGAGTCACTTCCACAGAGTCATGTTTTCAGAAAGATGTGACGTAATGTTATTTTCTTGTGTGTCTCCTAAAAACAATCCATCCTTAAAAATGACCCATTAGACTTTTTTAAACATGAGCAAATCATGTTAAAAAACTGTTAAAACCCCAGTTTGTGTGTTCTCAACATGTCAGTGTAGGTTTCCTCCGGGTACTCCAGTTTATATATGTAATAGTTCTAAATGTAAAGAGTGATGGTTGGAGGATTCTGTTATATCTGAAGTGTAAAGTGCTTTGTGTGACCTTGGGCTGTGAAATGCGCTATATAAATAATTACTTACTTGTTGTGACACTGGGCGTTCCACTGCTTTGGTCCAGCCCCAGAAAAGGGTTTAGATCTCGTCTTAGGCACAACCGATGTGGGCGGGTCCCGGCTCAAAAATATCCATAAGCATGTGCGCTGACATACTTGCAATACTACCCCAGGCCTGGGGGGGTGTACCCGGAAACAGAATTATCCAATGCTTTTGTATGCCGTCTTCTTCCCTCTCGAAAACGGCTTCACAGGATGGTCCAAAAGTGGGTCTTGGTCCAAAAGTGGCTCTTGGTCCAAAAGTGGCTCTTGGTCCAAAAGTGGCTCTTGGTCCAAAAGTGGGTCTTGGTCCAAAAGTGGGTCTTGGTCCAAAAGTGGGTCTTGGTCCAAAAGTGGCTCTTGGTCCAAAAGTGGCTCTTGGTCCAAAAGTGGTTCTTGGTCCAAAAGTGGCTCTTGGTCCAAAAGTGGCTCTTGGTCCAAAAGTGGCTCTTGGTCCAAAAGTGGCTCTTGGTCCAAAAGTGGCTCTTGGTCCAAAAGTGGCTCTTGGTCCAAAAGTGGCTCTTGGTCCAAAAGTGGCTCTTGGTCCAAAAGTGGGTCTTGGTCCAAAAGTGGCAGTGGCTCTTGGTCCAAAAGTGGGTCTTGGTCCAAAAGTGGCTCTTGGTCCAAAAGTGGTTCTTGTTCTAAAAGTGGCAGTGGCTCTTGGTCCAAAAGTGGGTCTTGGTCCAAAAGTGGCTCTTGATCCAAAAGTGGTTCTTGGTCCAAACGTGGGTCTTGGTCCAAAAGTGGTTCTTGGTCCAAAAGTGGTTCTTGGTCCAAAAGTGGTTCTTGGTCCAAAAGTGGCTCTTGGTCCAA
Organism: Knipowitschia caucasica; assembly: GCA_964034765.1. NCBI lineage: Eukaryota > Metazoa > Chordata > Actinopteri > Gobiiformes > Gobiidae > Knipowitschia > Knipowitschia caucasica. The sequence goes on along the minus strand of OZ035845.1, from coordinate 21,484,209 downwards.
AAGTGGCTCTTGGTCCAAAAGTGGCTCTTGGTCCAAAAGTGGCTCTTGGTCCAAAAGTGGCTCTTGATCCAAAAGTGGCTCTTGGTCCAAAAGTGGCTCTTGGTCCAAAAGTGGCTCTTGATCCAAAAGTGGCTCTTGGTCCAAAAGTGGCTCTTGATCCAAAAGTGGTTCTTGGTCCAAACGTGGGTCTTGGTCCAAAAGTGGTTCTTGGTCCAAAAGTGGTTCTTGGTCCAAAAGTGGTTCTTGGTCCAAAAGTGGTTCTGGTCCAAAAGTGGCTTCTTGGTCCAAAAGTGGTTCTTGGTCCAAAAGTGGTTCTTGGTCCAAAAGTGGCTCTTGGTCCAAAAGTGGCTCTTGGTCCAAAAGTGGCTCTTGGTCCAAAAGTGGTTCTTGGTCCAAAAGTGGCTCTTGGTCCAAAAGTGGTTCTTGGTCAAAAAGTGGCTCTTGGTCCAAAAGTGGCTCTTGGTCCAAAAGTGGCTCTTGGTCCAAAAGTGGCTCTTGGTCCAAAAGTGGGTCTTGGTCCAAAAGTGGCTCTTGGTCCAAAAGTGGCTCTTGATCCAAAAGTGGTTCTTGGTCCAAAAGTGGTTCTTGGTCCAAAAGTGGCTCTTGGTCCAAAAGTGGCTCTTGGTCCAAAAGTGGCTCTTGGTCCAAAAGAGGCTCTTGATCCAAAAGTGGCTCTTGGTCCAAAAGTGGCTCTTGGTCCAAAAGTGGCTCTTGGTCCAAAAGTGGCTCTTGTTCCAAAAGTGGCTCTTGGTCCAAAAGTGGCTCTTGGTCCAAAAGTGGCTCTTGGTCCAAAAGTGGTGGCTCTTGGTCCAAAAGTGGTCTTGGTCCAAAAGTGGCTCTTGGTCCAAAAGTGGCTCTTGGTCCAAAAGTGGCTCTTGGTCCAAAAGTGGCTCTTGGTCCAAAAGTGGCTTCTTGGTCCAAAAGTGGCTCTTGGTCCAAAAGTGGCTCTTGATCCAAAAGTGGCTCTTGGTCCAAAAGTGGCTCTTGGTCCAAAAGTGGTTCTTGGTCCAAAAGTGGCTCTTGGTCCAAAAGTGGTTCTTGGTCCAAAAGTGGTTCTTGGTCCAAAAGTGGTTCTTGGTCCAAAAGTGGTTCTTGGTCCAAAAGTGGTTCTTGGTCCAAAAGTGGTTCTTGGTCCAAAAGTGGCTCTTGGTCCAAAAGTGGCTCTTGGTCCAAAAGTGGCTCTTGGTCCAAAAGTGGCTCTTGGTCCAAAAGTGGTTCTTGGTCCAAAAGTGGCTCTTGGTCCAAAAGTGGTTCTTGGTCCAAAAGTGGCTCTTGGTCCAAAAGTGGCTCTTGGTCCAAAAGTGGCTCTTGGTCCAAAAGTGGCTCTTGGTCCAAAAGTGGGTCTTGGTCCAAAAGTGGCTCTTGATCCAAAAGTGGCTCTTGATCCAAAAGTGGTTCTTGGTCCAAAAGTGGTTCTTGGTCCAAAAGTGGCTCTTGGTCCAAAAGTGGCTCTTGGTCCAAAAGTGGCTCTTGTTCCAAAAGTGGCTCTTGATCCAAAAGTGGCTCTTGGTCCAAAAGTGGCTCTTGGTCCAAAAGTGGCTCTTGGTCCAAAAGTGGCTCTTGTTCCAAAAGTGGCTCTTGGTCCAAAAGTGGCTCTTGGTCCAAAAGTGGCTCTTGGTCCAAAAGTGGCAGTGGCTCTTGGTCCAAAAGTGAGTCTTGGTCCAAAAGTGGGTCTTGGTCCAAAAGTGGCTCTTGGTCCAAAAGTGGCTCTTGGTCCAAAAGTGGCTCTTGGTCCAAAAGTGGTTCTTGGTCCTCTTGGTTCCAGATGCTGTCGATGTTGAAGGGTGTATATATTTTGGACCAGTCTAGTTTAGCCGTTGTGGACTTTGAATGCGCTCGTTAAATGAATGCGGCTAGTGCAGCTAACACATGCACTAATGCGTTTTGTCACTGTTTCCTGAGGGAGGGGCTGCCGGCGGCCATTTTGAAAAAGCCCCATAGAAGCCAAAAGTGATGTCCGTTTGTTAGTTTCTACGGCGGAGAAAGGCGTGACTACATCTGTTCATATTTACAGCCTCTGGGCACAACAAACTGTAGCTGCCTTTTTAGTGTCAATTTGTCTGAGGTCCACAATGTTTTGAGGAGCCGCTTTTCCAAACATTCAAAACAATCAATAACATCTTTAAATCAACGCTAAACCATAAATATTTTTTGTATTTTTTGACTTGATTAATGATTCTGTGTCTGTCTGTTGTAGGGATGCAGGACTTCAACTACCTTTACAGTAACTGCTTCGAGATCACTCTGGAGCTGAGCTGTGATAAGTTCCCAGCGGCGTCTGCGTTGCCTCGAGAGTGGCTCGCCAACCGGGAGGCGCTGGTGTCGTACCTGGAGCAGGTCAGGAGCCCCCACAGAGAGGGCGTCTCAATCTGTGGCGCTTGTTCTGAGTTATTGCCCCCACTTCTTTGGTTCTAGTTTTTGAGGCTAGATTTCATGTCAGCATTTGTGGTTCTGTTTGAGACCTGGGATTTTAGTTCAGAGCGAAGTGGAGGATCCGGATTAGACTCAGATTCATATAAACATCTGGATGGAAGCTAACCCATTTCATTTCATTTATTTATTTATTTCCAACCTGCAGGTGTGTACAAGCATGAAAACAAAAAAAGTCCTTTTGGTTTACAGACTATTTTGAGGTGTAATTAAACAGTACTGGAGGAAGTGTGTGTGGATAGGGAAGTCTGGGCGTCTCTGCTTAGACTGCTGCCCCCGCGACCCGGCAACGGATAAAGCGGAAGAAAATGGATGGATGGATGGATTAAACAGTACTAAATAATTTATAATTTTCTTTCATAATGAGGTCCGGTCCCTGCAAAGAAATAGCATCTCCATGGCAGTAAGTGTAGGGCCCCATTCAAGAGGTGGTGTAGAGGCACTTCATGTGACATCACAACCGTTCAAAGACAGTCAAGGGCAGTTAAAAGTCTTTCCTCAGTGTTAAAAGTTACACACATTCTTTGTCAACTACTGTCTAATTAGTTCCTCATTCCGTGTCTAGAAGTGGTGACAATATTCAAAAACATAAGCAGGAAGTTGGTTTGTAGAAGCTTCATGCATCAAAACAAAATGGCGACTTTGTGAATTTACTAAGATTCACTGGGACCTCCCACTTCTTTGGAGCCCATGAGCACCTGGACTGGCAACCGCTTGGTATTTTACGGTGAAAAGAAGAAGAAAATCATGATCGGATGAAGGCATAACGCTGAAACGTCATGAATTAATATGATTTTTGGACGTCTGAGCTGAGTGTGCAATGCTAACCCTGTTTCCTGAGACTTTCCTGAGTTTAATCATTAACAAATCATGAACTGGGAAAACATTTGAACAACATTTCTTTCAAAGAATTGGTTATTTCTTATAGAGGCGTGTTGGTACCTGCCCTGACACTGTAATAGTAATCCAGAACAAGCCTGTTTGTGTTTGATCAGATGTGTTTGGTCTTATTTGATGACTGATTAATGGCTGTAGTTCCAGGACACTTTGTACCTACACAGGTTAAGTCTTGTGTGAGTGGGGTATAATTGTATGAGTGAGTAGTGAGCTGAGGACAAACAGGAAGTGAGCACAGGGACAGGAGATAATAGCATGTTTTTGATGCCGTGTGCTGTGCCTTATGCTCTCTCCAGGTCCATCATGGAATCAAGGGCATTATCTACGACGAGAACAACAATCCAGTGGGAAAAGCTGAGATCTCTGTGTCTGGAGTGAACCACGACGTGACCAGCGGTGAGGAGCAGGGTGCAACACTGACCTCTGCTGGTGAAAGATGGGGCTGCGTTCTCCACATCTAACATGTGTTTTCTCAGGAGCGGATGGAGACTACTTCAGGCTCCTGCTGCCGGGAACCTACACAGTGACGGCCTCTGCTGCAGGGTACCTCCCCTCCACCACCACAGTCACAGTCGGCCCCGCGGAAGCCATTTTGGTAAGATAAGATATCCCACAGTGGGACATTGTTTCTTAGCTGTAAATGCTTCAATACCAGTCCCAGTACTCAATAAATAAATATAATGCAGTACATTTATATATATACTGTACATATATATATATATATATACTGTACATATATATATATATATATACTGTACATATATATATATATATACTGTACATATATATATATACTGTACATATATATATATATATACTGTACATATATATATATATATATACTGTACATATATATATATATACTGTACATATATATATACTGTACATATATATATATATATACTGTACATATATATATATATACTGTACATTTATATATACTGTACATATATATATATATATATACTGTACATATATATATATACTGTACATATATATATATACTGTACATATATATATATACTGTACATATATATATATATATATACATATAGGACAGGATAAATATATAACTTATGTATCATTTGCTTTTGCAGCTAAACTTTTACTTGAAACCAGCACCAAAACAAAGCCTGAAAGTGAAGCCCCACAAGAGGAACCTGTCGTCGCACAAGGCCCCGCTCAAACTGGGCCCCAGATGAGGCCCCAGAGGAGGCCCCAGAGGAGGCCCCAGATGAGGCCTCAGAGGGGGGCCCCAGAGGAGGCCCCAATTGAGGCCCCAGTTGAGGCCTCAGAGGAGGCCCCAGAGGAGGCCCCAGATGAAGCCCAGAGGAGGCCCCAGATGAAGCCCCAGAGGAGGCCCCAGATGAAGCCCCAGATGAAGCCCCAGAGGAGGCCCCAGAGGAGGCCCCAGATGAGGCCCCAGATGAGGCCTCAGAGGAGGCCCCAGAGGAGGCCCCAGAGGAGGCCCCAGTTGAGGCCCCAGTTGAGGCCCCAGAGGAGGCCCCAGATGAAGCCCCAGAGGAGGCCCCAGAGGAGGCCCCAGTTGAGGCCCCAGTTGAGGCCCCAGAGGAGGCCCCAGAGGAGGCCCCAGTTGAGGCCCCAGAGGAGGCCCGTCACAGACTCTGACTATACCCACATAAGCTTAATGCAGCATCAATGGCAAACCCTGTCTTTTAAATCTCCATAATCAGAATAATGTGTTTGTTTGGTTCTTGTGAATAACTGTTGTATTTATGTAACCGATGTTTGATTCTATTTGTACATGATTCATGTTGATTTCTGTCACTGATGTTACAATTAGCAATTAATAGAAATAAAAGAATGTTTTTCCACTTTTATTTGGTTTGTTGTTTGTTTTTGACCATATTCTGTGAGAATTAACCACATTTAAACATGAATACATTAAATCATACTTTACCTCAAAGATTTCAACCTGAGGTTTTTTTTATCATGTCAGAAAAATAAAATATTGTTCGAAAGTTAATTAACTTCTGTCA
>OZ035845.1:21439443-21478872 GCA_964034765.1 Knipowitschia caucasica | reverse complement strand
TTTACTTTCTCTTTGAAGACAATCAGATGAAGCTTGGGGCAACACTGGCTCAGTTGGTAGCATTGGCCTATGAGCCTGAAGGTTGTTGGTTCAAGACTTTCTCCACTGACTGATTCAGCTTCTGAAGGGCTTCCACATGCAGGTGTGTCTACAAATGGCCTTTATTCACAGATAAAGCCCAGAGTGAGACCTGAGTAAGTACATTATTATCCATGTGTGTGTCGTGTTGGTCATACAGAGCGGCCGGAGAATGTGATCAGAGGGCGATTAGCGGCTGTGGGTGATGAGCGGCTGTGGGTGATTAGCACCTGTGGATGATTAGCGGCTGTGGGTGATGAGCGGCTGTGGGTGATTAGCACCTGTGGATGATTAGCGGCTGTGGGTGATGAGCGGCTGTGGGTGATTAGCACCTGTGGATGATTAGCGGCTGTGGGTGATGAGCGGCTGTGGGTGATTAGCACCTGTGGATGATTAGCGGCTGTGGGTGATGAGCGGCTGTGGGTGATTAGCGGCTGTGGGTGATTAGCACCTGTGGATGATTAGCGGCTGTGGGTGATGAGCGGCTGTGGGTGATTAGCACCTGTGGATGATTAGCAGCTGTGGGTGATGAGCGGCTGTGGGTAATGAGCGGCTGTGGGTGATTAGCACCTGTGGAGGATTAGCAGCTGTGGGTGATGAGCGGCTGTGGGTAATGAACGGGTGTGGGTGATTAGCACCTGTGGATGATTAGCACCTGTGGGTGATGAGCGGCTGTGGGTGATTAGCACCTGTGGGTGATTAGCACCTGTGGGTGATGAGCGGCTGTGGCTGCTCACCGTGCACGCCGCGGCCTGGATGATGGCGTCGAAGCCTCCCTCGGGGGCGTCGCGGTTCCTGGACACCATCTGCTTCTTGACCTCCTCCGTGAAGCGGGCGACCTCCTCCGTCAGAGACAGCACGTGTTTGTAACCGAACTGAGGCAGGCACGTGGTGTTGATGCTGTCACAGGGATCACACACTGGCGTTAAGAGGAGCACAGGGACTAGCCTCCTGCTGGGACTCTGAGGAGCACAGGGACTGGCCTCCTGCTGGGACTCTGAGGAGCACAGGGACTGGCCTCCTGCTGGGACTCTGAGGAGCACAGGGACTGGCCTCCTGCTGGTACTCTGAGGAGCACAGGGACTGGCCTCCTGCTGGGACTCTGAGGAGCACAGGGACTGGCATCCTGCTGTGGACTCTGAGGAGCACAGGGACTGGCCTCCTGCTGAGACTCTGAGGAGCACAGGGACTGGCCTCCTGCTGGTCCCAGAGTCAGGACTAAACATTTCAGATTAATCTTATTTGCCAGGTGCAGTATAAACACCACATTGGAATATATTTGCACCAGCAGAATAAAGAGCACAATTTCAGATTTATGCTGCTGAAATCTTCACAAAAATGTGAGACAGGCTTCTTCTCTGACAATGTTCACATCCAGGTTAAAGCACTTCAGTTGATCTGTGCTGTCCTGGGGATTTCTCTTTCTAATATACTGTGATAATTTATTATTCTGATTCCTTGTGTGATTTTGTTCAGTTCTTGCCTTGCCATAAAGAGCACATTCACTGTACTTTTGTATCGCCCTTTTAGCCATTGTCCATAATTGTCCATAATTGTGAATAAATGAGAGAGAGGGTCACTTTGAGGAGCCATTTGGACTTTTAAGGACTTTTAAAGAGGACATTCCTTCACTGGGGGAATGTTGTTGGTATTAACTATAGTTGTGGTGCAGTTAAAAATGATCAAAGTCACAAACTCAAAGGTCAGAAGTGGAAATGAAAACAATACTCGGTTTAAGAAACACAGCAGTTATGTCTTTCTGAGTAAAAGCATTGAATGGTTGTAAAATGTGAAGAAAGATCAAAAATACATGTGGTTTCCGTGGATTTGTGATGAAAATATACATCAGCCTCATTCTGTGTTCACCAATCAAAAATAAATATGGAAAAAAATACAGGTCGTTACCGCTACGGCGATAAACTGTCTTTGAAGCTAACAAATGCATCAACAACACTACACAAGTTGAGGATTCACCAACAGCAGATGAGAGAATCACACTGGACTCTCTGGAACACGCTACTCTCTGGAACACGCTACTTTCTGGAACACGCTACTCTCTGGAACATGCTACTCTCTGGAACACGCTACTCTCTGGAACACGCTACTCTCTGGAACACGCTACTCTCTGGAACACGCTACTGCTGGACTCTCTGGAACACGCTACTCTCTGGAACATGCTACTCTCTGGAACACGCTGCTCTCTGGAACACGCTACTCTCTGGAACACGCTACTGCTGGACTCTCTGGAACACGCGACTCTCTGGAACACGCTACTCTCTGGAACGCGCAACTCTCTGGAACACGCTACTCTCTAGAACACGTTACTCTCTGGAACACGCTACTGCTGGACTCTCTGGAACACGCTACTCTCTGGAACACGTTACTCTCAGGAACACGTTACTCTCTGGAACACGCTACTGCTGGACTCTCTGGAACACGCTACTCTCTGGAACACGTTACTCTCAGGAACACGTTACTCTCTGGAACACGCTACTGCTGGACTCTCTGGAACACGCTACTCTCTGGAACATGCTACTCTCTGGAACACGCTACTCTCTGGAACACGCTACTGCTGGACTTTCTGGAACACGCGACTCTCTGGAACACGCTACTCTCTGGAACACATGACTCTCTGGAACACGCAACTCTCTGGAACACGCTACTTTCTGGAACACGCTACTCTCTAGAACATGCTACTCTCTGGAACACGCTACTCTCTGGAACACGCTACTCTCTGGAACACGCTACTCTCTGGAACACGCTACTCTCTGGAACACGCTACTGCTGGACTCTCTGGAACACGCTACTCTCTGGAACATGCTACTCTCTAGAACACGCTACTCTCTGGAACACGCTACTCTCTGGAACACGCTACTGCTGGACTCTCTGGAACACGCGACTCTCTGGAACACGCTACTCTCTGGAACGCGTGACTCTCTGGAACACGCTACTCTCTAGAACACGTTACTCTCTGGAACACGCTACTGCTGGACTCTCTGGAACACGCTACTCTCTGGAACACGTTACTCTCTGGAACACGTTACTCTCTGGAACACGCTACTGCTGGACTCTCTGGAACACGCTACTCTCTGGAACATGCTACTCTCTGGAACACGCTACTCTCTGGAACACGCTACTCTCTGGAACACGCTACTGCTGGACTTTCTGGAACACGCGACTCTCTGGAACACGCTACTCTCTGGAACACATGACTCTCTGGAACACGCAACTCTCTGGAACACGCTACTCTCTGGAACACGCGACTCTCTGGAACACGCGACTCTCTGGAACACGCTACTCTCTGGAACACGCAACTCTCTGGAACACGCAACTCTCTGGAACACGCTACTCTCTGGAACACGCGACTCTCTGGAACACGCTACTCTCTGGAACACGCGACTCTCTGGAACACGCGACTCTCTGGAACACGCGACTCTCTGGAACACGCTACTGCTATACTCTCTGGAACACGCTACTGCTGGACCCTCTGGAACATGCAACTCTCTGGAACACGCTACTCTCTGGAACATGCTATTCTCTGGAACACGCTACTCTCTGGAACATGCTATTCTCTGGAACACGCTACTCTCTGGAACATGCTATTCTCTGGAACACGCTACTCTCTGGAACACGCTACTCTCTGGAACACGCTACTGCTGGACTTTCTGGAACACGCTACTCTCTGGAACACGCTACTCTCTGGTGTTATTTACAGTCGTGTATGTTGTACTTTAGCAGCAGAGTATGAATAAACAATAGTGATGATATCAGCAGGTGAAGTGAGTTAGCGACAGAAACATCAGATGTAATAATCAGGGGTGGACAGAACGTTTTCAGTGAGGTTCTCAGATGAAGCACCAGCAGATGGTGTTTGGTTCTCACTCCTTTTGTCGCCTGGTGGAGAATGGAGATTTTATACTTGCTTCTTTTTGCTAAAGCTTCGATCAGCTCAGATAATCCACTCAATCCAACAATTTACTTTTGGGCACAACCAACATTATTATGCATTATTAATGATCGGGAAAATGTAGGTACCACAGCTTTAATGTAATGTGCAGCCCTGGTAATAATAATAAAAACAGTAGTTTGTGGAAGCCTGATCTCAGATAATTATCACACAAACCCACAAAGACCCAACAGAATTCTCTACATAAGCGTCTCCCTCGCTGTGACTCCTTCAGGTGGTTAGCCCAGAACAGCTGACCTGGCAACCCTCTCAGACCTAAACACCAGCTCTCTCACTCCGTCATGTTTAAATGACTGTGTGGAGGTAGAGCCACAACAATGACATCACCACCAGCACCAAAACAACCACCGGGAGATGGTCAAACTAAAACAACATTGTTAAAACTAGACTAAACTACTGCTGCTGCTTTCCATTAAACAGGTCGTTGAAGAACATTAATCCAAGAACAAAAGTGAAAAAGCATTGTGTGGTTTGAGTCTGTTTTCTTTAAAAACCCGAATAAGACGAAAGATTTGACCGACGTTATTCCAACAACGGAAAAGAAACAGCCTTTTGACAATTGTTAAGACTTAGAAGGTTCATGTGTGAGTGTGAGGAGAGTCTCTGTCCATGGTCATTTCATTCATGGTTTTCTCTTTTGGAGCATTTGGATACAGTCTATGGTTTAGACACATATGGTTTGAGACATATGGTTCAGATACATATGGTTTAGACACATATGGTTTAGACACATATGGTTTAGATACATATGGTTTAGATACATATGGTTTAGACACATATGGTTTAGACACATATGGTTTAGATACATATGGTTTAGATACATATGGTTTAGACACATATGGTTTAGACACATATGGTTTAGATACATATGGTTTAGATACATATGGTTTAGACACATATGGTTTAGATACATATGGTTTAGATACATATGGTTTAGACACATATGGTTTAGACACATATGGTTTAGATACATATGGTTTAGATACATATGGTTTAGATACATATGGTTCAGATACACATGGTTTAGACACACATGGTTTAGACACATATGGTTTAGACACATATGGTTTAGATACATATGGTTTAGATACATATGGTTTAGACACATATGGTTTAGATACATATGGTTCAGATACAGTCTATGGTTTAGATACAGACTATGGTTTAGACACATATGGTTTGAGACATATGGTTTAGACACATATGGTTTAGACACATATGGTTTAGACACATATGGTTTAGATACATATGGTTTAGACACATATGGTTTAGACACATATGGTTTAGATACATATGGTTTAGACACATATGGTTTAGATGCATATGGTTCAGATACATATGGTTTAGACACACATGGTTTAGATACATATGGTTTAGATACATATGGTTTAGACACATATGGTTTAGACGCATATGGTTTAGATGCATATGGTTTAGACGCATATGGTTTAGATACATATGGTTTAGATACATATGGTTTAGATACATATGGTTTAGACACATATGGTTTAGACACATATGGTTTAGACACATATGGTTTAGATACATATGGTTCAGATACATATGGTTTAGATACATATGGTTTAGACACATATGGTTTAGATACATATGGTTTAGATACATATGGTTCCGATACATATGGTTTAGATACATATGGTTTAGATACATATGGTTTAGACACATATGGTTTAGATACATATGGTTTAGATACATATGGTTCCGATACATGTGGTTTAGATACAGACTATGGTTTAGATACATATGGTTTAGATACATGTGGTTTAGATACATGTGGTTTAGATACATGGTTCCGATACATATGGTTTAGATACATATGGTTCCGATACATATGGTTTAGATACATATGGTTCCGATACATGTGGTTTAGATACACATGGTTTAGATACACATGGTTTAGACACACATGGTTTAGACACACATGGTTTAGACACACATGGTTTAGACGCATATGGTTAAGACGCATATGGTTTAGACGCATATGGTTTAGACGCATATGGTTTAGACGCATATGGTTTAGACACATATGGTTTAGATATATATGGTTTAGATACATATGGTTTAGACACATATGGTTTAGACACATATGGTTTAGATACATATGGTTCAGATACATATGGTTCAGATACACATGGTTTAGACACACATGGTTTAGACACATATGGTTTAGACACATATGGTTTAGATACATATGGTTTAGATACATATGGTTTAGACACTTATGGTTTAGATACATATGGTTTAGACACTTATGGTTCAGATACATATGGTTTAGACACACATGGTTTAGACACATATGGTTTAGACACATATGGTTCAGATACATATGGTTTAGATACATATGGTTTAGACACTTATGGTTCAGATACATATGGTTTAGACACTTATGGTTCAGATACATATGGTTTAGACATTACTGGTTTGAAGTTTTTAATCATTACTAACTTCTTCACACTCTTTCTCTTATTAAAGTAAAATAATCTTATAATCCTTAAATATAAAACAGTCATAATTAACTTTTAATTTGACTCACTCTTTTAGACTTTATTGGTCCACAGTCGCTTGCAGAATATTCCACAATAAAATAAATAAATAATAATAACGTTAAAGTAACAATCTAAAAATAATAATAATAATAATAATGAGATAATCTTTGTGAGAATAGAATAATCTGGATGGAACTACTCAGTTTACAAATCTGTGAATATGTACATTTACAGTATAAAATGCAGAGAAAATAGGATAACACATCTGTTAATAATATTCAATATAAAAAGGACAAAGCAGATGTGTCTGTCACAGAGCGCTGACTTTTAAGTAAACAAAGCAGACAAAAGAGATTATTTTAACACATTCTCATCCATAATTTGAGACTAGCCTAAGCTAACATGTTGATGGGTGTGTGTGGTACCTGAAACACGGGTTGTTCACGGCTTCCTGTGGTGAGATGTACATATAAGGAGACAGCGTACCTGAAACACGGGTTGTTCACGGCTTCCTGGGGTGAGATGTACATATAAGGAGACAGCGGCTTGTCCACGAAGGCCCCGAAGCCCATGCGGAGGTTACTGGTGGTGCGGTTCATGGCCTCGGCCAAACCACGGCCCAAGGTTCTCAACCGGAACAGGTCGTCGTTCATGGAGTAAGACAAGTCCATCAGGTAGTACAGGTCCACGGGGTAGTCCTCCACCTGACGCACTTTCACAACGAAACGCTTGGCATCATCTAGAACACAAAAAACAGATCAAATATGTTTAAGTTTGGGACGAATGTTTACGTTTAGGAAGTATTTCAGCAGGAAGAGAAAACGGTTCTTTGTAATTCAGGTTTGAACTTCATACTTTGTAATAACTTGTCAAATTATAGCATTACAATTATATCACTGAGTCAGTCTGGGAAGATCTCAAATGCACAGTTCATGCCAGGTAGTCCAGGAATTTACAGGAAGTGGACAGTCTTACCATCAGACAGGATATTGGCCTCATCCACAACTACCACATTAGACTGTAGGCTGTCATTGTAGGCTGGCAGAATTCAAAACAACACAAACACAATAATCACACACACAACACAACACACACCACAAGCACAACACACACACACAAGCACAACACACACACACACAACACCATGCACAACACACACCTGACATACGCACAACACACACACACACAACACACACACACACACACACACACAAGCACCACACACACACAAGCACAACACACACACACACACCACAAGCACAACACACACACACACAACACCATGCACAACACACACCTGACATACGCACAACACACACACACAACACACACACACACACACCAAAGCACCACACACACACAAGCACAACACACACACACACACACACACCACAAGCACAACACACACACAAGCACAACACTACAGCTCTATCGCTGCTCTGATCATCAGCTCTGATTGGTCAAAGCGCGGCCGAGCCCCTCTGTGTGCGTATTTGGCGCAAAGCATCATGGGAGCTCGTCCACTGCACAGAACCGGGAGGACCAGACAATGCCCAAATATAGGCGAGTTCCTCTGATATGTCAGCGCCCGTGAAGTCCCATGAACTACTGAGCACGAGCCCTTCATTTGAGCAGGACGCCATCTTGGATCAGCAGGTCTTGCTGTTAGTGCCTAGGTCTGCAAACTTCCAACTGTAACGATACATTCACAGAGATAGAATGTTCCCGCGGCTTCGTACCTGGTCTGAGTGTGACGTGAAGTCTCTGAGGTCTGATCTGAGTGACGTCCTGTGTGGCCCCTGCTGCTTTGCTGCTCAGGGGCCGGTCCTCCATCACCTGCAGTTTACTGTGGGGGGACTCGATGGAGGAGGCAGCGCAGCCCGAAGCCTCCAGGTTCCTCTTCAGATCACAGCGGGACGAGCTGACGATACCATGGCCAAAGTCCTGACACAACACAGGGACATTCCAACTCTGTGATCACTGGTACGATGCATGTGACTATCAAGATTAAGATTAAGATTAAGAGATCCTTTATAAGATAAGATAAGAATTCCTTTATTCGTCCCACAGTGGGGAAATGTCGATGTTGCATCGCACAGACAGGACAGTAGTAAGAGCACACAGGGAGCACACAATATATACACTATATACAAATAAGTAGTAGCTATGTTTCTTAACTAATATAACTAGCTGTAGATGCTGAAAATGCTTCAATACCAGTCAAAATGTATATATGTAGTAGTGCAGTTATATACTGTACAGTTAAATATCCATCCATCCATCCATTTTCTTCCGCTTTATGCGTTGCCGGGTCGCGGGGGCAGCAGTCTAAGCAGAGACGCCCAGACTTCCCTATCCACACACACTTCCTCCAGCTCGTCCGGGGGGACCCCAAGAAGTTCCCAGGCCAGCTGAGAGACATAGTCCCTCCAGCGTGTCCTTGGTCTTCCGCGGGGCCTCCTCCCGGTGGGACGTGCCCGGAACACCTCCCCAGGGAGGCGTCCAGGAGGCATCCGGAACAGATGCCCGAGCCACCTCAACTGGTTCCTCTCGACGTGGAGAAGCAGCGGCTCTACTCCGAGCTCCTCCCGTGTGACTGAGCTCCTCACCCTATCTCTAAGGGAGCGCCCAGCCACTCTGCGGAGGAAGCTCATTTCGACCGCTTGTATCCGCGATCTCGTTCTTTCGGTCATTACCCAAAGCTCATGACCATAGGTGAGGGAGGGAACGAAGATTGACCGGTAAATCAAGAGCTTTGCCTTTCGGCTCAGCTCCCTCTTTACCACAACGGTCCGATACAGCTCTGACTGCAGACGCTGCTCCCTCTTTACCACAACGGTCCGATACAGCGGCCGCATCACTGCGCACGCTGCACCGATCCGCCTGTCAATCTCACGCTCCATTCTTCCCTCACTCGTGAACAAGACCCCGAGATACTTGAACTCCTCCACTTGAGGAAGGACCTCTCCACCCACCTGAAGAGGGCAGGGCACCTTTTTCCGGTCGAGCACCATGGCCTCAGATTTGGAGGTGCTGATTCTCAGTTAAATAGTGCAGGATAAAAAGTATATAAGTAAAGTGACATGAGGTAAAGAGACATTGTTCTGTGACATCCTGAAGTTGCAGTATTGCACATTGCACATGATTTAAGAATTTACTTAATTACAGATGAATGAAATTTACAGACTCAGCAGTTCTTATTGTACAGTCTGACAGCAGCAGGAAGGAAAGACGTACGGAACCTCTCCTTCACACAGCGAGGGTGAATTAGTCTGTCACTGAAGCTGCTCTCCAGAGCAGAGAGAGTGTCCTGCAGGGGGCGACAGTCATGGTCCAGCAGATGTTAGTTTGCTCAGGACCCTCCTGTCCCCCACCTGCTGCACTGTGTCCAAGGAACAGCCCAGGACTGAGCTGGACTTCCTGATGTTCCAGCTTCTTCCTGTCCCTCTCTGTGTTGCTGCTGTTCCAGCAGAACACACCGTACAAGAGGCTGATGCCACCACAGAGTCATAGAAGGTCTTCAGGAGTGGCCCCTGCACTCCAAAAGACCTGAGCCTCCTCAGTAGGTAGAGGCGACTCTGGCCCTTCTTGAAGAGGGCGTCTGTGTTATGAGTCCAGTCCAGTTTGTGGTTCAGATGAACACCCAGGTACTTGTAAGAGTCCACTCTCTCAATGTCCTTTCCCTGGATGTTCACTGGAGCTGGAGCGGCAGAGTGACGTCTACGGAAATCCACCACCATCTCCTTGGTCTTCCCCGCGTTGATGAGGAGGTGGTTCATCTCCTTGGTCTTCCTCACGTTGATGAGGAGGTGGTTCATCTCCTTGGTCTTCCTCGCGTTGATGAGGAGGTGGTTCATCTCCTTGGTCTTCCCCGCGTTGATGAGGAGGTGGTTCATCTCCTTGGTCTTCCTCACGTTGATGAGGAGGTGGTTCATCTCCTTGGTCTTCCTCGCGTTGATGAGGAGGTGGTTCATCTCCTTGGTCTTCCCCGCGTTGATGAGGAGGTGGTTCATCTCCTTGGTCTTCCTCACGTTGATGAGGAGGTGGTTCATCTCCTTGGTCTTCCTCACGTTGATGAGGAGGTGGTTCATCTCCTTGGTCTTCCTCACGTTGATGAGGAGGTGGTTCATCTCCTTGGTCTTCCTCACGTTGATGAGGAGGTGGTTCATCTCCTTGGTCTTCCTCACGTTGATGAGGAGGTGGTTCATCTCCTTGGTCTTCCCCGCGTTGATGAGGAGGTGGTTCATCTCCTTGGTCTTCCCCGCGTTGATGAGGAGGTGGTTCATCTCCTTGGTCTTCCTCACGTTGATGAGGAGGTGGTTCATCTCCTTGGTCTTCCTCACGTTGATGAGGAGGTGGTTCATCTCCTTGGTCTTCCTCACGTTGATGAGGAGGTGGTTCATCTCCTTGGTCTTCCTCGCGTTGATGAGGAAGTGGTTCCGCTGACACCAGTCCACAAAGTCCTGTATAACTCTTCTGTACTCTGTGTCATCGTCCTGGGAGCTGAGTCCGATGATGGCAGAGTCGTCTAAGAACTTCTGTAGAACACAACCGTCCGTGTTGTGTCTGAAGTCCACAGTGTAGAGGGTGAAGAGGAACGGTGCGAGGACTGTTCCCTGGGGGGCCCCCCACACTGCAGGTCAGGACCTCCGACACAAAGTCCCTGGTTCTCACAAACTGGGGTCTGTCTGTGAGGTAGTCCAGGATCCACTGGGACAGGTCGTAGTTTATTCGTCCCACAGTGGGGAAATTTCAATGTTGCAAGTTATAGAACAGTAGGAAAGAGGAGCACACGGCACAAGATAAATGAACAATAGCTATAATAATTAAATAAAACAAAATATCTAACTCCAGCATCAATAACAAGTATAAAATCTATATCTTGAAAATAATCATATTGATATCATTATATAATATTGCATGAAGGCAAGGCAAGTTTATCTGTATAGCACACTTCATACAAAAGGCAACTCAAAGTCCTGAACAAATCAAGATAGCCTTAACATTTTAAATAATAACTGTACATTCAAAAGAAAGATAAAAATATAAAGTCCCTCAGCTAAACTGTTTTAAACATAGATTTAAACATTGTCAGAGAAGAGGCCTGTCTCACATTTTCAGGAAGAATGTTCCAAATTGAGTTGGGTAAATCACTAGTTGCGGTTACAAGACAGAAAATCCCAAAACAGTTACCACTTTGATTAAAGCTGGGGTACGTAACTTGACAAAAAACAATTGTAGGTCCACCAGAAAGCAAAACCAAAGACCAAACCAAATCTGGACAACACTAAACGGATTTGCCAACAAGAAAGATCGCATAGAAGACATTCCCTGCCCTGTGAGTCTGTATTTGCCTCCATGGGCTCAGAGCTGATTGGTTGAATGGGGGTGGTCTTCTCTCTTTCTGTTTGAAAAATCTGATGTAAAGATGTGAGGCCAAAAACATGCACGTGAAAAGTATTGACCAAAACTGTTTTGAGAACCAGTAAGTAACATGGGTTTTATTACAGAGTCCATGTTTGTGGTTTAAAAATCGGTACCCCAGCTTTAATATCTTTGAGAAATGAGTCACACAGACTGGAAGCAGTGGGCTATAACCATTGTCTCTGGGTGGCAGGGAAGAGAATAGAGGTTCACTGAGCCAAGCAAAGACTGGCATTTATAAGCATGAAAAAGAGCGCAGGCAAACCCACCTCTTGAACACACCATGCACAGCTGGGGTGAACGGCCAGACACTGCTTACATGTGCTGGCCCCTCTGGATGTGCACACGTTAGAGCCTTGAAAGAAGTGACAGTCATTCAAAACAGCAGAACTCATCATCAAAAAGTGCATACAGTACTAGTAATACAGTAATAATGAAAGTATATGTTTAGGTGACAGCTATAGCCTGATAAACATATACAAAGCATGATGAATGTAAACTCACCCCAAACTGCTCTCCCTGCTGTAGTAATAACAATAATAATAATAATAATCACATAGAGCCATAAAGAGCCATAGCGCCTGGGGAAAGCGCCCATCCTGGCTCTGATGGGACTGCCAACAAGCTGCAAGAACGAGCTGTTTCAGAAGAAGACCAAAGCCTCACATCCAGAAACAGGCAAATGTGGAGCCACGCCCATTTTCTCACAGTAACCCCGAGAAAGAGGCTGAGGGGCGGGGCAAGGCCATGAGGAGAGCCCGGGGAGGAGCGACCATGGAGCGACATGTGAACTCCACCTGGCCCGGTGAGCTGGGGTGGTTGTAGAATATGTAAATATATTTAAACATGTATTACCTTTTAATCAGTTAATGTTATCTACAAGAATGCTACTTACACCCAGAAGTCTATAACATCTTGGTGTTTCGTCCCGGGCAAACTATTTTGTTGATTTTGTGATTAAAGTTTAAATTATGGTTAGGAACAGATCATTTGGTGTAGGGTTATATGATTATATGCTTATCAGCAACGCAGCAGAAGTTACAGTAGACCTACATCTAAGATAATAAGATAAGCTTTATTCGTCCCACAGTGGGGACATTTCGAATCAATTTAATTTGATGTGTTTTTTAACAAATACATTCTTCCATTCTGCCCAACATTTCTCCCATCAAAAACATTCATGAACATCATTTTGTACTATAATAAATAATAAATAAAGGTTATCTTGCTCCGGGATGAAATACCTAGATTACAAGACGGACTCACTAAAGTCTTGGTGTTTCGTCCCAGACAGAGGGAAACATTCTCATTTTGTTTTTATTTATTTATAAAAGTTGTCGTTTAAGATTCACAGTCAAAGTTACGATCAGGAAAAAATTATTTGGTTAAAGTTCGGTTTGGGAAAACGAGATAGATTTTACAGAGTTAGCAACATGCTACACGCACTCGACGCTAAACGCTAGCTGCCAGAAGCTAACACAAGTTATGACGTTAAATCAATCTTCTTCGTCGAGAAATGTATTAGCACTAATTATAAGGCCAGTTTATATGTATATAGCACAGCTCATACTCAAGGCAAGTCAAACAAAACAAAAAATGTATGGTAAAAGTGCAAATCGCACAAGGCACTAAAAAGATATATAATCACAGTTCATTAAAAAGAGTGAAAATGCCATTTATAGACATTTTTGAGTTTGCTGACTTTAGAACTTTAGAACTGTCCGTTTCCATGGTTTCCATGGGTCTATCTCAGAGTCTTAGCGTATACTGCCCCCTTGTGGGTAGTATGAACTCACGCCTCAGCACATACACATTCTGCGGATACTACTGTCTCAATGTTTTTTACTTCGCTGTGAGGCATTCAGAGGGAATTTGTTCACGTGATACTCGAGATCACAAAATACTACAAGTATTCAGATAATACAAAACTGCACAACAGTCATATTTGCCATTACACACACCACCACTAGATGTCAGACTCTTCTAAATATTCAAACTATTTACAATTACAACATTTACAAATCTTGAACTTCCTAAAACACAAACATTTTTTCTCTAAAACACAAATCTGTAAGTAATTTATCTGAATCTGTTTGAGCATCGTTTGGAGTGCTCTGTAGTTTTGGCCTCTGATGATACAAAAATGTGCAGACAGAACAGAAAATCCCTATAAATGTTTGGGTCATTTTTTATTTGTGAGTTTGTTCCTGATCGTTGCGTTTGGGTCTAAATAAGGCAAAGCACAGCTCATACACAAAGCACAAGTCAAAGTGCGTAACAAAATATACACAATCTGTATCATTGTTTATATCGTTTGTTAAAGCTTTCAAATAAATAAACACTGTGCAGCATAAAAACAAGAGTGAAGATACAATCCTTCAGTTGTGGATTTGAACATTGTCACATTTTCAAGAAGACTGTTCCAGATTTTAGCAGCAGGAGGCCGGCCCCTAACATTTTAATTTCATCTTTAACATTGCTAGAAGTTATAGATTGGCAGAGAAAACAAAAAAGATCCATAAAACTGCTTCTATTTTATTTTTTTATTTTTAACCTTTATTTATCCAGGAAAGTCCCATTGAGACTAAGATCCTGTTTCCAAGAGAGTCGTGTTGGTTTAGAGTCACTGCTTCACTTTTTATCAATGGATAAAACATTTAGACAAAACACTGTTGTTTTGAAATCCTTCTTTGTGACTCAGGGTCAGTGAAGGTTTCCTCCTGCTCTTTCCTCGACACACTTTATTGTGTAGTTGTGAGTGTTGCCACGGCGACGAGATGGGGTCGGGGTGCGTCTCTGAAGTGGTCCCGACGTAAACAGTCACTTCTGGGAAATGGAATCACTCAAACAGTAAGTATTTGTTACACAGACAGATTGTATTTCCTTCATATTTACTACATCTTCATCTCTTCAACTTTGATAAAAGTGAAATCTGCTCAGACCCGAGAAAAACAGCTTCAACTTTCCATCCAGACATTTCACTTTTGGAAACGTTTGTTTTTCCAAGAACATTTTCCCCCAAAATATGTCCAGTAATACAATAAAACCTTCATCATCATGTCATAAACTACAGCTCTGGTCTGGACCAGTGTAAAACCATGAATCCTCTCTGCTCTGGTCTGGACCAGTGTAAAACCATGAATCCTCTCTGCTCTGGTCTGGACCAGTGTAAAACCATGAATCCTCTCTGCTCTGGTTCCATGGACCAGTGTAAAACCATGATATACATACATACACATATGTGCGTACATATAAACATAACAGTAACACAAAATGAAATAAAATAAATAAATTAAAGGGACCATACAAATAAGACGAGACACATAATACACACAGATACACACACACAAACGTGCACACACACAGACAGACAGTTACACACACACACAGAGGCGGTTTATAAATAAAGATTACTTACTTACTTACAGATACACACACACACACACACACACACACACACACACACACAAGCATGCACACACATACACGTTTTTGTTACCTGGTGGGTCCCTTTGACAGGGCCGTTCAGAATGGGACCCATAGACATAATCTTTTTTTACCAAGACTTTAAGTAATACAAAACAGTCAATAGAAACCAAACAACTATTTTAAAGGAATTTTATTTTAGATTTTGTTTTCGAATTGCAGTGATTCTATTTTTGACATAGAATTTAATGCCACTCCATGTCCGATGTCTAAGGTCATCTGGTGAGGCATTAATGCAGGCCAGGCAGTGAGACTTCCCAGGGACCTTTCCAGTCTGTATGAAAGGTGTCATGGTCTTCTCCACAGCCTTCACCTCAGATGCAGACCATGGCTTTCTTACACGTTCTAGGGAGAGAAATAAAAATATATTAGCAATATACACTCCCAGGGTGAGGACCAAGCAGCCTGGCTGTAATCCCCCACCTGGTACACTTACCAGAAGGGGCACTGCCACTACCATGGGGTGCATCTGGATGAATGGTTGAAGGTTCTCCGCTTGAAGTTTCTTTTAGCCCGTCCGTTTGTGAGAGGATCTCTACTGCTCTCCCTGTCGCACAGAAAATAAAAATACAAGTGGCCTTTAGGGGAAAAAAATCATACATATTTTAATAATATCAAGAATTACCTTCAGGCTCAATTTGTATCTGGTCGAGGCTCTTTCCTTCGAATTCCGTCACTCTTCCCTGCTCCATGGCCATCAACACTTTGCTGATTTTGGCCAGCTCCAGTGTCCCCTCTGGTAGTCTGTAATATTGCCTGTGGATGCGAATGTCATGGCCGAGGAAGTTGGCAAGTATGTCCATCTCATTCTCTTTCATATTGAGAACTGTAGACATAGTAGCTATGTGCTTTCTAAGTTTGGTTGAGGATAGCATCTCTGGATGCACCGCACCACATTCTTTGGCTACCTGGCGTAGGGAGTCTGATCCCCTGATGTGGGTGTCTGCGCCCGGGCGGGAAAAGAAGTATGGGTTATGGTCAGAGATGGAACAGGCCCTTCTGTTCTCCACCAGCACCTCCATCGAAGCAATCATTTCAGGAGTCAAAAGAACCGGCACTTTCCGACTTCTTTTCCCTTTAATTTCAATGCGTTGAAAATGCTGACACAGCTTTTTCTCAAGTTGGGACAGTCCCAGAGCAATGTCAGAATGGATCCCAGTCTTACTTCTTAAGGTAAAGGCTGTCAGTGGCATCTTTGAAACCTCACCTTCCCTTCTTCGATTGAAAATGATGACCTCACAAAGAGTCAAAACTGCCAGTTTAGACCAATGCTTAGACGTTGGCTCACTTATTAGGGTTTGCACATATTCAGGTCGACATACCTCAATATGTGCATGCATGGCTCTAACGTCCTCAGTCAGAGGGAGCAGGTCCGGAGTGTTCCACTTGGCTTGCCGGAGGGTCTGTAGGGCAGCAGAAGAAACACAGACGTCCCACCTCTTCTCAAAAAGCAGCCGGCTTCGTTGGAGGTTTTTAATAAATAGTTCATCAACACAATGCTCCATTTTTGAGTCACATTCAAGAATATCTGCTAGCTTTCTGAGGCTATGGCCGAGTTTGAGGGCCAAGGATGGAGTCTTGTATTGATTTGTTTCCTCATCATATCCAGCCACAGACCTGACTGCATCAATCACATGGTTAAAGTTGGAAGGAATAAAGAAATCCTTAATTGTTTTCAGTTTCCCTGCGGTTTTTGCTTCGTTAATTAACCTACCGACTTCTCTCATTTTCTGCCTAATGTAATCATGCTTTGTCTTATCATGCCCGTGTTTTAAGTACAGGTGCTCTCCGAGTCTCAGAATCCCCTTTTCTGCTTTGACAACACCCGTGACCTCATCCTGATGCATTGCCGAAATTAAAGACCACAGCTTTTTGCTGATGCCCTCCGGTACAGGCTGGGCTAGGGAGCAGAGGGACTGGACCCTACTTCTACCTGGTTTAGCCTGGGCATCTTTCTGTGAAAGCCGGCACCTGGCCACATGCCTCCACAGCGACTTTCGCTTAAGCAATGCCCCACAGTCTATACAGTGCAAAAACTCACTGGATTTAACTGGGCAATTTGGCTGTTTAGCTGGGACTAAAGTTCCAATGCCGGCCTTTAAAACCTCAAAATTGTGCTCACGGTTTCCACTATTCCTGATCAAATCAAACTGAAGTTTACGTGCTTTAGATTTCACAGGTAGAGCCAATGCTCTGGCTACGTCACTTTCATTTCCATGTTTTCTAGTCAAATGACGGGACATTTTGTGGCAGGACATTGAACAGTAGAGGCAGAAGTGTCTCTTGCTGTATACTCGCCCCCCATTTTTCTTCTTTTGCAGCTGCATGATAACAATCTTATTTGCCTTTGGTTCGTCACTTTCCGAGTCTTGAAGAAAAGTGTTTTTGATTTTTCTTTTTCCATACTTTTTTACAGGTTTCTTCTTGACAGTTAAATCGTCAGAATCTGAGTCGACTTCATCAATTAGGGACTCTTGACTAAGCTGCACAAACAACAAATAATTTGTAATCATTCTATATAACAATTTGAAGTCATGACTTGTAGTCAGCACTTACCAGTGGTTTGTAAGCGTGCGCTTCAGTGTGCTCCTCCATGATTTCTTGCAGCCTAATGAACCACACACTTGCACCTTTTTCTAGCCTGACACCTGATTTCCTCTGTTGTGCTGCTCCATGATTGGCTCCAGCCTGCTGGACTGAAATTGCCCCAGTGTGCCCCTCCTTGATATCCCGCAACCCACCACCAGGGTTCCGACACATAACACACTTTTTTCAGGAAAGTAAACCTCCAGGGGTCCTTTCCATATTTTTACAGAGACTGCATAAGGACCGTTAGAAAAGCATTACCCATTGATTATTAAGCTTGGACCAGTGGGGTCCGGTGTTCGGGCCCCACCACGTAAAACCAGTCCCCATGACGTGAGTGGAATCTCAGGTTATGGAACCCACCAGGAGTTGAAAACAAGTGCACACACACACACACAAGCATGCACACACACACACACACACACACACAAGCATGCACACACACACACACACACAAGCATGCACACACACACACACACACACACACACACACACACACACACACACACACACACACACACAAGCATGCACACACACACACACACACACACACACACACACACACACACACACACGCCTGTAATCTCCACATTTGGCACTTTCTGACCGAGCGCCAGACCTCGTTGGTTTTAAGCTAAATTCTTGGACCTTGTTTTGGAAGAATTGGACAAAGTAAACAGTATCACGCAACAATAGTGGAGGTGAATGTCGTTTATCCAAAGTAGAAAGATATGTTTGGACTTGGATCTGTGCCGTGTGATGGTCATGTCAGAAAGAGAGGGTTTTTATGGATGTTTTAGTTTTTTTAGTGAGTCTGAGTCTGTGTTATTTGAGACTTATTGGTTTCAGACGTGAGAGATAGATATAAAGCTTCATTACACACTCAGAGTCCAGAACACACACTACAGAAGAAACCTGGAGGGGATTAGAACCTATGTCTTTGTCTTGTAGAACTACAGTGAGCTGATCCCTGGAACTACAGTGGGAACTCTGTCCAACGACTCCGGCAACGTGATACAACTGATACTGAAGGCCTACGCTGTAAGTGACACACACACAGAGAGAGACACACACACACAACTGATACTGAAGGCCTACGCTGTAAGTGACACACACACACAGAGAGACACACACACAGCTGATACTGAAGGCCTACGCAGTAAGTGACACACACACACACAGAGAGACACACACACACACACAACTGATACAGAAGGCCTACGCTGTAAGTGACACACACACACACAGACACACACACACACACAACTGATACTGAAGGCCTACGCTGTAAGTGACACACACACACACACACACACACAGACACACACAACTGATACTGAAGGCCTACGCTGTAAGTGACACACACACAGAGAGAGAGACACACACACACACACAGAGAGACACACACACAACTGATACTGAAGGCCTACGCTGTAAGTGACACACACACACACACACAGGGCCAGATGCCGCTGCAGTGGTGGAGCCACTCGAGTGTTTGGGCCAACTTTGTACAAGAAAATTCCAGAGAGCTACTGTCTGGACCCACAGCACAGAGCTACTGTCTGGATCCATAGCAGAGAGCTACTGTCTGGACCCACAGCAGAGAGCTACTGTCTGGACTGACCCACAGCAGAGAGCTACTGTCTGGATCCACAGCAGAGAGCTACTGTCTGGACCCACAGCAGAGAGCTACTGTCTGGACTGACCCACAGCAGAGAGCTACTGTCTGGATCCACAGCAGAGAGCTACTGTCTGGATCCACAGCAGAGAGCTACTGTCTGGATCCACAGCAGAGAGCTACTGTCTGGATCCACAGCAGAGAGCTACTGTCTGGACCCACAGCAGAGAGCTACTGTCTGGATCCACAGCACAGAGCTACTGTCTGGACCCACAGCAGAGAGCTACTGTCTGGACTGATTTTTCACTGAATTGGATTGAATTGTTTAGAAATATATAGTTTTAAATTGTATCAACTTGAAAGTTCCGGTGTTTTGTTTGTGTCTGACTCTGAAAGATTCTCAGCCTTAGTTTCACGGATGAGAAACTATTTTTATAATCAATCTGGGATTAAAGGGGTCTGAGCCGTTTGGTGCAGCAGAGTTTTGAGTTTCGTACTGAATGTGAATTTCTGTTTTGCTCAGAGAATCCGGTCCAAAGTGGAGTTGGAGCTCCTGGGCGTCCCAGAGGAGCTGTCGCTGTCGTTCAACGCCACCTGTTTGAACGGAGAGGTCATCCCCGGCCTCAAGTCCTGCTCCGGCCTCAAGATCGGAGACACGGTCAGTCACTGATGTAGTTTATGCCCTCTAAGGCCGGGGTGTCCAAACTTTTTATTAAGAGGACCACTTTAGTTCACCAGACTAGTCCAGGGGCCGACGTCACGGACTGAAAAACTGTCTTGACTGGTATCGGGCTGTTCTGAGCTTTATGATGATCTGTAACAGAGCTGAAGTTGGCTGAATGACAATGACTGAATTCCAGACGTACTAGGCCTTAGAACAAGGTCTGTATTGGCTGAGCTGAAGTTGGATGGATGACACAGTGAACTTGTGTATATGATCTCAAAGTGAAATTGGCCTGTTTAACTAAGATCATCATCAATCCGCAGAAGTCACTATGGTTTAGAAGAAAGAGAATCGAGTTTCTCATCTTTCATGTTTCTGATTCCAGCCCCAGAGTTTCATGTATTTGTCTTGTTTGTGCTGAATTTAGTCTGTTATTAACGTCCTCCTGCTGCATATTTCTTTCATCACAGCTCGTTTGGCTCTGTGCCGTCTCTTCTCCTCACTCCAGGTGACATTATTTGGCTTCACTGTTTTCTTCAGACTTGGCCTCAGCTCCCTCTTGCTTTTTCCCATATATGGGTCTTTACCCAGATGGAGTTACTGCCCACTTTTGGACATTCACCAGATTTGTGTGCAGTCTGCAGAATGAACAATGCTGTGTTGTTCAGGACAATAACACGACAGGTTCAGAGTTAAACTTTATTGATCTCACAATGGAGACATTTACACATTTAGTTTACTTTGTCAACTAAAAGATTGATTAGAAGAAGATCCTTTGTTCGTCCCACAATAGGGACATTTCAGTTTGACATACACACACACACATATACCTGTACATATACATACATACACACATACACACATACTGTACATATACAACATAACACAACACAGTGGCCCAATAACTCTCTGACCCTACACATCTCTTGGGAACATCAATATTTATGCAGTATTTTCATTTCAGACCCAAACATTTCTCACGTGTAGTATCTCACTGTAAAGACTGGTCTGGCTTGGATCCCCGTGTTCTGAAGGTCCATGATGTGTTCCATGATGTGTTCCATGATGTGTTCCATGATGTGTTCCATGATGTGTTCCATGATGTGTTCCATGATGTGTTCCGTTATGTGTTCCATGATGTGTTCCGTTATGTGTTCCATGATGTGTTCCGTTATGTGTTCCGTTATGTGTTCCGTTATGTGTTCCATGATGTGTTCCATGATGTGTTCCGTTATGTGTTCCATGATGTGTTCCATGATGTGTTCCGTTATGTGTTCCATGATGTGTTCCATGATGTGTTCCATGATGTGTTCCGTTATGTGTTCCATGATGTGTTCCGTTATGTGTTCCATGATGTGTTCCATGATGTGTTCCATGATGTGTTCCGTTATGTGTTCCATGATGTGTTCCATTATGTGTTCCGTTATGTGTTCCATGATGTGTTCCATGATGTGTTCCGTTATGTGTTCCGTTATGTGTTCCATGATGTGTTCCGTTATGTGTTCCATGATGTGTTCCTATGTGTTCCGTTATGTGTTCCATGATGTGTTCCGTATGTGTTCCATGATGTGTTCCGTGTTGTGTGTTCCGTTATGTGTTCCGTTATGTGTTCCATGATGTGTTCCATGATGTGTTCCGTTATGTGTTCCGTTATGTGTTCCATGATGTGTTCCGTTATGTGTTCCATGATGTGTTCCGTTATGTGTTCCGTTATGTGTTCCATGATGTGTTCCATGATGTGTTCCGTTATGTGTTCCATGATGTGTTCCGTTATGTGTTCCATGATGTGTTCCATGATGTGTTCCGTTATGTGTTCCATGATGTGTTCCGTTATGTGTTCCATGATGTGTTCCGTTATGTGTTCCATGATGTGTTCCGTTATGTGTTCCATGATGTGTTCCATGATGTGTTCCGTTATGTGTTCCATGATGTGTTCCGTTATGTGTTCCGTTATGTGTTCCGTTATGTGTTCCATGATGTGTTCCATGATGTGTTCCGTTATGTGTTCCATGATGTGTTCCGTTATGTGTTCCATGATGTGTTCCGTTATGTGTTCCGTTATGTGTTCCGTTATGTGTTCCATGATGTGTTCCATGATGTGTTCCGTTATGTGTTCCATGATGTGTTCCATGATGTGTTCCGTTATGTGTTCCATGATGTGTTCCATGATGTGTTCCGTTATGTGTTCCATGATGTGTTCCATGATGTGTTCCATGATGTGTTCCGTTATGTGTTCCATGATGTGTTCCGTTATGTGTTCCATGATGTGTTCCATGATGTGTTCCATGATGTGTTCCGTTATGTGTTCCATGATGTGTTCCGTTATGTGTTCCGTTATGTGTTCCGTTATGTGTTCCATGATGTTTCCATGATGTGTTCCGTTATGTGTTCCGTTATGTGTTCCATGATGTGTTCCGTTATGTGTTCCATGATGTGTTCCGTTATGTGTTCCGTTATGTGTTCCATGATGTGTTCCGTTATGTGTTCCATGATGTGTTCCGTTATGTGTTCCGTTATGTGTTCCGTTATGTGTTCCATGATGTGTTCCATGATGTGTTCCGTTATGTGTTCCGTTATGTGTTCCATGATGTGTTCCGTTATGTGTTCCATGATGTGTTCCGTTATGTGTTCCGTTATGTGTTCCATGATGTGTTCCATGATGTGTTCCGTTATGTGTTCCATGATGTGTTCCGTTATGTGTTCCGTTATGTGTTCCATGATGTGTTCCGTTATGTGTTCCGTTATGTGTTCCGTTATGTGTTCCGTTATGTGTTCCATGATGTGTTCCATGATGTGTTCCGTTATGTGTTCCATGATGTGTTCCGTTATGTGTTCCATGATGTGTTCCGTTATGTGTTCCATGATGTGTTCCGTTATGTGTTCCATGATGTGTTCCATGATGTGTTCCATGATGTGTTCCGTTATGTGTTCCATGATGTGTTCCGTTATGTGTTCCATGATGTGTTCCATGATGTGTTCCATGATGTGTTCCGTTATGTGTTCCATGATGTGTTCCGTTATGTGTTCCGTTATGTGTTCCGTTATGTGTTCCATGATGTGTTCCGTTATGTGTTCCATGATGTGTTCCGTTATGTGTTCCATGATGTGTTCCGTTATGTGTTCCGTTATGTGTTCCGTTATGTGTTCCATGATGTGTTCCATGATGTGTTCCGTTATGTGTTCCATGATGTGTTCCGTTATGTGTTCCGTTATGTGTTCCATATGTTTCTGTTTATGTGTTCCGTTATGTGTTCCGTTATGTGTTCCGTTATGTGTTCCATGATGTGTTCCATGATGTGTTCCGTTATGTGTTCCATGATGTGTTCCGTTATGTGTTCCATGATGTGTTCCGTTATGTGTTCCATGATGTGTTCCGTTATGTGTTCCGTTATGTGTTCCATGATGTGTTCCATGATGTGTTCCATGATGTGTTCCATGATGTGTTCCGTGATGTGTTCCATGATGTGTTCCATGATGTGTTCCATGATGTGTTCCGTTATGTGTTCCGTTATGTGTTCCATGATGTGTTCCGTTATGTGTTCCGTTATGTGTTCCGTTATGTGTTCCGTTATGTGTTCCATGATGTGTTCCATGATGTGTTCCGTTATGTGTTCCGTTATGTGTTCCATGATGTGTTCCATGATGTGTTCCATGATGTGTTCCATGATGTGTTCCATGATGTGTTCCGTTATGTGTTCCATGATGTGTTCCATTATGTGTTCCATGATGTGTTCCGTTATGTGTTCCGTTATGTGTTCCGTTATGTGTTCCGTTATGTGTTCCATGATGTGTTCCATGATGTGTTCCGTTATGTGTTCCGTTATGTGTTCCATGATGTGTTCCATGATGTGTTCCGTTATGTGTTCCATGATGTGTTCCATGATGTGTTCCGTTATGTGTTCCATGATGTGTTCCATGATGTGTTCCATGATGTGTTCCGTTATGTGTTCCGTTATGTGTTCCGTTATGTGTTCCATGATGTGTTCCATGATGTGTTCCGTTATGTGTTCCATGATGTGTTCCGTTATGTGTTCCGTTATGTGTTCCATGATGTGTTCCATGATGTGTTCCATGATGTGTTCCATGATGTGTTCCATGATGTGTTCCATGATGTGTTCCATGATGTGTTCCATGATGTGTTCCGTTATGTGTTCCGTTATGTGTTCCATGATGTGTTCCGTTATGTGTTCCGTTATGTGTTCCGTTATGTGTTCCGTTATGTGTTCCATGATGTGTTCCATGATGTGTTCCGTTATGTGTTCCGTTATGTGTTCCATGATGTGTTCCATGATGTGTTCCATGATGTGTTCCATGATGTGTTCCGTTATGTGTTCCGTTATGTGTTCCGTTATGTGTGGTAGGTGTCGTTCAGCGTGGAGGCCCGGGCTCGCGGCTGCCCCAAACAGAAGAAGAAGACCTTTATCATCAAACCGGTGGGGTTCAAAGACTCTCTGTCCATCACCGTGACCTTCGAGTGCGACTGTAAGTGTCAGGCCCGAGCGCAGCCCCACAGCCCCAAGTGCCACTACGGGAACGGCACCTTCGAGTGCGGCATCTGCCAGTGCCACGCCGGCCGCCTGGGACCCCACTGCGAGTGTGCCGAGGGGGACTACAACCCCACCGACCAGGACCGCTGCAGTGGGGCCGCCGGGACCACGGGGCCTCAGTCCGCCGTGTGCTCCGGGCGCGGGGACTGCGTCTGCGGCCAGTGTGTGTGTCACAGCAGCGACTTCGGGAAAGTGTGGGGAAAAACCTGCGAATGTGACGACTTCAACTGTCTGCGGTACAAAGGGGAACTCTGCTCAGGTCAGAAAACACACCATTAGTAGATTTAGCTCCGAGTTCTGGTCACAGGAGAGGGCTGTCATCAAAACAAGAAAGATAGAGTTGTGTTGATGGTAAAGAGGATGAGAAAACACACAGATATATAGATAGATAAATTATTGATCCCCTATAGATCCTCCTATCCATCTGAACACAATAATACATTTCTAACTAACAAACCAGATTTAGCTCTGAGTTCTAGTCCCGTAAGAGGACTAGAACTCAGAAGAAAGATTGCATTGACTTGATATACTGTCGTACAGAGGAGACGGACAGACGTGTGCATGTGTCTTTGTGTGTGCGTGTGTGTCTTTGATTGCGCGCGTGTGTGTCTTTGTGTGCGCGCGCGCGTGTGTGTGTCTGTGTGTACCAGCGTGTGTCTTTGTGTGTGTTTTTGTGTGTGCGCGTGTGTTTTTGTGTGTGTGTATGTGTGTGTGTCTGTGTGAGATGTTGTGTGTCTGTGTGTGTCTGCGTGAGAGGTTGTGCGTGTCTTTGTGTGTGTCTGTGTGTGTGTCGGTGTGTGTGTCTGTGTGAGAGGTTGTGTTTGTCTGTGTGTGTCTGTGTGTGTGTCAGTGTGTGTGTCTGTGTGAGAGGTTGTGTTTGTCTGTGTGTGTGTCTGTGTGTTTGTCTGTGTGTGTGTCTGTGTGTGTGTCGGTGTGTGTGTCTGTGTGAGAGGTTGTGTTAGTCTGTGTGTGTGTCTGTGTGTGTGTCGGTGTGTGTGTCTGTGTGAGAGGTTGTGTTTGTCTGTGTGTGTGTCTGTGTGTGTGTCTGTGTGTGTGTTGGTGTGTGTGTCTGTGTGAGAGGTTGTGTTTGTCTGTGTGTGTGTCTGTGTGTGTGTCTGTGTGAGAGGTTGTGTGTCGTCCGTCCTCTCCTGTGCCATGCATCTGGGAATCATAAAGTCTGCTGGTGCACACGGCTGCTCTCATAATAAACAGCGGCTGGAGGTGCGTGTGTGCGACTTACAACGCACATGTTTGTGTCACACCGACCGCATTTGTGTATCCTTCTGGAGGTCAGGAAGAGAACAATTGTCCTTCAGTGTTTTAGCACAGTGGGACATGTTTATGTTTATAAGTGGTTATATGTGTTTACAGGCAGATTCTATTGTTATACAGTAGAGAGAGATACATAGATAGATGGAAAGGTACTGTAGGTAGTTGGATAGATTCATAGATACATAGATAGATACTTTATTGATCCACGTAGGAGAAATTCAGGTAATTCTAGATACATAGGTAGATAGATCCTCTCTGCTCTGGACCTGTGTAAAACCATGAACACTGAACTGAATCAAGTACAAAAAACCAAAAAGTTCACACCATGACAACAACAACCCTCATCCGTTTTACTCCTGTGAATGTTTTTGCATTTCCTGGTGTCGGCTCTCTACTGTTCACATAAACATAAACCACAGCTCCAAGGGATTCTCCACCACAATAAAAATACACTGTAAAGGCCACAGGGTTAAAAGAACTTGGAAAACAATAGCGGCTCATAGTCCAGAAGTATTTTTAATCATCTAAAAAGGATAATAAATAATACAAATTGAAAGCATTTCTAAACATACACATTGAATAGCACCTCATTCTATTTGCTTTTTTAGCCACTATATCCCAAACCAACCATAACTGATGACCAACAAAGAGCCCATTCCATTCCCTACTTTCTGAAGCTAACGTAGCCATTGACAGATAATTGCACATGTGTAATGACTTACAGACCTCTCCTCTGGCTGCAAATCACTTAAACTCTGCGTTCCCTCAGACAGAAATGTCTTGTATTCCCCATAGAACATAGATTAACACCAACATACCTCTGTGCTTACTCACGGACGCTGTAATAGCCCCAAAAATAACCTCTTGTTTGGCCAAAAGGGCTGAAAGTGGGACTGGAGTTGTTCAGTCCAAGTCCGTGTTCACAGTTTCTATCTCATCACAGATCATGTCCATTATGACTTTAAAGGCAGTGGTTGTGGTTCTGTGTGAGCTGCATCATGGTCCGGGTCCATTATGACTTTAAAGGCAGTGGTTGTGGTTCTGTGTGAGCTGCATCATGGTCCGGGTCAGTGTTGTGCAGCTACAGACCACAACGAAGCTTTAAAACCACTTCTTACGAACTCTCGACTCACTTTAAAACAACACATCAGTGGGAACAGGTTTATTTTTAATGCTGCACAATCATATCCACAGAAATAACCCAGACAGCAAAGGCTCATGGGAAAATGTTTAAGTGTTCCACAGACATGACTGAGCTTCTGCTTCTTTGTGCTTGGTGGAAGTGGAAAAGGGCTAAACTAAAGATACATTTGTGCTGGTTTTAGAAGAATTGTTTTTCTAATCTGTAAATAGAAGGTTCCAGTCGATGTTGACGGCTGTGATTCCAAAGAGTGGGAGAGAAACACTTTGGGACTGACTGGAGATGTCGACTTGAGTGGTTAGCAAGAAGCACTGGGTCTGTGTGGAGTTTGCATGTTCTCCCCATGTCCCCAAGTCCAGTCCCTGTGCTCCTCAGAGTCCCGGCAGGAGGCCAGTCCCTGTGCTCCTCAGAGTCCCGGCAGGAGTCCAGTCCCTGTGCTCCTCAGAGTCCCAGCAGGAGTCCAGTCCCTGTGCTCCTCAGAGTCCCGGCAGGAGGCCAGTCCCTGTGCTCCTCAGAGTCCCAGCAGGAGTCCAGTCCCTGTGCTCCTCAGAGTCCCAGCAGGAGTCCAGTCCCTGTGCTCCTCAGAGTCCCAGCAGGAGTCCAGTCCCTGTGCTCCTCAGAGTCCCAGCAGGAGTCCAGTCCCTGTGCTCCTCAGAGTCCCGGCAGGAGGCCAGTCCCTGTGCTCCTCAGAGTCTGGGCTGGTTCATATGGGACTAACATGTCACTAATATATTTTGGTGCGAGGCCAAAAATATAGCATTTTGAATTTTGCTAATTATTTCCGACTTAAATTCAATTGGTTCATATTTTAAAGAATATTAATATAAAAGTTGAAAATACATAGAATACGGTCATTTTTGTCTTTTACAGTTCGTCAGAGTCTGAATAATCGTAGTCGTCGGGGAGGACTCAGGCTCTTTGCCATTTGCAGTAAAACCACATTGGAATACTTGTGCAAAAGTCCCCAGTGTGCACCAGACACATATACCAAGCTACAAAAAGATGAAAGGTTCAAGAAACAATCATCACAACAAAAACAGTTTCAAAACAAGTGGAAATAGTCAAAGTGTGTGTCCTTGTGTGTATAGTTCTTCTGTTGTGTGTCCTTGTGTGTATAGTTCTTCTGTTGTGTGTCCTTGTGTGTATAGTTCTTCTGTTGTGTGTCCTTGTGTGTGTATATAGTTCTTCTGTTGTGTGTCCTTGTGTGTATAGTTCTTCTGTTGTGTGTCCTTGTGTGTCTAAATGTTCTGTTGTGTGTCCTTGTGTGTTTAATTCTTCTGTTGTTTGTCCTTGTGTGTGTAGTTCTGTTGTGTGTCCTTGTGTGTATAGTTCTTCTGTTGTGTGTTTAATTCTTCTGTTGTGTGTCCTTGTGTGTGAATAATTCTTCTGTTTTGTGTCCTTGTGTGTGTAGCTAACCTGTTGTGTGTCCTTGTGTGTGTAGCTAACCTGTTATGTCTCCTTGTGTGTATAGCTAGCCTGTTGTGTGTCCTTGTATGTGTAGCTAACCTTTTGTGTGTTTCTTTGTGCGCAGGCCACGGTGTGTGTAACTGCGGCTTCTGTCAGTGTGAGTCCGACTGGCAGGGGGAGAACTGTAACTGCTCCAGGCGCACCGAGCCCTGTATGTCCAGTGTGGGGCTCCTGTGCAGTGGGCGGGGCCAGTGCGTGTGCGGGGCCTGTGAGTGCACCCAGCCCGGGGCCTACGGGGCCACCTGCGACAAGTGCCCCACCTGCCCCGACGCCTGCACCATGAAGAAGTAAGACCAGCAATGTCATTAAAGGGCCCTAATCTGTCATCATTAAAGGGCCCTAATCTGTCATCATTAAAGGACCCTAATCTGTCATCATTAAAGGGCCCTAATCTGTCATCATTAAAGGGCCCTAATCTGTCATCATTAAAGGACCCTAATCTGTCATCCTTAAAGGGCCCTAATCTGTCATCATTAAAGGGCCCTAATCTGTCATCATTAAAGGGCCCTAAATCTTGTTATTTTTTTCATTTCGATGTCCCGCCTTCCACCGTTTCACCAATCAGAAAGTCTGTGATCCGGGCGCCAGAACGCACCGCGTGGAGCTAATCTCACTGGTAAAGTACCATGTGGCGCAGAACTAAAAAAGGTCTCGTTATGATTCTCAAATCATTAACGACAAAACAAGGAATAAAAGCAGGATTTCTATCTTTGTGAAAAAGGTGTTGGTTATAGATTTGTTGTTGACAAAACTCTTGTCTATTCAGCTGTTATGGTCCCAGCTGGATTCGTCTGCATATCTGGCAAACTGAGTTTTGTCATATATTTTTGACATATTGTTCTTTTAAAGGAGCAGTGTGTAAACATGTGGCCAAAAGTGGTACTGCAGCCTCTCCCACTCTCCCTGACTCAGGTTGCCAGATATGCAGACGAATCCTGAAATAAAATATAATCTCTAACTCTAGAAGATTATAAATATCATCCCAACAGGACGAGACCAACATGACTCTTGATTGAGTTTGTGGCGTTGGTCTCGGTTTTAATCCTTTCTTTGTGTCTTTTCACAGAGAGTGTGTGAAGTGCAGACATTTTAAACGAGGCCGTCTGTTCGAGGAGCACTCCTGCTCCCGGATCTGCAAAGACGACATCCAACTCGTGGACGATTTAAGTAAAAACATCAGATTCTTTTGACGCAGGACTTTTGTGAGAGACTGTTTTTAAACCTCATGTTTGTCCTCAGTTCTTCACGACACAAACGCCGTGAACTGTTCCTATAAAGACGAGAACGACTGTGTCCAGAGGTTTCAGTATTACGAGGACGCCAGCGGCAAATCTATACTGTCTGTGGTCAAAGAGCCAGGTACGATTATCTGTCTGTGGTCAAAGAGCCAGGTACGATTATCTGTCTGTGGTCAAAGAGCCAGGTACGATTATCTGTCTGTGGTCAAAGAGCCAGGTACGATTATGTCTGTGGTCAAAGAGCCAGGTACGATTATCTGTCTGTGGTCAAAGAGCCAGGTACGATTATCTGTCTGTGGTCAAAGAGCAGGTACGATTATCTGTCTGTGGTCAAAGAGCCAGGTACGATTATCTGTCTGTGGTCAAAGAGCCAGGTACGATTATCTGTCTGTGGTCAAAGAGCCAGGTACGATTATCTGTCTGTGGTCAAAGAGCCAGGTACGATTATCTGTCTGTGGTCAAAGAGCCAGGTACGATTATCTGTCTGTGGTCAAAGAGCAGGTACGATTATCTGTCTGTGGTCAAAGAGCCAGGTACGATTATAGTATTTATCCATTTAGATATAGACAGATAGATAGATACAGAGATAGATAGTAAGTAAGTAATGTTTATTAATATACTGCCTGTCACAGACCAGAGTCACAAAGCGTTGTCGTGGGCATTTGTCTCTCACTCCACACAGAGATGGGGAATTTGGAGTACCCAGAAGAAACCAACGCAGACACGGGGAGAACATGCAAACTCCACTCAGAATGGCCCTGTTCCAGTTGGAATTCGAACCCAGGACCTTCTTGCTTAGAAGCAAGAGTGCTAACCACTCAGCCACCGGGCCGCCCATAGATAGATACTTTATTGATCCCTGTTGGAGAAATGCAGGTGTCCAGTAGCAGCAAAAACACATCCATCCAAAGAAACAAAACTAATAAATATATAATTCTGAAAAGATTACAATAGTATTAAACAGAGAAATGTACATGTCACATTTGGCTCAGACAGAATCACTCAGACTGTGCAAAAGACAGAACCATGTTAGAAAATATATTCTGTGCAGAATATAATTATACACACAACACACTATATATAAGTTTTGTATCTTTCCGGCTCCACTCGTCACTTCACCGTCCACAAAAGAGAGGATAGAAGCTGGTAAAATGGGCAAAAGTGGTTTTAATGAACACAATTGCCCTCAGCCAAAGTCTGTCTTTAATGAATGTGTGTGTTCAGTTTAGACACATGGATAAGATGGAAGTGCAGCAGCTTCAGCCTTGAACCCTCGCCCCCCGCGGTGTCGGGGGCCGTAAACCTGAGCTCAGCGTCTTTCAGGAACACGCTCAGGCAAATATCACACAGAAAACAGAACGATAATCTGCAAGAGCAAAGACGGCAAGACACAAGTGGGATCTAAATGATGAAAAATGTAAAAGAAAATCCCGTTTGGAGTCGTGTCTTTGTGGCTGGACGTAAAGTTTGCCATAAAACGAAGCGATGTGAAGGTGAGAGGAAGTAGCGCAGCAGAAATGTCTTTGATGTTAGCTGTAAAACCTCAGCCCCTACACAGTCACCTACAGCTCCTGTATGTGCGGCCTCTCTCGGGATTGAACCCACCACGTGCTCCTGGGTTTTAAACAATGCCGTATTTATTTATTTTTCAAACTTGAATTTTTATTGACACAACAAACAAGAGAAAAAGAACAAAAATACAGTCAGCATGGAGAGGTTTCTAAGAACGTCAATAAACATGATCAGATGGATGTGATATTTACACAAACATATGCAAGAAGACAAGTCACAAAACTCAACCTGAAGTCAAATATGTCGCCATTTTCACATCTGGAGTCGTAGATTTTAGCCTGTAATCTTAGCAGTCAGACGTCCACAGATTAATCCAATCTTACAATGAAAAAGAATCTGTTTGGAGCCATTTCCTGGTGATTTTTGCAGATGCACTAAAAACTGATGAAATATCTCGTGTTATTTGTGAAGCCTGTCTTTCTAAGTCTTGCCGAGTCTTGCCGAGTCTTGCTAAGTCTTACTGAGTCTTGCCTCCTGACAGAGAATGAAAATATGAAAAG
The DNA here is from genome assembly GCA_964034765.1 of Knipowitschia caucasica. Taxonomy (NCBI): domain Eukaryota; kingdom Metazoa; phylum Chordata; class Actinopteri; order Gobiiformes; family Gobiidae; genus Knipowitschia; species Knipowitschia caucasica. The sequence goes on along the minus strand of OZ035845.1, from coordinate 21,446,805 downwards.
CACTTTGAATGATTCTATCGGTTCATTGTTTTAGAGAAACAGTGAACAACAAAAATGAGCAATGTACGTTTTAGAAATGTATAAAAGGTCATTTGAACGAACGGTCTGAAGGCTGCTCTTATGAAAATATACTTTTCTCTTGATGCACTTTTGAGACTAGATTCTTGTTCTGTCAATCATCTGGTGTCCCGCCCCCTTTTACATATTTCACTCTGGTTTTGTCAGACCACAGTGAGGGAAAGGGATTTGTGGCCTGGATACACACGGCTGTGTTTTTCCACTTCATTCAAACCTCGTTCTTATTTATCACTGATGTTGAGCAATGTTTTTCATGTTCACACAAAACGTAAGAATACTTTATGACTTCAGCCAAACTCTGTGTTTGTGTGAAGCAGAAAACAGATCCATAAATCCTCTCCTGTGGTCTGCATGTGTTCTTATCTGTTGTCTGTCTGCAGACTGTCCCAAAGGCCCGGACATCGTGGTGGTGCTGCTGTCGGTGGCAGGAGCCATCTTGTTCCTGGGCCTCGCTGCTCTTCTGATCTGGAAACTGTTGGTGACCATTCACGACAGACGAGAGTTTGCCAAATTTGAAGAAGAGCGAGCACGGGCCAAATGGGACACGGTAAGTTACGATCAAAGATATGTTTAGCCTTCATTCTTATGAAAAGATGTTTTCGTCTCAAAGACCACACACAGACTGTGACTTTCTTTATGAAGAGTATTTTATTATTGTTGCTGCTACTGTCAGCAGAATAAAGGTAGTCAACGGAAGGGCTGGGTTTAAATTAGCTGTCGCTAATTATCTTTTACTGGTAATAAGGCACATTAGTGGCCACACACACCCAAATCCCATCAGGACCAAACCACAAGAAACCCACTGTTTAAGACGTGGCTAATGGAAACCCACATGAGGCACATTTCCTCCATAGTCACATGAAAACTTCATTAAGGCGTGTTTTAATACAGTCTTATGTCATAAATGTTCTGACAACTAATCACATTCTTGTGGACTTTCCAGGGACACAACCCTCTGTACAAAGGAGCCACTTCCACCTTCACGAACATCACATACAGAGGCAAAGACTGACGCTGCAGAAGGACCGACATGTGCAGGACTCTACTGTCCCAGGACCATCGTGTTCATGCTCTGTGTAAATATGTAGAAACGAAGAGGACATATTCTAAGAACTGTCAACAACAGACACTCATGGTTGGACAATAAATATATATTAAAAAACTGTCTGGTCATAGTTGTTTATTTATGTGGTCAGCAGGATATCAACAGGAGCAGAGTTCTGTGTGTGTCCTTTGTCTCCACCTTGTGGCCAAACACAGACACTTGCATTATCCCCAAATCATACTTTTAATTACAATAACATCCTGGTGGACAGTAACTGCATGTTTTCAATGGGCACTGATGACTTTACAACTTTATTCGCTTTGTTTGCACTTTTTGAGACGGACACCAGTGACATATTTTCTTGGTAAAAAGTTTCCCATGTGCAAAAGACCCTTCCCACTGCATGCATGAACCAGCAGAAGTTTGCAGCTGCACAGACACACGCATGCCATGCCATGCCGTGCCGTGCAGGCTGAGAACACATGCCTGGTCTGCAGGGAGCAGGCAGAGTTCAGACTGTCTCCACTTGGCTGTGCCCTTGTGGTCTTATGTATTAAACAGCGCCAGGAGGCATCACTCACTGCTCCCCGGAGTCCTGCGGCCACAGACCGGGTTCACATCTCGGGGGAACAGCAGCTGGAGCTCGGTCCGTCCGTGGGAGATGGCGGCTGTGGCGTGTGCGTGAAGCCTGCCGGGTCCACAGCAGTGTTTCTGCAGCAGTATGACCCAGTGGTGTCCGGGCTGCAGAGGTGACAGCTGAGGCCCCTGCAGAGGAAACCCCGAGGAGCAGGGCCTCTGTCCGGATGACACCCGCACCAGGCGCTGCTCCCAGCTAGCATCGGCTAAGCTAACGGCTAAGCTAACCCATGTCTTCCATCTGTTAAAGCTAGTCTCACACGGGCCTTTGAAGTGCACAGGGCTTTGTATCGTGTGTGTAGAAGTGTTGATTGCTCGTGGTTCAGATGTCTCCGGATGGACGCAGCTGAGTCTGGGGAACAGGATCTTCAGGTGAGAGCACTTCTCTGATGCATGATGCTAACCTTATGGACTGTTTAGCATGGGGCAAAACTCCCTCCGATCATCCTGCTTCACTTGGCCCATTCTGCACATCCACAGAAACTTTTGCTTATTTGCAGAGTAATCCTCCCAGCGCCACTTTTAATGAAACAGATTCTCAAAAGGATCAAAGCACATCTGTCTTTGTGGCTTTTCCTGCAAACCTCAAACCTTCTGGATCCAGCCTGACTTTTGGAATCGACCGCACCTTGTTGTCTGGAGTAAACAATGACCTCCTGATACACATCGTTTACAAATCAAGTCAGTCAAGTGATAAGTAAAACTGTGACTGCAATCAGCACTGGAGGATTTCATTGATATTTGGAATAAAAATCAGTATAATAATAATAATAATAATAATAATAATAATAATGTTAATATTATGTGTCTGTGGCAAAGCTGAGGATGTCGTCTACACATTCACTTATATATTCTTTCCACTGTCTCTGCAGAGTCATGCATTTTTGATTAATTTCTGTTTTATTGATCTTTAAGGCATGATGGAAGGAGTCCATGCCGGGACTATGGGCCTGGACCCTCGCCGCCAAGAACTACTCGAGGCTCGGTTTTCAGGAGCCGGTGTCGGAAAGGTGTGTATCCTGGATTGGTCTTCATCCAAAAGGTTTATGTTTAACTGCTTTTATCTTCAAAGTGAGAGGGTTCACTGAAGAGAAAACCTAAATCATCAAGTTTTGGTTTCAATGTTGATGAGTGAGACTAAAACACCGCTGCACAGACTCGTCCTGTCGCTGCTGAACGTCTGTGGGGCGTGGAAATAAAACAATAAAATGATAAAATGGCAGCTCCTGAAAGCACTCGGTCTTAGGTCTGCCTTCTCCTCTTCTAATCTGTCATCATTAAAGGGCCCTAATCTGTCATCATTAAAGGGCCCTAATCTGTCATCATTAAAGGGCCCTAATCTGTCATCATTAAAGGGCCCTAATCTGTCATCATTAAAGGGCCCTAATCTGTCATCATTAAAGGGCCCTAATCTGTCATCATTAAAGGGCCCTAATCTGTCATCATTAAAGGGCCCTAAACTGAATTTCTAAATTACTTTTCCAGCCTCTAAATCTTGTTATTGTTTTCATTTCGATGTCCCGCCCTCCACCGTTTCACCAATCAGAAAGTCTGTGATCCGGGCGCCAGAACTCACCACGTGGAGCTAATCTCACTGGTAAAGTACCATGTGGCGCAGAACTAAAAAAGGTCTCGTTATGATTCTCAAATCATTAACGACAAAACAAGGAATAAAACCAGGATTTCTATCTTTGTGAAAAAGGTGTTGGTTATAGATTTGTTGTTGACAAAACTCTTGTCTATTCAGCTGTTATGGTCCCAGCTGGATTCGTCTGCATATCTGGCAACCTGAGTCAGGGAGAGTGGGGGAGGCTGCAGTACCACTTTTGGCCACACGTTTACACACTGCTCCTTTAACTCTGAGCATATTAGTTTGTGTCGATGTTTTGCAGGTTTGAAAAGTATAAACCATTTTTTTGTTTTTGTTTACTATTTGTTCCTAGAATTCTGTCAACAGCGAATCGTCCAACCAGTCGCTGTGCAGTGCCGGGTCGCTCAGTGACAAAGAGCTGGAGGTGAATAATAAACATGCACAAAACACACAAAACACGGACGGAGATTATTTTCATATTTGTGATTTTATTCCAGACACCAGAGAAAAAGAGCAGTGGACCGAGAGGCCGGAAGAGGAAGGGCGAGGTTTCTGATGCCACCAACCACCAGGGTGAGTCCCAAACACAACGCAAATGTGAATCTTATTTTATACTAAAGACAACATTATTCTGTTCAAGGAAATGGAAAAGGACAGAAAGTCAGTGACTACTTCGATGTAAGTTAAAAGCTCAGTCTCCAACTTTACTCTTTCCAAACATTTTCTTTCTCCATCTCCTCCATTCTTCCCTTTTCTATCATTTTGTCTCCATGGAATGACTCTTCTCTCTTTGACTTCATCTTGTCCCATTCCCTGAGGCTAGTTTTGGCACTAGTCCTGGTCTCCTGGTGAGGACCATCAACCGGTTAAAAGTGCGTTCTTCTTCTTCTGTGTTTGTGACAGTTCCAGCACAGCAGCCCGTCCTCCACTGGATCCATCTTCACCGACTCCTCGTCCTGCAGCTCGCTCAAAACTCTGCGCCACAACTTCTGCGCTCACAAAGCCATACAGGTCACTGCACACTGGTATTACCATGTGAGAAAGACCATGTGAGACAGCTGACTTTACCATGTGAGAAAGACCATGTGAGACAGCTGACTTTACCATGTGAGAAAGACCATGTGAGACAGCTGACTTTACCATGTGAGACAGATGACTTTACCATGTGAGAAAGACCATGTGTGACAGCTGACTTTATCATGTGAGAAAGACCATGTGAGAAAGACCATGTGAGACAGCTGACTTTACCATGTGAGAAAGACCATGTGAGACAGCTGACTTTACCATGTGAGAAAGACCATGTGAGACAGCTGACTTTACCATGTGAGAAAGACCATGTGAGACAGCTGACTTTACCATGTGAGAAAGACCATGTGAGACAGCTGACTTTACCATGTGAGACAGATGACTTTACCATGTGAGAAAGACCATGTGAGACAGCTGACTTTACCATGTGAGAAAGACCATGTGAGAAAGACCAGGAGAAAGACCATGTGAGAAAACTGTCCCTATTCCTTTCCATCCATACATCAGTTGGGTCTTATGGTTAGATACCATGGGACTTTGCCGCTTGTCCTTGTGCCAAAGAAACATATGTTTTACTGGATCCTGTTGGAGAAATACAGGTCCAGAAGAAGCAGAAACACATCCAAACAAACAAAACACATAAATGTATAATTCTGAAAGTATCTAATAATAATAATAAGAGTCCTTCAGGTCTCAGCAGCAGGTGGAGCTTGGTTCAGACCATTGTCTCTGCTCTGGTCTGGACCAGTGTGAAACCATGAATCCTCTCTGCTCTGGTCTGGACCAGTGTAAAACCATGAATCCTCTCTGCTCTGGTCTGGACCAGTGTGAAACCATGAATCCTCTCTGCTCTGGTCTGGACCAGTGTAAAACCATGAATCCTCTCTGGTCTGGACCAGTGTAAAACCATGAATCCTCTCTGCTCTGGTCTGGACCAGTGTAAAACCATGAATCCTCTCTGGTCTGGACCAGTGTAAAACCATGAATCCTCTCTGGTCTGGACCAGTGTAAAACCATGAATCCTCTCTGCTCTTGTGCTGCAGATGTTTATTATAGATCGATATAAATCATTCTAAAATACTTATTTATAGTTTTCTTGTGTTTCAGTCTGAGCTGACGCTGCTGAAGCTCACGGCTCTGGAGAACGACAAGAACTCGGACCTGGAGAAGAAGGAGGGCAGGATAGACGACTTACTGAGGGTTAGTCCCACCATCTGCACATACAAATACACATACAAATACACATATAAATACACATATAAATACAAATATAAATATAAATATAAATATATGAATACCATGGTTGGCGTGTTCCTCAGGCCAACTGTGACCTGAGGCGGCAGATCGACGAGCAGCAGAAAGTCTTGGAGCGCTACAAAGAACGGCTCAACAAGTGTGTGACCATGAGCCAGAAGCTGCTGGTGGAGAAGGTGGGCCGCGGCGGCGCACGGCGGCGCACGGTGAGAGCGTGCAGCAGAAGGTGATGTTAACCCTGCGTTTGTGTGTTAGTCCAAACAAGAGAAGAAGTCGTGCAGGGACAAGAGCATGCAGGACCGCCTCCGCCTCGGACACTTCACCACGGTCCGACACGGAGCCTCCTTCACCGAGCAGTGGACCGACGGATACGCCTTCCAGAACCTCATCAAGTGGGTTTGGACACACAACTAAACACACACACACACACACCTGCACAACTGTGTTCCCACCGCACAGGCATGGATGGATGGATGTAGATAGACGCACACATACACACATATACACACATAGATAGCTAGATACACACACACACACATAGATAGCTAGATACACACACACATAGATAGATAGATACACACACACATAGATAGATAGATACACACACACATAGATAGATACACACACACACATAGATAGATAGATACACACACACATAGATAGATAGATACACACACACATAGATAGATAGATACACACACACATAGATAGATACAGTGCCTTGCGAAAGTATTCGGCCCCCTTGAACCTTTCAACATTTCGCCACATTTCAGGCTTCAAACATAAAGATATTAAAATAGATTGTTTTGTCAAGAATCAACAACAAGTGGGACACAATCTTGAAGTGGAACAAAATTTATTGGATAATTTAAACTTTTTTAACATATAAACTGAAAAGTGGGGCGTGCAATATTATTCGGCCCCTTGCGCTAATACTTTGTAGCGCCACCTTTTGCTGCAATTACAGCTGCAAGTCGCTTGGGGTTTGTCTCTATCAGTTTTGCACATTGAAAGACTGGAATTCTTGCCCATTCTTCCTTGCAAAACAGCTGGAGCTCAGTGAGGTTGGATGGAGAGCGTTTGTGAACAGCAGTCTTCAGCTCTTTCCACAGATTCTCGATTGGATTCAGGTCTGGACTTTGACTTGGCCATTCTAACACCTGGATACGTCTATTTGTGAACCATTCCATTGTAGATTTGGCTTTATGTTTTAGATCATTGTCCTGTTGGAAGATAAATCTCCGTCCCAGTCTCAGGTCTTTTGCAGACTCCAACAGGTTTTCTTCCAGACTGGTCCTGTATTTGGCTCCATCCATCTTCCCATCAATTTTAGCCATCTTCCCTGTCCCTGCTGAAGAAAAGCAGGCCCAAAGCATGATGCTGCCACCCCCATGAGTGACAGTGGGGATGGTGTGTTCAGGGTGATGAGCTGTGTTGCTTTTACGCCAAACATATCGTTTTGCATTGTGGCCAAAAAGTTCAATTTTGGTTTCATTTGACCAGAGCACCTTCTTCCACATGTTTGGTGTGTCTCCCAGGTGGCTTGTGGCAAACTTTAAACAAGACTTTTTATGGATATCTTTGAGAAATGGCCACTCTTCCATAAAGGCCAGATTTGTGCAGTGCACGACTGATTGTTGTCCTATGGACAGACTCTCCCACCTCAGCTGTAGTTATCTGCAGTTCATCCAGAGTGATCATGGGCCTCTTGGCTGCATCTCTGATCAGTCTA
>OZ035845.1:21346943-21436943 GCA_964034765.1 Knipowitschia caucasica | reverse complement strand
TTAGTGACATAAACAAGGAGTTTCAAGAAACCTAAATAATTCAAACTTAAATAAACCAACAGACAGAATGGATCTTATGGATGTGGGGAGGTTATTCCAGTCTGATGGAGCCTTATATTGAAATGATCTGCGTCCAACTTCTTTAAAAACTCTTGGAACAGAAAAGGTGAGACAATCAGAGCTTCGGAGTGAAAAAGGTGTAGAGAAGGGGACAAAAAAACAAAAACAAAAAAAATTTACCACATATTTAAAGCTGCACTAACTGACTTTGGGATTTTGAAGCCGTGGACTCTCTGGCCTCGCTCTTTCTGCTCCCCTCCCCGCACCCACAAAGCTATCGCCCCCCACACACACCCACTGTTGGGACGGAGCTAGTGTCTCCCAATATGGATAATACATGGACATGGATTTGCACGTGGATGGCGTGACCATAAAACGATAGAACCGGGAAGCGCGGAGGAACGAGACTTTCTTTTGGATGGCTGTCTCGCTGTGTAAGCAGTAACCGGTTAACCTTGCCTGCAAGCTGAATTCTCGCGGTATTTGTGAGTTCACAAACACTCGAGAATACATCTTGTACCGCTCCCGCTTACACTTTTCGAGTCGAACCACTGGGTGTGCGAGCCAATCACGCGCCAGTCTGGGGGTTTAGGGCGGGATATCCGGGTTTGACGAAAGCAAGAAGTGCCGGGCCGAAGCAAAACAAACATGGCTACGCAGGAGGACGGACGCGTAGCTGAGGCTATCAAGTCAGTTTTAGCAGAATCTCCAATTTCTTTTTTGAAAGATGAACAGCGAGAGGCGCTTTGTGCATTTCTGGACGACAAAGATGTTTGTGCATTTTTACCTACGGGTTTAAGTCAAACCTTGGTGGGCGGGCACACAGCGTCACTTCGCCCAATCAGCTTGAAGTATTCTGCTGCTTATCCCTCCTTTCCCCGAAAGGATTCTCCGGGAGAAATCCCAGATTGATATCGTGGAGAACGCGTTAGAGTTCTACACAATCATCAATCTGGCTCTTGCCAGGTTAGTAACTGGTGACGAAGACGAGAAAGTTTCAGGTTAGCTCCTCGGCTTGTTGTGCTAACTCAGCTGTCTGTGCTAACGGACCTGTAGATTTCTCACGAAAGTGGGGGCCAGTGGTCCGTTGTGATTGGTCACAATTTGCGACCCGAAACACATTCTCTTCCTTGTTTCATCAAAACTCGATCTAAAATATAATGTCACGCCAGCACAAATCTGCGCTAATTATTCTTCAAAAGGACGTATATCCCAATGCACTACATGGACATGGATAGCATTTTCGTAATGAATACGAAAATAAAGTCAGTTAGTGCAGCTTTAAATACAGTCCACATTAAAGTCCAAATGAAAGTGCTAAAATAGTTATTTATTTAGTCAGCAGCGATGTATAAAGTGTGGCACATATTTCAAACAGAGAACACCAGCTTTCAGATATTTAAAGATTTTTCTCAAATCAAGATAAAATCAACTTAATCCACTGTAGCACATTTTGTCGCTCTCTGACTGTTGTCCAAGAGAAAGGGTTGGCGCCCCCTGGTGGACACAAGCATGTACTACATCACATGAATCAGATCCGTTAAATATTGAAAGTATTTGACGGTGGAACCTTTGTGTGTCAGGTTGTCAGTTGCCGAGTACCATGAGCAGGAGGAGATCTTCAAGCTTCGTATCGGTCATCTAAAAAAGGTAAACGCATGATTACTGTACGTTCTGGACTAAACGCCGTGGCATTTTGAAGGTGGCGGCTTATAGTGAGGTGCGGCTTAATTAGTGTTATTCGACCAACAGAAATAACTCTTTGACTGCCATTGACGTTTTTGTCTGAGACGGTGATTTCTGTCCAACTTCCTCTTTTCGACTGGAGATTACAGGCGAACAAAACTACCCAGAAACAGACTTATTGTTGCTGATGAAAGTAGACAGTCCGGTCTTTCAGAATCTGGTTTCATTTTTCACGTCGTCATAACACACGATATTCTGTGGGTCTTGAAAATCAGTGAAATCATCAAAAAACGGCTGCAGTCCATGAGTTATTGAGGCGTTTACAGAGTCCTCACTTATAACTCTAATAATAAATACTTTTTTGGTTCTTTGTATTAAACTTTTAAGTGAAAAGAGACCTGTAGATGTTGCTCTTTACCCTTTTGCTTCACACTGTAAGATTAAAAACAGTCTCTCACTTCTTACTCTTCTTACTCACAGTAGAGACATGTTTTTCAGTGACAGTTCTCAATATAACAAAGTGGGACCGGTGCAGCTTATAGTCCGGACAAGAGTCAGAATCGATGTATTGTCATTTGCAGAAAAAACTACATTGGAATACAAACAGGAAACACCGGACATAGACAAAAAGAATACTAAAAATAGCGAGGCACATATAAAACTCATAAAGTCCTTGAGGAAAACACGGTTCACGATTGATTCTCGATACAGGAGCCCTGGTGTGTACCCTCTCCTCTGTCTGGGGCACACTGGGGGAGTCTTGCACAGTTTTTCCAACGGGGTTTTACTGCAAATGGCGAATAAATGTGATGATTGCAGGAAGAGGCAGAGATCCAAGCTGAACTGGAGCAGCTGGAGCGAGTGCGGAACCTCCACATCCGAGAACTGAAGAGGATCCACAACGAAGACAGCTCTCAGTATGTAACAGAATGATTATTATTAAAATGACACAAAGCCCAGTATTTACAGCCCGTTGTTGTAGATTCAAAGACCACCCGACGTTGAATGACCGATACCTACTGCTGTATTTGCTTGGACGAGGTGGTTTTAGTGAAGTTTATAAAGTAAGTGAACCTTGTGCGTCCGTTTTGTTGCTTTCGTTCCAAAACTAATCCTTGTTTTTGTCTCATTAGGCATTTGATTTAACGGAACAAAGATATGTAGCTATTAAAATTCACCAGCTCAACAAGAACTGGAGAGAGGAGAAGAAGGAAAACTACCACAGGTCGGTCTGAAGCTTTGAATCCGATCCAAGACCATGGACCTAAACCCGGTTTGTGTTTCAGACACGCCTACAGGGAATACAGAATCCACAAAGACCTTGACCATCCGAGAATAGTCAAGCTCTACGACTACTTTTCACTTGACACAGACTCGTAAGTCCGTCACAAGTCCTGGAAACGTAAACGTGAAGAAGAGCCAACTGTGTTTTGCTCTGCTCAGATTTTGCACAGTGTTGGAGTTTTGCGAGGGCAACGATCTGGATTTTTACTTGAAGCAGAATAAGCTGATGACGGAGAAAGAGGGCCGTTCTATCGTGATGCAGATCGTCAACGCCCTCAAGTACCTCAACCAGATTCGGCCCCCCATCATCCATTACGACCTCAAACCCGGTACGTTCAGAGTCTGTGACATGTCTTCATGACGTTATGTAAAGCCTGCTTCACATAGAACCATTTTAAAATTGTCGGCCGATGTCCCTAACCTGAGAGACACGGAGAGAGAAAATCAAGTGTTTAACCCACAGACTGTAAATATTAACAGACGTAGTCAGGCCTATCTCCGCCGTTCAAACTCATGGGCCAAAAATTGGGCTCTCATGGAGTGATTCAAAATGGCCGCGGGGGCTGGAAAATGTGAAAAAACGCATCTGTGCATGCGTCAGCTGAACGAGCTCCATTTATTTAAATGAGAGATTTCTAAAGTCCACAGCGACTAAACTAGACTGGTCCAGAACACTCAGCGTTGACACACATGTGGAACGGAGCTTTGGGCCAAGAGACAACTTTTGGACCATCCTGTAAAGACGTTTTCGAGAGGTCTGCCAATGCTATATGTTAGCATTGGCTAATTCTTATTCCGGGTCCACCCCCACAGGCCCGGGGTGGTACTGCAGCATGTCAGCGCACGTCATTTTGGCCACTTTTGAGCTGGGACCCGCCCACACTGATTTAACCACTTTGGTCGTACAGTGTGTGGTGCGCCGCCACACGGCTAAATCACGCAAACCACACATCTATCTATCTCAAGCATTCCCAGGTCAGACGGAAATCTCTCGTGATCAAGCGTGACTTCAGAGTAAACAGTCATGGAGGACAAAGAGGACGCAGCGGCGATAGTTTGTTTTTAACAGAAAAAAGGCGACGGTCAAAGAAATGGAGACAACACGAGCTCAGATTATATATATTTATATATATATAATTTATGTCACTGACTGTTGTGCGATCTTTCCGGTGTTTCCTCGCCACCTCGTCTTCTGATTGGCTACAGCCGCAGTCACTGCAGCGTGCTCGTCTGTCCCCGACACCACACACAAAGAGAAATGTGCCAAAACAATCCACCATGTTGGATATCCCTGAGATCAGAGCAGTCCTGAAGTCCTTCTGAGCGACGCAGTCTGAGCACACATGAAAATACATCACATTATTACGATAATCGGAGCGTTTTTAAGATTGTCGTTAGGGGTAAAACAGGCCTTAAATCGGTCTAATTATCCTGCCGTGTGAACCAGGCTTAATGTACTTTCTCACTGATTATCATGAAACAGGAAACATCCTCTTGGTGAACGGCACGGCGTGTGGAGAGATTAAAATCACAGACTTTGGTTTGTCCAAGATCATGGAGGACGACAGCTCCGCAGACGGCATGGACCTGACGTCACAGGGCGCGGGGACGTACTGGTACAAAGCCCTTTCACATTTAAGCTTCATTTTAACCTTTTGTTCACGGTTTCGTGTCTGCTGCAGGTACCTTCCCCCGGAGTGTTTCGTGATGGGGAAAGAACCTCCCAAAATTTCCAATAAAGTGGATGTTTGGTCCGTTGGAGTAATCTTTTACCAGACGTTATACGGACGCAAGGTACCTCCCTTTTAACTTTATTATTAACTTCTGTTTTATTTAAGTTCATAAATTTACTCATTCTTTCAGCCATTTGGTCATAACCTGTCACAGCAAGATATTCTTCAAGAAAACACTATTCTAAAAGCCACTGAGGTTCACTTTCCCCCAAAGCCTGCAGTCACCACAGAAGCAAAGGTCAGATCTCACCACTGCACCATCATCATCATCATCGTCATCAGAATTACAAACAGTACTTTAATGCTTTGCTCAAGGGTCGAGTTTGTTTTTCCTTCATGTAATATAATATTTCCATGTCTCCATGATCCTAGCGTCTTCAGCCCATGCTTTTATAATATATCCATGTCTACATTGTGTCCAGGCGTTCATCCGTCGCTGCTTGGCCTACCACAAAGAGGACCGTGTAGATGTTCTACAGTTGGCGAGTGATCCTTTTCTAATGCCTCATATCAGAAGGACATTGGGCAGTACCCCCCCAGCTGCCCCCCTCCCCTCCACCTCCAGCTGTTTCAGCAGCAGTGCCTCTGACAGAAGAAGTATGTTAGAAACTGAATAAGATGCTTTATGCAGAACATCTGAAATGTCCTTAAATCTTGACTTGGAGAGGGTTTTATTGTTGGAGCACACTTCTAAAGAACGTTTGCTTTTACCGTTAATTTAAGGGTTTGTTTTGGGCTCAGTAAACCCGGTTATACCTGCATCCATAATGGTCCATACAGGGCCTTTTCTGTCACTAATCGTAAAAGCACCTGAATATTGCACAGCTGATGTTCTTAGACATGTGTCCTGTGCTGGTCGGCCTCGGGCTTTGATGAAGGGTCCGTGATCACCAAAGTTCAAGGCTCGGCCGTGTTTACATGGAAACACATGAGCATCATGTGAACGAGGAAGAGGAGTCTGTGAAAGAATTACAGGTTTTCAACTATTTTTAATATTTTCCTTGAATAACAAAGTTATTCAAAAATTCAATTAAGTCCATATTTTTTCATGAGATTTCCCCTTGGAATGTTTTGGAGCCAGAGAATGAGTGCTGTAATGACTGAGAGCTAAGATTATAATAATGAAATCATTAAAATAAATATTGTGTCATTTTGTATTCAGTGTCACACACTTTATCTGAATAAGTCTTTACTTTGCTTAATGAACAAAACACTTTAAATACACATCAGTACTGTTAAAAGAAGGTGTTTTACCAAAGTGATGTCTGGACATAATGCAGAGAACTAAGAAAAGTATAAACATATTTACAGAGAGAATAGTTTATCGATTATAAAACTGTGAGGTGACCCAGGCCAGGCCCCACTTCAGGTTCGTGAGCATGAACTTCAGAGCCTTCGTCCACTGCTCTTCAGAGTTGAACTGAGTCTTGATGGAGTAAGAGCCGCCGCTGCCTCCAGTGTCTTCGATCTTTCCTTTGTCCACGTCCATTCTGCAAAATGTACATTCACTCGTCCCATAAAGTGGATTTTTAAGACCGACTAAAGTGTTTTGTAAGTAACTGACCTGTACGGGAGGCAGAACCCTGTGTCCCCTTTCTCCACCTCCTCTTTAAACTGCTGCACACAATCCAAGAAGGCCACCATGGCATGATCAAACTTATTGTCCCAGAAAAACCTCAGGCCGCCGGAGCAGTACAACGGCAGCTCCTAAAACACCACAGAAACTTCATATTGACAGAAATATTGTGTGTATTTTGCTTCTATTCAAATGGAGTCCTACCTTTGACTTATCTGTTAGTGACTCCAGGTACGAGTGATTTCCATACGGCACAAGGCGATACCTAGTGAAGTATATTGATACAAAGGTAAACAAATATGATGACACTATATTAAATGTATTCCCAGAGCATTGTGTACCTCTGAAAGCGTAACCCCATTTTGTTGGCCAGAGCGTGGAGCAGTAACACGGTTTGGCCCCAGGCTGCGTTGATCTCGTTCCACTCCACAGGGACACTGGGGAGTCTACCCAGCCGGAAATTATTGATGGTCCCAAACTGACCACTGTGCCTACAAAAGAGAATATATAATAAGTATCTGTTGATAATCGTACAGAAGATAAAACCTCAGGCCCCTTCTGATCTGGTTTACCAAATGTGAAACGTGGCATTGAACACGTTGGTCTTTTTCAGCCGGTCCAACTGGATCTGACAATATCGCATCTGATTGTCCACACTTTTTAATTCATCGTCGAGCTCCAGTTGTTGTCGTTTAAACTCACTGTATTCTTTTTGATACCTTTTGAAGAATGGAGATAAAAGCAGTTGTTGATGTGATAAAGATAATGTGTTGGTTCAGTGCTCGGCTGCAGCACTCACTGCAGCTCCTCCGTGTCCAGCTGCTGAGAGTCCACTCTGCTCTGAGCCAGGTCCTGGGCCACAGCCGCTCTCTGCTCCTCCACAGCCTCCAGCTCCTGGATCAGAGAGTCCTCTTCCTCCTTCAGCTGCTGTAACTCTGCTAATAATGTTTCCTCTTGTTCCACCTCCAGCTGTGACAGCAGCTCCAGACACTGCCTGTATTATTTTATATTATTATATTATACACAAGGTTTCTAATGTTGTAGCTTTCCACTTACTTATAATTTTGGCATTCGTTCTCTGTAATGTTCAGCTGTGTGTCTAAGTGGTCCAACAAGGTGTCAGTACATTCTTCACACAGTGGATGGTCTACGTCAGTTTGACCAGACATGATGTCGAACAGATCTCCAGTCACCTGTTCATGTCAGATCAGAAATGTTTACACAAAAACACAAACTCTGTTAAAATGTAGAGCAACATACTTTGAGTCGACGGCTGAGATTTTCCATGGTTCCTCCGTCAGAAGCATCTCCAATCAGAGTGAAGCTGTTGGCGCTCTCCGTGGACATCATGCTGTGACACATTCAACAAAATGAACTAACTCCAAAATGATTCTTATACAACAGTTTATAAGAGTTCTCACCGAGCTGGAGGGATGTACTTTCTAGAGACACCGTCTTGTTTGGTCTCTACAAATGTTTCCTGGGAATAAAGAGAACACTTACATTTGAACTACAATTTGGCCTAATGTTGAGAAATGTTAATGCAAATCTCAAATATATCTTTATCATTTTGTGCTCAGCAAACCTCTGGTGCTGTCTCTCCTTCACTGCTGTCTGCCTGTTTGCTCGGGGTCACTGTAACCAAAGGAGCTGGAAACGACATGTTGCAAAGAAATATTAGATGCCAACAGATCCATGCGTGTGCACGTCATTATAACAGATCCATGCGTGTGCACGTCATTATAACAGATCCATGCGTGTGCACGTCATTATAACAGATCCATGCGTGTGCACGTCATTATAACAGATCCATGCGTGTGCACGTCATTATAACAGATCCGTGCGTGTACATGATAATAAGGCATGAGGATATAGAACATACCAATCAGTTCTTGAATAGTGACCCGGTCCAAGACATTGAAGGACGTGTCCAGTTTGAGCGGCTGGCAGCACCGCTGACAAACGAAGCTGACATGCATTGTCGATGACTTTGAACCCTCCATCCCACACCTTTAGAGACATTAGATGACGTTAGAGAAAGCTAATCGGCTAAAGCTAACTGAGACTGAACTCCATGGACTGAAAGTTACCTCCGTGCTGTCTCTCACCGGTTCCGTTTAGCTTTGCACGAATAATGAGTATTTCATGCGGTATTTGCGGAATATAAACAAAAACAGATGTTTTTAGCGTGACTCGTTCGGAGATCGAGCTTCCGTCGTACTTCCGTGTTGTTGTTGATCTACTTTGACGTAGGCGTCACGTGACTTGTCAGCGGCTTCACAACAAACTCCCAAAATGTGTTTTCATTCTACCAGAGATATACAGTCTCTGGTACAAACACCTGATTATAGAACTCAACTTAATATTTACAGTCTTTGGGCTCAACACGTGTCTCAACAACTGCAACATTACTGGCATTATTGGACTTTTTTCAGACACATATGGACAGGAAATATCCAACAAAAATATGAAAATGTTTGATATAGGCTCAGACACCAGTAATTAATATTATTATTAATATGATCATTATTATTATTTATTAAGGAAACAATAAAATATACAATATACAATACATACAGTATATTGCACATTGAAAAATAAATATGTACATAAAAACTTAGTGCCGGATCAACCAAGTGAGCCTTTTAATAGACTTATTACTTAAAATAATGAGATTTTTCTTGCAGTGGCCTCTCCCTCCTCGCCGCTGGATGGCGCTGTCCGGGCAGTGGCCTCTCCCTCCTCGCCGCTGGATGGCGCTGTCCGGGCGCGGGCTCTGGCTCCAGCCGCAGAAGACACTTGCAGTTGCGGGAAAACTGAAGCGAGTGGATCCAACACATGATCCAACTGTAACCTGAAAACAACGTAAACAGGAGGTAAAAACGGACTCTTTTCTGCACAAACTGACGTCACCAGTGTTAGTCACGTGTTTGTGTTGTCACGTGTTTGTGTTGTCTTGTCTTTATGCAGAGATTATGAAGAGGGAGAGGACGTGGGGGGGTTTCTGTGTTGTCAACGATATTTGTTTATTATTAACCCAAAATAACATGTTTATAGTGGCAATAACACGGTGTTTAAACGTGTTGAGTTAATATAATACAGTTTCCCCAGTTCCTTGACAGTAGCTTTATATATATTATATTATTATTCTGGTTTAATGGGTCACAGTTGCTCTGGGGGCGGGGCCAAATCTGAACAAAATTTCTGCTTTTTAACTTCTTTGCTTCATTAAATGTTTATTGGAGGATTTTCCCAAACTTTAGGAAAGAACCGCCCTCTCCACTTTTTGACAAACTCTCTGGTCTTATTTGAGGAGCACGTGTCACCAGAATGATTAACAATTTGGAGGACCAATAGTCTTGATCATCCACCCGGAAATAGAAAATCGTCCTATATGCCTTTTAATGAGCTGGTTCTCGTGAATGTGTTTAACAACTTGGATCTCTCATCGTGAGTATTAGTCTAATATATACAGATTAAATTGAATGTCTCTTTATATTTAATCTGTATTTTTTTTGTCCCAGGTTATATGCAATCGCAGCCATCTCTGTACTTTTACTACTGCTCACTACAGAGTAAACATACTTATTTTTAAAGACAGTACCTGTATATGGGCTACTTTGTCCTAGGTGCAATTATAGATATTAGTTAAGATTCTGTAAGTTTTTATGATAACTTTGCGGCATGGTGGTTGAGTGGGAAGCAAGTTCCCTTCACAGCAAAAAGGTTCTGAGTTTGAATCCCAGTCAGAGCAGGGCCTTTCTGATAGATGTATAAGTTGAAATCACAGTCAAAGTTTATTTGGGGCGATAGTGGGTCAGTTGGTAGAGCATTGGCCTTTGAGCCTGAAGGTCGTGGGTTCAAGCCCACCACAAGACCTTCTCCACCGACTCACTGATGTCTGCTGCCTGTGTCCTTGGGCAAGACACTTAACCCACTTTGCCTGTTAGCAGCGCAGAAGTGATATTTGCTTGCCTTGATGTGTATGTGTATTCATCAAACTTAAATTTGCCCATTGTGGGTCGAATAAAGGACCTTCTTCTTCTTTAAGCTTGAAAGACTCAATCAGGGATCTCCAGCATTTTTTTGTCTGGAGAGTTAATTTTGCGCATAATAAATGGAAGCGAGCGACTTTTTTTTTTTACAATCGTAATAAAACTAGTCTCTATATCTATATAACCATTGAAAATCATGGACAACACTTTTGTATAATGTGCACATTTAGTGTGTAACTCCTACTTTAATGAACACGCAGTAGTTAAACATAGTTAAATCAGATATCCAATGACTAAAATGTCATAATTTAGGATCATGTGTCCAATTCCTGAGTCCTTTGGGAGCTACAGGTTGGAGACCCCTGCTCTAAATCATTGTTGTGTGAATGTCCTGTGTATATTTTCATTTTATTCATCTTCTTCCTACTGTTTTGTAATGTGTGCAACAATGGAATTTCCCCACTGTGGGACAAATAAAGGTTCTCTGATCTTATCTTTCAGTTATCTCACTATGAAAAGACAAGACGGCCCAAAGGCAGCAGATGTCAAAAAGGGCATTTCTATTCTTTGGGAAACGTTGCAATGTCCCATTTGGTATTTTCATTATTCTATGCTTTCATTTAACAAAACTATTACAAACTTTACTGTTGAACATGTGTTTTTTTCTTGATTTTCTAAAAGCCTGGAATTAATGACCGCACCTGTATCTACAAAATGCGACCACCAGTTCTGCAAGTAAGAAAAACCGTCTTCAGAAATCCCAGTTGTATTTCCATACTTCAATTATTTTATTTAACATTTCACATTTGTTAGATTTTGTATGATGAAGCTTTTGGATAATTCTAAACAGAACAGGGCAAGTTGTCCTGTCTGCAAATCCAGAGTCACCAAAAGGTATGTTTCCTTTGTGTTATTATTGTGTTACTGTGTCAGGTTATAACAGAGTAATTACACTTCAGGAGTTTGCAAGAGAGCCCTGGTTTCCAGAAGCTTGTTGGAGGTTTACAGGACATGATCCAGGCTTATGAACATGACACTGGGACTAACTGTGCGTGTCGGTTTGTTCATACATTACATTTTTAATCTGCCTTCTGTGATTTCTGTACTTTTATTATGATTTCTTTGCAGATTTCACTGGACAGATGCTCCCCAATCATCTCGCGGTGTAAGACTCTAAGCCCTCTCTACCCTATACTGACTTGTTACTCACTTTTTAAAAACCGTGTAATGTTTGCAGTAGTACAGATGCTGCTTTATCAAAAGAGACCATGACAGATGAGGAGATGGACGATCCGGAGAATTCTTGTAGCGAAAATGTCAAAAAGTCTCAGTCCTCAACCATCAAAGGTAGTATTTAAATCTTGTAAAAGTGCAGGTACGTCTAGAAAAGTCAATATTGTAGTTGCTTGGGGGATTGTGAGCGTATTTCTGTATATGATGGATTTATCGCTGATGTGGATTATCAGACAAAGTGCTCAGAGCATCAAAGTGTGTCTGTTGGAATCAAGGTCTTCTTCAAGTTTTAGTTTTCCATTGTAGCAAAAAGAACGCAGCAAAAGTAGTTTTTTCCCCCTATTCTTTGGCTGTGGTTTGACTCATAATCAGACCCAGAACGGTGATGAAACTACCATCTACAGCGCACTACCTGCTGCTGCCCCCGGAGGCTCAAAACATTTATGTCTTGTGAATGTATTGCTTTTGTTTTTAGCCCAAAATGGATTTGCCAGACTCATGGGACTGGAAGACTCGAGCCCACTGACGAAGGACGAAAACGAAGGCCTGGACAGTGGCCTTGGGGGGCCCACCGTCACCACAAACCACCTCAATATAATAACAGAAAGTCAAGCTAGCCAAGAAGAATGCCCAACGCTCAAAACAAGAGTTCTTATAAATACTTCTAATCTGCCGCCATTGATACTGGAGGAAGAGAATACTCAAAAAGAGGAAGACGAAGAGTTTGACGATGAGCTTTCTGCTAAAAAGTTATCAAGGAAAAAACACAAAAAATCTTCGGATCCAGAAAAGATACTAAAGCGACGTCAGGAGAAAAGCGTGGAAAAGGTTCGAGAGTGGCTTCTGAACGTCCCGAACGAGGAGGACATCGAGTTGGGCAAACCCGACAAGAAGGCTCAATATTTAGACGAATCCGATACGTTTTCATCTTCTTCAACAATCGACGTTCAGGATGAAAACTACGAAATTCTTTTTGGTGAGAACGAAGAACCGACAAAAACCCTCGAAGATCAAGTGTTCGGGGCGGTGTACAAGAGGGCGAAAAAACGAAACGAAAAAGAAGTTTCAAAACCAACTGATGTTTCCTCAACAACTCGTCTCAAGTCAAGCAGTTATCCAGATCCGCTAGAGAAGGAAGCAGCGAAAGAACCTGAAGTTCCCGACAGTAGTGATAAATTTAAAGGGCCAGTACGCATGGAAACAGAAGCCCAAGAGATGAATGAGATACATGATGTCATCAATGTTTGCCAAGAAGAAAAAGTTGCTTCTCCCGTGCCCGAAACTGGAACTAGTCGCAAGCAAAGGACAAATACAAGAAAGAAAATGCTTAATGTTTTGGAGGAGGTAGATATTGACCTCCAAGAACAAGCCAAGATCGAACCAGAAAGTACGGAGCAGAAGAAAACTGACAAGAGGAAAGGACGGCTATCGAAGTCATCCAAAGTCAAGTCCGGTAGAGTCGCTAAGCCTCTTGATTTAGTTGAAGTTAAAAATGGTGAGGCGGCTGGGGCTGAACAAGCTAAATCTAAATTGGAATCCGGTCAAGTCCAGGTGCATATCGAGAATTACCCGAGCAGCGAAGAGCAAGACGCTGCTCTTGTGAAAAGCACCAGGAGAAGCCGGAGACTTCAAAGCTTTGTGGAAGAGATTAAAGCCAGTACAAACAAAAGGAAATTAAAAGTAACCAAATCTCACAAAGCTTCTGACGATGTTGAAGTTTTGGAGGCGGATACTCAGTCTACGAAACGAGCAAAGATAAACGGGTGTATTTATGCGGAAGATTTGGGTGGGATTGAAAAAGTGGCGTCTGGAGAACGGCCGAAGATTTTGAAGCAATCTCTCCAAGAAGTCCCAAATGTAGACACGTCATCGGGAAGCTGTCAAGAGCAAGTTGCACCGGATTGTCCAAAAACTCCCAGTGGTGACGTCAACACTGTTCAGGAAAGCGATATTCAGACTGATCCCAACGATGTCCAGTCGGAGCCGAAGGTAGAACTGGAAGAACAGATGGAAGAGGACAAGAGCGACAGTGAGATAGACACGGAGCAGCTTCTCAGGAGTTTTAAAGCCACTAAAAGAAAATCCTTTCACCTCGAAGCCCCCAATGTTAAAAGAAGTTGTAGCTTGGATAAAAGAAATGAAGTTGGAGAAGTTGAAAAGACACCAGTCCAAGATGGATGTCACGCCCATTCCAACTCTCTATTCAGTGATGTGATTCCTCCATCTCCCACGATGGAACTGAACAAAGGCGAATTTGACGTTCCCGGCAAGGCCATTTCTGGAAACTGTCTCAAAAGTTCTACCAGTGGTGCGCTTAGTCCGAATAAAGTTACAGAATTGACAACGCAAAGTCCTCACCTGTCCATCATGCCTCAAATAGACAACTCCGGGATGTGTTTTACAGCTGGGAATAGAAAGTCTGACAGCGTAGGGCCCAAGATGCAGTCCACAAAACGCTCTCACATTTCAGAAAGTCAACGTTCCAAAGTAGCAGAGAACAGCCTCTCTCTGCTGGATCCAACGTCCACAAAAAACCATTCTCCCGCCAATGCCGCTCAACGTTTGTCAAACACAGATTGCTCCTTAACGCCCGATGGCCTTTTGACGCGCTCCCTCCCGAATGTGGAAGAGGCAGACTGCGACGAAAGCAGCAGCGCCCAGTCTTCCCTGCAAAACAACCAGAGAAGAAGAAGTCGCAGATTGGAGCCGACGCCTGAGGTTGAAAGCAGTGGATTGAAAGAGGAATTACCAAGTCTGGCCCAGATTCTTAAGCGTGACTTGAGGATCGGCCGAGATGGAAGTCAACGGGGAAAAACATCCTCTGGTGACATGGACAAACCTTTAACGGATGAGGATCTGGTGAGCCGCCCGCCGCCGTGTCCCAGTCCAGACTACGTCAACTCCAGCCAAGCGTCCGTCGACTTGTTCGGGACACCAGAAGAATGTAAGTATCTTTTAAATCCTTAAATTATGTTCCATTGTTTAACTAATTACTAAGATTGGTTATGTATTTGTCTTTCTGGACCGGTAAATGCTTGTTTTTTTTCTAATTTGCTCTCTGTAAATCAATTATGTTCTGTTGAAATGTTGATCGATATAAAAATACATTGATTGGCTCTGACTTCAGCAGGTGACGTTCCAGTGATGAGTGCGTCCGTGGAGATGTCACAGTTCTCCAGTGAAGTTCTGGTAACGCAGGTAAATGATTATGAGGAGAGTCATAAATGCATTGGATACTGATTCAAAATGGCAAAAACATTTTTGAAAATGGACTGACTGCACCTTGATTAGCAGCGCTTATTTCGCAATCGCGTTAGCTAGCAATGTTGTCAGAAAATTACCACGGTTTATCACAGTAGAGTGTGGACTGATGTAGGCTGATAATCCGTCTAGTGGTTATATTATATTCGTATTTATTAGGCCTCTAGAGACTTGAGGACTTAAATGGAAAAATACTTTTTGAGTTCTGAAAGTAAGCAATAAAAAGGAAAACATGTCCTTAGTGTGAGGTTACATGATGTTATTAAAGTAAGTAAGTACATTTGTCTCTAAACCCCACTCCCATCTCTGTGTGGAGTCCAGGTCTGTAAATGTACACGGTCATGTATCTACATTAGAATCACTTTAGATGATTCTATAACATCAGCCCAGGGACTTCAGCTTATATATTATACATTTCCCCTGTGGTTTTACGATAAGTTCATTTTATTGATCTCACACTGGAGAAATGTCCATCCATCCATCCGTTTCCATCCATTTTCTGCCCTTTAATCCATTTCTGGGTCAGGGGTGGCAGTCAGAGATGCCACCCAAGTCTCATAGCACCAGCCCCTCACTGACCCTCTGCAGGTGGTGAGTCCACAGGAGGACGGCTGCTCTCTGAGTATGAGCATAGCCTTGATCTTTCAGTGGGGGCTTTGGGCAAAGTGGGGTTAAGTGTCTTGCCCAAGGACACAACAACAGCAGTCATCAGTGGGAGTCGGTGGAGAAGGTGCAGAGGTGGCCAAATGTCACATTTGGCACAGATAGAATCTCTCAGATTGTGCAAAAGACAGAAGTGTAAAACATGTAGTCTGTGCAGGATATAATTATATACAATAATAAAGTGGCGATAGCAGCTGGTTCTTCAGTCCTAGTGCAGGTCATAGTGACTTCATTTGTGGGCTGCAGTTCTCCCTCTGGCCTGCAGAGGGCAGTGTCCACACTCCTCACACTGGGCTGTCAGCTGTGAGATGACGGACTGCTCCTCTCTGTGAAAAACGTGGCCCTCAGCAGCTTTTCTAAATTGCGTTTCATTTACGTGTGAGGAGGCACGGCCGCAGAGATGATTCCTGTTTGCTCCCTCATTCGTTTTGGACCCCGCTGCTTTTATCTCCTCATTTGATTCGTGGAGAAGTTTCACGCCCAGTCGTTCAGCATGAGCCCATAATTACACTCATTTATACAGCAGAACGTACGGCTGTATTTATACTGAGGACTTTAGATGCATTCAGCCGCCAGAAGTCATTCCTTAGTTGATTCATAATGTGCACAGTAAAATAATGTGTTGGTGCCTTTTCTGTTTTTATTAAATACTGCAGCTAGAACAAATTTAGTTATATATATTTTTTATATTTCGAAAAAAATCTTCCTGGATAGTAATTGGTTTTATATATTACTTTTTTAGACGCCCAAAGTCTCTTCACATGTCATTATTCTTTCACTCCATACACGGTGGTGATAAACTACTGTAGCCACAGCTGCCCTGGGGCACACTGACAGAAGCAAGGCAACCAGTCTGTGCCATTGGCCCCTCCCACCACCACCAACCATTCACACACACACCAGACTCATTCTAATGTGGGGGAAGTGTCTTGTCTAAGGACACAACAGCAGTTTGACACTTTACAGCCACAGCCGCCCCACTGTGGCACCTGCTGTTCCCAGAGGTTAAGTGTCTTGCCCAAGGACACAACAACAGCAGACAGTGGTAGTTGTTGAAGGTTTTGTTGTGGGATTGAAACCCACAACCTTCAGGCTCTAAGGCCAATGCTCTACAACTAAGTCACTGTAGTAAATAAAAATACCGGCTTCTTTGCGTTTAGATCAATGTGGAAAATAATGCAAATCTCCTAACTGTAAAATTAGCCTTTTGCAAGTTTATTTTAATTCTTATTTTTCCCACATACTGTAACTACATTCACAACATCAGCTTTTGCGCCTGAAATATTTGTCGGGAGCTTTGTGGTTTTCCCTGTAGCCATAAATTGGTTCTACGAGGACAGAACAAACCCATTCACAGTGTATTTTTCTGTAATCATTTCACTATGTAATTCCTGCTATCCCTCCTGTAAAGCCTAAATCTCATTCGCAGCCATTTTCTTTTGCCACTTGATTATTATCGCTCGGAATAATGTCTCTTTCTATTTCATTATTTGGCTTTTGAGATGTTCTGCTCCCGTCTGCTAACAAAATGGCTCAAAAACACATTTCTTTTCCATTATTTCTTCAGCAAAAGGAGGAAATGCAGAAGGAGCTGGTGAGGCTGGAGAAGCTGATGGCTCTAGTCTCGGAGGTGCTCCACGAGAAAGAGAACGCCCCCGAAAACAACACTGAGAAAAGTCACAAAACTCAAGGTGGAACTTTATTTTAAGGCCTAACGTTAGCACTGCAGCTACAGATGGACCGCTGAATGTTCTCTCCCCACAGCCCCAGACACCGCTGTCCCACAAACATCTCATGAAGACTCAGGACTGGACTCAAAGAAGTAAGTCTTGTGCTT
Organism: Knipowitschia caucasica; assembly: GCA_964034765.1. NCBI lineage: Eukaryota > Metazoa > Chordata > Actinopteri > Gobiiformes > Gobiidae > Knipowitschia > Knipowitschia caucasica. The sequence goes on along the minus strand of OZ035845.1, from coordinate 21,419,615 downwards.
TTGTTTTAAAGTTTGACGGTTTTTAACCCTCCAAGGTCTAGGGTAATTTTGGGGAACCTTCCTCGCCTGGTTTTCTTTGTGTATAATTGCTCATAAAATAATCATTTTTTGATGCAGAGTCAAGCAGTATACTTTGTTTTTTTCAGTACAACCTGGGGTTTTAGAATATATTTTAGAGCTGTCATATCAATTATATAAAAAATTTGGAGTCATGAAGACAAAGAAAAAATCAAAACGGAAAATCAATTTCACAAAATAGTATTGAAAAACACAATAAAATGCTATAAACAACTTTTTAGACTCCATAGAAATGTTATTTATGGTCTTGGGGATAATGGGGAAAAAAATTGAATCTGTAACTATTATACTTTTTACAAAATTCCTCTATAAAAGCCAAAAACGCTGTACTCCTGATGCCCTTCCTCAAGCAGTTTGTCTATGAGGCTGTGGTTGCTTCTGTATCACAGCTGTAAAATATGTAAAACAAAAGAAACAAAGACAACAAAAAAAACAACATCTAATTTATATATACAAATACATTATATACACATAATATAATTTTATTGTATTTATTATTGTCTATTCTCAATAATGCGAACTCCTCTGGTTCCTCTGAGCGCTGCTGCCTGTGCTGCAACAAGTAAACACAGAGGAGTGAGAGATCTCACTCTCTGACGATCTTTGTCTGAGTCCCCGTGTGTGTAAACAACTTTACATGCGGCTGTGCCTGGCTCACGGGGCACCGCTTGAAGATCCCTTTGGGGGACTGACTTTCATACACACGTAGTTTATCCCCCGTATGTAGCAGATAAAAAAAGTAAGTCGCTAGCGTTCACCGTTCGCGAGAAAATTGATCATTTGTAAAACATGTGCGCCACCATCGTCGGTGATGGCATCGTCTTTTAAGGGTTAAGAGATTATCCCAAACTTACTCTTTTTGTAAGCGATAATCCTAAACTCCCAAAACTGTGGGCTAGTGGTAGTTATTTCAATGACTTGGCTGTTAAAGGAGCTGTACCCGTTTCTGTAAGGTTTGAATGTTTAGCCCCGCCCCCAACTCGCTCACAGGCTTCTCATTTCCCCTACGCTCTCATCCCACGGAGCCATCTAGATAGTCCGAGCGTAGATAGTCCGAGCGCAGATAGTCCGAGCGTAGATAGTCCGAGCGTAGATAGTCCGAGCGTAGATAGTCCGAGCGTAGATAGTCCGAGCGTAGATAGTCCGAGCGTAGATAGTCTGAGCGTAGATAGTCCGAGCGTAGATAGTCCGAGCGTAGATAGTCCGAGCGTAGATAGTCCGAGCGTAGATAGTCCGAGCGTAGATAGTCCGAGCGTAGATAGTCCGAGCGTAGATAGTCCGAGCGCAGATAGTCCGAGCGCAGATAGTCCGAGCGCAGATAGTCCGAGCGCAGATAGTCCGAGCGCAGATAGTCCGAGCGCAGATAGTCTGAGCGCAGATAGTCTGAGCGTAGATAGTCCGAGCGTAGATAGTCCGAGCGTAGATAGTCCGAGCGTAGATAGTCCGAGCGTAGATAGTCCGAGCGTAGATAGTCCGAGCGTAGATAGTCCGAGCGTAGATAGTCCGAGGCGGTCCCGCAGGTCTCTCCCATAGACCAGTCTCTCCAGAGGATACGATGTAAGCTAGCTCTGTTCAGGGCTTGGTTTCTTCTTTGAACACCCACTCTCTGTCTGGGGGTTAATTTCAAAGTCTGAATATTTCGAAGCGTCTTGGGGCCAGCTATGAATGAGGCCAGAGGACTATGAGCACCGATACAACAGTTTTAGTAATGTTGATAAAGATAATTAGATAAATACTTTATTGATCCCAAAGAAAATAGCGCAATAGTCTCTCGCTCATGTTCCCACAAACAGCAGGATAAAGTCAAAGTGATAATAAATACATGAAAAGAGAAGTTAAGGCAGTGCAAGATAATTTTCAAGACATTTCCCTGTCTGCACGGTGGCTGAGTGGTTAGCTCTCTTGATTCTCAGCAAAAGAAGGTCCTGGGTTCGAATCCCGGTTGGAACAGGGCCTTTCTGAGTGGAGTTTGCATGTTCTCCCCGTGTCTGCGTAGGCTTTCTCCAGGTTCTCCGGTTTCCCCTACCACAAAAAACATGTACAATAGGTGTGAATGTAATGAGTGAGTGGATGGTGTTTGGTCGGAGGCTTTGATGGTCCAGTGGTCTGTAAAATGAGCTATAAACATATACTAACACTTACTAACTTACTGACATACTTATTCTCTCCTCCCCCTCTGTTCCTCCCTGAAGTGGATTTGTTATGAAGCCTGATGGCGTTGGAGACTTTTCTTTAAAATTCTTTCTATGTAAACAAACATATATTTGAAGGTAATCTCATGTATTTCACACATTTTGAGAAATAACTGAAATCGTCACAGACCCTTCTGGACAGCGGCCTGGCTTCCCACCATTCATGCCTTTGTTAATGATGTTAATATAATGTTTTAAAAGTTACTTACACATCCCCAAAATGATCTCCTGAATCATAATAAGTGAAGGGAATCTGCATTAAAACATCCGAGTCCTTAAATGCAAACTGTTCCATACTGACAGACAATAGGCTGATTTCATTTTCCCCGTCACACACTCGCGCTATATTTCTATAAAGCCAACAATGTAAAATGCAAGTGGCATGTAATTACTTTTGTCCATTGTTGAAGTGAAGGAGAAAGTTGGGATCACAGGCGTCTCCAGAGGACGGGCGGATAATCTCACTAATGAACCCAGAATGTGCTTATGCCGTGGCGAATAAAGTCATTACAGGCCGCATCTTGTATGTCATTTAGAGCACTTAAAGAGAAACTTGTGTTGCCACGGTGATTCATCTCCCCCTCCCCCTCCCCCCTACCTCCTGCCTCGCTAAGTGCAGGGATGAAAACAAAGCAGCGTTGTATTATGGGATATGACTCGGCACTATAAATATGACCCTTATTATTTCATGACTGCTCGGGCGAGACCAGGAACAAGGTGTAACAAGTTCTCGTTGAGCTCTTTCAGCTCATGGTAATTTAGATGTAGGCACAATGGGGGGAGTCTGTTTGAGAAGAGAAGAACACAAACAGCAGAGAAATGGGGAAAAGACCTTGAACAATGTGCGAGAAAGAAGACATTTCAATAGAAAATATCAGACTCTGACACTTCTGGTTTCCACCTGAAGCTTCAGAGAATGTTTGTGTGGATCTACTTTACTCATCAGAAAGTAGATCCACACAAAATATATGATTGTATAAAATGTATTTGTGTGAATCCATTATTAAAGTAGCAATATGTAAGATTTTCATGTCAAATCATCATTAAAGGGCCCTAATCTGTCATCATTAAAGGGCCCTAATCTGTCGGGCCCTAATCTGTCGTTATTAAAGGGCCCTAATCTGTCATCATTAAAGGGCCCTAATCTGTCATAATAATAAACGGCTCTTTTCCAATACTTCTTTAACTGATAACAGTCGTTCAGAGATATTTGAATTTCTAAATTACTTTTCCAGCCCCTAAATCTTGTTATTGTTTTCATTTCGATGTCCCGCCCTCCACTGTTTCACCAATCAGAAAGTCTGTGATCCGGGCGCCAGAACTCACCGCGTGGAGCTAATCTCACTGGTAAAGTACCATGTGGCGCAGAACTAAAAAAGGTCTCGTTATGATTCTCAAATCATTAACGACAAAACAAGGAATAAAAGCAGGATTTCTATCTTTGTGAAAAAGGTGTTGGTTATAGATTTGTTGTTGACAAAACTCTTGTCTATTCAGCTGTTATGGTCCCAGCTGGATTCGTCTGCATATCTGGCAACCTGAGTCAGGGAGAGTGGGAGAGGCTGCAGTACCACTTTTGGCCACACTTTTACACACTGCTCCTTTAAATGTGTCATTGATGGATAAGATAAGATAAACTTTATAGATCTGACAATAGAGAAACTTGCTCTTAATCTGAAATGTCAAATATGCACTGCCGGACTCTTTATACATGTGTTTTCCAGCTCTTGGTTTCAGTCACTTCCAAAGCTGTAAATGTACAATTATTGTTAACATCTGTTCTCTTCAGTGCTCGTCCTCAAAGTCCTGGCCTTAGTCCCCGACAGCGTCCGTCTGAGGCCAAAGCCGAGACCCAGACCAGTGCCCGGGACCCGCCCCCTGACCCCACCACAGATACTGGTAAAGTGGTGTTATCTGCCCCGAAATCTACACATTTTACCTTCTTTTCCAATGTTCAATTCTATTTATACTTGTATCGCCCTAAATCACAGCAGTAGAACCTTTTAAAATATACAGCTGCTACTTCAAGGATTTCATTTATTGTTAGTGATTTTTGCACAATAAACGAGGGACTACTGTAAATAGACCAAACCCTCCCATGTTTTCTTCAACATGTACAGTCCTGAATACTGTTTAATTTCTCTCATTCCAGCCTGTAAAGATTTGGAAGCAGCTGAAACCAGGACAGCCTCCACTTCAACAACAACAATCCAGAATCAAAAGTCGCGCGAGTCTCCGTCTGAGGATAAAGAAAACGCTCCCAACGACTCGGGGAATCTCAAAATGGTGCTGGTGTCGTCAGGTCTGAGGCCCAGCGAACAGGTTCCACTCTTTTACCATGATGCTAATCTGTGCAGGATGAGGAGGGCCTGGGACTCTCTGTGAACTTCTGTTTTCTGCTCAGATGAAGGTGAAAAAGTTTGCAAAAAGAATTGGTTCCCGTGTGGTTGCCCAGGTTACGCCCGAAGTTACCCACATTATTATGCACACAAGTAAGTACCAGAGAACGCATGTCTGCTCTAATTTGTCTGTCGTGATTCCAAGGATTATATCTGTTTTTTTCACCTCTATGAGAAAACATGACTCCTCCCATTGCTTCTGTTTGGTTCTGATCTCACACATTGGTTAAAAACAGATCACACATGTACAATAATAATAATAATAGGATTAGGAAGATATTATTTATTTTGTAAAATCTGAGTTGTAAGTAGGGGTGGGATTACACAAGATTTTTAAACTTCTTCCCACTCCTCTTTTGGAAATCAATTGTTTATTTATTTTGCATAATCAGTGTATAATTACACTGCTTTTGTTTTGTTTTTCTCATCTCAAATGTCCAAATAAAACATTCATTCATTCAATAATACATTTTCTTTATATTGCACCTTACATTTCCAGGCAAGGTATACGAATGGATTCTTTCACATTTTAAGTTAGTTTAAATGTTGATAATGTAACTTAAGCTGGTCTTCAAGATCATTCCACGTTTTTACTCCAATGACAAACACACATCGATCTTTAATGCTAGTTGTTGACGCTTAAGGCATCAATGTTAAGGAATGTGCATTGTCCCAACTCAATAAATAAATGATAAGATGAAAAAATAAAAACGGTCAGTGGATTCGAAGATCAAATGTCTTCTCCACGATATCTCGTCTTGTCCCTGGTTCCAGGTTTGTCCCGCCCCCCCCCCCCCTCCTTTGCTTGTTGTTAATTAGCCCTGATTCATTATTTTTTTAATTTCAAAGCTCCTGAAACCACTTCATTAACGACTTCAGACAAATAAGACGTGTCTCTTTAATACCAGCCGTTTCCTGGCGACGAGGATCTAAAAACACACAGATCTCACACAAGATTCTTACAGTGTTTTGACAGAGAAATGTATTTATAAGATTAGACTGAGTTTATTGATCCCTGATGGAGAAATGTCACATTTGGCACAGATATTTTTATTTAAGTCCCATTGAGATTAAGAACCTCTTTTTCAAAGGAGTCCTGGACAAAAGTTACATACAAATACATCCATCCATTTTCTTCCCCTTAAAGCTGCACTAACTGACTTTGGGATTTTGAAGAGAGCGGACTCGCTGGCCTCTCTCTTTCTGCTCCCCTCCCCGCACCCACGAAGCTATCGCCCCCCTCACACACTCACTGTTGGGACGGAGTTAGCGTATCCCAATATGGATAATACACGAATATGGATTTGCACGTGGATGGCGTGACCATAGAACGATAGAACCGGGAAGCGCGGAGGAACGGGACTTTCATTTGGATGGCTGTCTCGCTGTGTAAGCAGTAACCGGTGACGAAGACACACAAAGCTTCAGGTTAGCTCCGCCGCTTGTTGTGCTAACTCAGCCGTCTATGCTAACAGGGACCTGTAGATTTCTCACGAAAGTGGGGGCCAGTGGTGCGCTGCTATTGGTCACAATCTGCGACCCGAAACACATTCTCTTCCTTGTTTCATCAAAACTCGATCTAAAATATAATGTCACGCCAGCACAAATCTGCGCTACTTTTTCTTCAAAATGATGTATATCCCAATGCACTACATGGACATGGATAGCATTTTCGTAATGAATACAAAAATAAAGTCAGTTAGTGCAGCTTTAATCCATTTCTGGATCGGGGGGGTGGCAGTCAGAGCACCAGCCCCTCACTGATCCTCCTGCAGGTGCTGAGTCCACAGGAGCTGAGATATTTCAGCGGGGGTTTCAGGCAAAGTCTGGTTAAGTGTCTTGCCCAAGGACACAACGACAGCAGACATCAGTGGGAGTCGTGAAGTAGGTCTTATGGTGGACTCGAACCCACGACCTTCAGGCTCAAAGGTCAATGCTCTACCAACTGAGCCACTGTCACCCCTACAATTACATACAGATTACAGATTATAAAACGGTCAATGAGGATGTCTCAAGTGCTAAAGGTCTCATGTTGAAGGTTAAATATATTCTGTGCAGGATATAGTTATGTACAATAGCAGTCCTAGTGCGTTAGTGACAAAGTGACTCATTGTACAGTCTGACAGCAGTGGGAATAATTGATCTATTGTTTAGTTAGTATTGTGTTGTATATTCATAATTCAGGATGTTTTCTAACACATGGTTATTGTTGTGTGGGATTATTCTCTGAAGTCGTACCTTCCTAACGACAGGTCTGCAGCGCGTTGTCAGGCAACGACCAAATGTTTAATTATATGAACTGATCATGGACGTAAACGGCTCCGTCTCATTGGCCGGATAAGTGGCTGCTGTAATGAAATGATTTGAAGATTCTGTTTGTATTTGCTGTCGGTAAATCCGTCTGAATCCACAGAAGAGAAACGTAGCCAACACTAATGTTTATATTAATCTGTGTTCGTAGGTTATTGTTCTAAAGACTGCAGTGGTTTTCCTTCATAAACGTTCACACCACAAACCTATTTGTTTATTTGAACTACTGTTTTCTAGTGAATACGATCCCTGCTGCAGTGTGATGGAAGTGATTTTGTCCACAGATTATTGTCATGAGATTAGAGATGTGTATTTGTTCCACAGCGGGGAAATTGCAGTTGTGTCTGAATTAATTCAATACATCAATATTTGTTTTAGGACAAATTAAATGTTGATTTTTGTACAAATCAATTCAATTCACCCTCGCTGTGTGAAGGAGAGGTTCCGTAGGTCTTTCCTTCCTGCTGCTGTCAGACTGTACAATGAGAACTGCTGAGCCTGTAAATTTCATTCATAAAAACTAAATCATGTGCAACTTCAGAAAGTCCATGTCACTTTACTTTATGTACTTATTACCCTGCCCTGTATGTACGGTATATAACTGCACTACTACATACATATCAGTTTGAAAGGCTGGTGTCGAAGCATTTACAGCTAGTTAAGCTAGTTCCTGTCTGTGCGCTGCAACAATAAAGGATCTCATATCTTAAAGTGCTTCACAAGAGCAAATAAAAACATAGATCAAAATACATAAGAACAGAAATAAGCAATAAGAGATTTCAATATACAACCATTCATTCTGAAGCACAATGGTTTTGGGTTTAAAACTATTAAAATGGGGGTTTAAAAACTGAAATATCAGTTGTATGCACAACAGGAGGCCAGTCCCTGTGCTCCTCAGAGTCCACAGCAGGATGCCAGTCCCTGTGCTCCTCAGAGTCCCAGCAGGAGGCCAGTCCCTGTGCTCCTCAGAGTCCCAGCAGTAGTCCAGTCCCTGTGCTCCTCAGAGTCCCAGCAGGAGGCCATTCCTGCTGGTCCCATAATCTGCTGGTTCTGTAATCTGATGGTCTCGTAATTTTCCATAATCTGCTGGTTCCATAATCTGCTGTTTTCATAATTTTCCATAATCTGCTGGTCCAATAATCTGATGGTTCCATAATTTTATGGTTCTATAATCTGCTGGTTCCATAATCTGCTAGTTCCATAATCTGCTGGTTCCATAATCTGCTTCTCTTCTGTTGCAGACGAGCAGCTGGTCTGTGAGCGTACTCTGAAATACTTTCTTGGTATCGCCGGGAGAAAGTGGGTCGTGAGTTTCCAGTGTGAGTCTCCTCTCTCTGAACAATTAACATAATGGATTTCAAGTGTGACATAATTTCCCAACCTCCTTTTTGCTTCACATCATAATCTGGAAATGTTCCTTTTTCCACAGGGATCTCTGAGTGCTTCAAACAAAAGAAGCTCCTGGATGAGGTCGGTGGATTCTGATTTTAGGATTACATTTCCATCTGTCTATACCTCATTTATTATATCCGATCCTTTTGCTTTCTCTGCCGCGGCCTTTGGCACCGAGCGACTCGTGAATCACCATTTGTCTTGATTAGGATTGTCATTAAATTAAAGCGTCCATCTGCTTTTCATTATGACTTTTAGTGACAATTTGAGTTGAACAATAGAAATATATGCATGACTTTTCTCCTTTTGAAACAGAGCCTTTATGAAGTGAAGGGAGATGTAGTGAATGGGCAGAACCACCAGGGGGCGATGAGAGCACGGACCACCGCCGACGATCACGTAAGTGTTTGTGTTGGTTACTTCTACTTTTTAGTTACGTCCATTTCTTATGAAATCTCGCGGGAGGGTCCCGGCTCCAAAAGGTCCACGAGACCTGACATACTGCAATACCACCCCGGGCCTGTGGGGGTGTACCCGGAAAGAGAATTACCCAATGCTTTTTTTATGAAGTCTTCTTTCCTCTTGAAAACATCTTTACTGGATGGTCCAAAAGTGGCTCTTGATCCTCTTGGTATTTTGGACCAGTCTAGTTTAGCCGCTGTGGACTTTTGAATGCACTTGTTAGCTTAATGCGGCTAGAGCAGCTAACACATGCACAAATGCGTTTTTTCACCTTTTCCTGTGTGAGGGGCCATTATGAAAAAGCCCACAGAAGCCAAAAGTAATATCACATTAGTCCCGGTTGGAGCAGGGTCTGATTTCTGAGTTTGCATGTTCTCCCAGTGACTGCATGGGTTTCCTCCGGGTGCTCCGGTTTCCCCTACCAGTAAAAACATAACAGAAGCCTGAGTGACTTCAGGGTCAAATGCAGTGGACAAATTTCCCTACAGGGATAATAAAATGCACATTTACATTTACAGACATCATATCATAAAAATCATGTTAGAATAATGAATCTAGAATGTATGTCATCAGTCGATATTGTCCAGATCTGGTCTCGATCTCATGGACCCAACCCAGGTCTGGTCCCGACGCCTCTTAGGATAAAAATAACCTAAAGAATGATCGTCTTCAGCCGAGTCGGAGCCGGAGATGTCGGTGCAAATTACAATCCGAGTCAGCAATAATCACAGAGGTCGTCTCCCGCTGCTCGCAGTCCGTCACCGACCAAGTAAATGTTTGGACGTTTACAAACTCAAAACCAACTTTATTGTGGAGAACTTGGCCGGGGATTAAACAGAAATGTAACAGTTGGCGGAAACAAAACGCATCCATCTCTGTCCCTGCTGTTCTCAGACCGCCACATGTCGCAGAAGTATCCAGGACTATAATGATCCACAATGGTAATGATGCTTATTGCCACGGTAACGGCTTTAAAGCATTTGATGTAGAACGAACTGGGCCCTAAAAGGCACTGGCAGTTGTATTAGTATTTCTTCAGAATATTAGGCCTCTGTGAAGTCCGGGTGTAATCTCTGTCTTTCTCTCTCTCTTTGTCTCTCTCTCTCTCTGTGTGTCTCTCTCTCAAACACACACTGTCTCTCTTGTCTCTCTCTCTCGGTCTCTTTCTCTCTCTTTTTGTCTCTCTCTCTCTGTCTTTCTGTGTCTCTCTCTCTCTGTGTCTCTGTCTTTGTCTCTCTCTCTCTCTCTCTCTGTGTCTCTGTCTTTCTGTGTCTCTCTCTCTCTCTCTGTGTCTCTCTCTCGCTCTCTCTCTCTGTCTTTGTCTCTCTCTCTCTCTCTCTCTCTGTGTCTCTCTCTCACACACTGTCTCTCTCTCTCTCTGTGTGTCTCTCTCTCAAACACACACTGTCTCTCTTGTCTCTCTCTCTCGGTCTCTTTCTCTCTCTTTTTGTCTCTCTCTCTCTGTCTTTCTGTGTCTCTCTCTCTCTGTGTCTCTGTCTTTGTCTCTCTCTCTCTCTCTCTCTGTGTCTCTGTCTTTCTGTGTCTCTCTCTCTCTCTCTCTCTGTGTCTCTGTCTTTCTGTGTCTCTCTCTCTCTCTCTGTGTCTCTCTCTCGCTCTCTCTCTCTGTCTTTGTCTCTCTCTCTCTCTCTCTCTCTCTGTGTCTCTCTCTCACACACTGTCTCTCTCTCTCTCTGTGTGTCTCTCTCTCACACACTGTCTCTCTCTCGCTCTCTCTCTCTCTGTGTCTCTGTCTTTGTCTCTCTCTCTCTCTCTGTGTCTCTCTCTCTCAAACACACACTGTCTCTCTTGTCTCTCTCTCTCGGTCTCTCTCTGTTTCTCTGTCTCTTTATGTCTTTCTCTGTCTCTCTCTCTGTGTCTGTCTGTCTCTCTTGCTTGCTCTCTCTCTGTCTGTCTGTCTGTCTGTCTCTCTCTCTCACACACACATTGTCTCTCTCGCTCTCTCTCTCTCTGTGTCTCTGTCTTTGTCTCTCTCTGTCTCTCTCTCACACACACTGTCTCTCTCTCACTCTGGCTCACGCTCTCTGTATCTCTCTCACACTGGCTCTCTCTCACACACACTGTCTCTCTCTCACACACACTGTCTCTCTCTCACTCTGGCTCACGCTCTCTGTATCTCTCACACTGGCACTGTCTCTCTCTCTGTCTCTCTCTGTGTCTGTCTGTCTCTCTTACTTGCTCTCTCTGTGGTGTTGTGTTGTAGCTGCTGATGAGAGGATACAGGGTCTGCCTCCATGGGCCGTTCACCGCCATGACCACAGGTAACACTCACTTTATGGTAAAACGACCGGGTTCTTTTCAGACACTTGTAATTGCTTTGATGTTGTAGCCTCTCTCTGCTTTTCACACAAATGATGCGCTTCCTTTTTGAAGTGGTCTTTAGGACGGATACAGACATGTAATTACACCACAAAGTACATGTTTTAGTTGTTTTCGTACATATGAAAGCAGATATGCCCATTTTGAAATTATATAAAATCTTCCGGTGCTATTTTGATGCTAACTACAAACAATGCAGATGGGTGTTGGTTTGAGTCTCATCTAGATCGACATGTACTGATTCCCACTTCTTCTTACAAAATTATTTTTCTTAATCAATCATAAAGTCAATGCTGAATAAGTGGTGGGTCGATCATTATGCAGGAAATGTAGATCCAGTTATTCTTGGAGCCACATCAGTAATTCAAGATTCAAGAATTTATTTGCCATTTGCTGTAAAACCACATTGGAAAAACTGCAAGACTTCCCCAGTGTGCACCATTTGAATGTTATCACTATTTACCAGGCCAGACCTACCCTGGCCTTATCCATCCGTACTCTCCGCTCAATCATCATGTCCTGCCTGTAACGTCTGGGTCTGGTCCCTGTGTCTGTGATTACAGTCTGTTTAATCCCATCCGACCAATCAGAGAGCGCGGGAGGCGGGTCTTGTAGTTAGATGTGGGTGATGTCAAGAGTTTGCGTCGAACGGGCAGGTTGTAGTTTGACGAAGAATGCGATAGTAAAGTATTCTGTTCTGGTTCTATCAAGAAACTGAAGCCGGAGCAAGAGGAATGTTTAGCAAATGTAATCACTGCAAATATTGTGCTGCTACTCCCCACGGGCTCCGTTAGCAGCAAAGGAGATGGCTAAAGCTAGGCTAAAGCTAGGCTAAATGCTAACGACTCACTCGGGCTCATTACATACGTCACGGTAAACTCCAATGGTTTCAATCTGCAAAAGGAGTTAGCCCCTCCCACCTGCTAACGGAGTCACTGGAGCAGATCCAGACGATAGTACCAAATGTAAATAATACTATGGTGTGGTACGACCAGGCCTCTAGTGTGTCCTGGGTCTTCCCTTTTACTCGAGTCTATGAAAGAAACAATAATATTATTGGAAGTTATTGAGTTCCAGTGTTTGTGCCCAAACACGAGGCCCATTCCAGTGACCTCCGAACCCATTTTCAGTTAATATCATTAGCTACAAACAGTGATGGTTCTGATTGATTTTCATTTTTTTTTTTTTGAGCATAAATTTGACCTTCATAAGTATTTACAATATTTACATTCCTTAGTGTCCTTTTGTATATGTTTCCTTCTGGGCTTACAGTACTAACACTAATATATAATCATAAATATAGAATCAAGCAGCAGTGTTTGTGGTCGTATAATGCTAATTTCAACATATTTACAAATGCATTTCTTTTTCCAATTTGTATCTGCCTGAAACGGAGCGGGAAAGAACCCATAACAACCTCTGCATGGTGCGAGGTTACCATGGCTACAATGGCATGCTATACATCGTTATCAAGCCTATTTTTTGTATTTAATACTGAGTAAAACTTACTTATTTTGGTGATAAAAGAAAACCCAAACTAATAAAAGTGCTGTAGTCCTTTTGTCCAAATGCATCCACAATGTAAAATGTAGACAGTATTATAAAGTAACCACAGATGAAAAGCTGAGCCATAAACATCTGGAGACGATACTTCAGAGAAACATAGAAGTGTATTTCCTGCGGAGCGTTTACGGTCAGAGGTGACGGTCTCTGGGGTCACATGACTGTAAGTGCTTCATGGATCGATCAGATTTTGCTAATGGTTTCAAACGTGCTTCCAGACTTTTCCTTTTATACGATACAGGACCCACAATGCATCTGTCGTGCTGCGTCAGGTTTGACTCTCCGTCCCGGGATCTTTATAAACTAGATTCAGTTTTAGAAGGACGCCTGAATCTTTGTGTCTGATCCAAAATACTACACAGCTGTCAAGAGAAATGTATTTATTAAAAGATCTGAAGAACTAGTGACACCTCTGTCTTTTTATGCTCTGGGACTTTTGATAGTTAGAGATTGAGATTTTGGGCTGTAGAAAATAATTGATTTGATTTGACTAATGACATGTAAATAATGACATGACAAAGCCTTCATCAGAGATATATATATTTATTTTATCAAACTTTGTTTATTAGTTTTTCATAATAAAATACTAATTGTAAACGTTAGTACCAGTGTGGGCGGGTCCCGGCTCAAAAGTGGCCAAAATGACGTGCGCTGACATGCTGCAGTACCACCCCGGGCCTGTGGGGGTGGACCCGGAATAAGAATTAGCCAATGCTAACATATAGCATCTTCTTACCTCTGGAAAATGTCTTTACAGGATGGTCCAAAAGTTGTCTCTTGGCCCAAAGCTCCGTTCCACATGTGTGTCAATGCTGAGTGTTCTGGACCAGTCTAGTTTAGTCGCTGTGGACTTTAGAAGTCTCTTGTTCAAATGAATGGAGCTCTCTCCGGCTGACGCATGCACAGATGCGTTTTTTCACAATTTTCTTGTGGGCGGGACCACTCGCGGCCATCTTGGATAGCTCCAGTAGAGCACATATTTTGGCCCATTAGTTAGAACGGTGGAGATAGGCGTGACTCTGTCCATTAATATATACAGTCTATGGTTAGTACAGACAGAAAATTGCACTTGAAAGAGAGTTAAGAAAACAAAACAAAAACAAACAAAAATGCTAAAAATTCCCCCCTCCCACCCGAGGCTCGAGAAAAAATAAATAAAAACTTACATTCATGTCAACAGAGATATTTCTTTAACCAGTAGATGTGAGCGGGTCGGGCTCACTCTCAGCAGGTTTGTGGAATCATCATGAACAGAACAGAATAATATCAAATAAGACTCAAAGAAATGGAAACGACTCCTGTGTCCTCATGATTCTGTCTGTTTTTATCATTTTGTTTGAACCGTTTGATTCTCTGATCAGGCCTCAAAGATAACTACAGTTGTGATTTAGGCCGATACAAAAAATAATTGAATTGGAATTGACAACTCTGTGTGTGTGTGTGTGTGTGTGTCTGTCTGTGTATGTGTGTGTCTGTGTGTGTGTGTATATGTGTGTGTCTGTGTCTGTGTTTGTGTGTCTGTGTTTGTGTGTCTGTGTCTGTGTCTGTCTGTGTGTCTGTGTGTGTGTGTGCGTCTGTCTGTGTCTGTGTGTGTATGTGTGTCTGTGTGTGTGTGTGTGTGTCTGTGTGTGTATGTGTGTGTGTGTGTGTGTGTGTGTGTGTGTGTGTGTGTGTGTGTGTGTGTGTGTGTGTGTGTGCGTCTGTCTGTGTCTGTGTGTGTATGTGTGTCTGTGTGTGTGTCTGTGTGTGTCTGTGTGTGTATGTGTGTCTGTGTGTGTGTGTGTGTGTGTGTCTGTGTGTGTGTGTGTGTGTGTGTGTGTGTGTGTGTGTGTGTGTGTATGTGTGTGTCTGTGTGTGTGTGTGTGTGTGTGTGTGTGTGTGTGTGTGTGTGTGTGCGTCTGTCTGTGTCTGTGTGTGTATGTGTGTCTGTGTGTGTGTGTGTGTGTGTGTGCGTCTGTCTGTGTCTGTGTGTGTATGTGTGTCTGTGTGTGTGTCTGTGTGTGTGTGTGTGTGTGTGTGTGTGTGTGTGTGTGTGTGTGTGTGTGTGTGTGTGTGTGTGTGTGTGTGTGTGTGTGTGTGTGTCTGTGTGTGTGTCTGTGTGTGTGTGTGTGTGTGTGTGTGTGTGTGTGTATGTCTGTGTCTGTGTGTGTGTCTGTGTGTGTGTCTGTGTGTGTCTGTGTGTGTGTGTGTGTGTGTGTGTGTGTGTGTGTGTCTGTGTGTGTGTGTGTGTGTGTGTGTGTGTGTCTGTGTGTGTGTCTGTGTGTGTGTGTGTGTGTATGTGTGTGTCTGTGTGTGTGTGTGTGTGTGTGTGTGTGTGTGTGTGTGAGCAGAGGAGCTGCAGTGGATGGTGGAGCAGTGTGGAGCGACTGTAGTGAAGGAGCCGTCGGGCCTCGATCCCAAACTGGTAACTGCCAAAACCATTTTAATCATGTGTTTATGATCCTCGTTCTGTTATTACCTCCACTGTTTTTATTTACTGTACCTTTAACAAAATGCGCTGAAACCAATACTTTTTATAGTTTTAAGACAATAATACTTCATCATTTTATTAGAGAAAAGTCTGAGCAGTGTTTTTAAGCTTGTTTTTAGTCTTTCTTATTTACAGACCTTTCTTATTTAGATAAAATAAATGTGTGATGCTGTATTTTAAGAAAACATTTATCAAAAAATTAAATAATAAACTAGAATCAAGTTGTTTTGGACTAGGATTATTTTATTATTTCCAGAAATGTTGTGAAGTCATATTTTCTATTTTCAGATTATTTCTATTATTTTAAGCAGTATTTTACTTATTTTCATATATATTTTTCTTATTTTTCCCAGTGTGTATGTAGAAAGTATTGTTATATTGTACTGTTTTCCAAGTGTGTTTGCAGTGTTAGTTTTGTTGTGGGTTCTTTAGAAGTTCCTGAATCTGGGACATTTTGGATCAAGTTTGTCTCAGACTTTTCTTTTGACAAATGCATTTTTTACAGTGACTCAAACAAACCCCAGGAGTCACTTGGACTGGGTTTGGTCGTAATAATTATTAGTGAATAAATCTGACTCTTCAAACAGAGCTCTGTCTTTTCTTATTTGGGTCAAACAGAAATTAAACTGATATTAATTTCTCTTTCCCAAAGCTCAGGCTCAGGCTCCATTCTTGGTTTGTTATTATTAAACACTGATTTATTTTTACTAAAATAATGTTTTTCTCTCTTTCTGCTCAGAAATCTCAACAGTTGGTTGTCGTTCAAAGTGGATCTGATATTTCTGCTTCAAGATACAACAGTGAGTCTCTTTCATTTGGACTTTGAATCTATTTTACTCTAAGATAAAATCAGATAGACTTTGTTGGTCTCTGATGGACACAATCAGAAACAGATTGTGCAAAAGACAGAAGTGTGAAACATGTTAAAGGTTAGAATACAGTCTGTGCAGGATATATTTATGAACAATAAAAAGTGGCCATAGCAGCAGGTTTTCAGTCCTAGTGCATCAGGGACTTAAACTGACTAATAATCCTGTACTCCCGAAAACAGAATCAGAATCAATTTTATTTCCATGTGAGTAACAGGAAGTCACATCAGTCAGACAGAATAGAGTAAGGCATAATAAAATCAGCAACACTTCTAAGGTATAACATTTAAAATAGAATTATTACCATGACAATTACTATAAACAATATGCAAGTGCACATGGTTCACACGATGCATCAGTAATATTGGTTCTCTCTGGATCTAAAGCGAGGCCATATTTCCCGTTATGTCTCGGTGGAGGAGGATTTGTCCGATAACTGGAGCGCGCTGAAGGGTGACTCGGGATGACTCAGCGCCGCTGCAGTTTCTGGTCACTAGGTTTGTGTCGCTGCGGCTGTTCTCTGCAGCTAAATGCTGACAGACCGCGCAGACATGGCAACCGCTGCCAGCTCCAATGAGGCTTCCACAAAGTCCAACGCTGCCGGGAACAGCAAGTGTGAAACGAGTCCTACCAGCGAGAAAAGGACAAAACAGAATGTCAGAGAGGCGTCAGGACGGGCATGTTCTGAAAGTGGGTCAAATAGATTTTATTCATCAAAAACATAACTCCAGAGCTCAGGAACTTCCGGCACAAACACAGTATGTCCGTAGATATTGAGTTGAGCTGTATTTAGGATCCAGAATTGGCCAAAGGCTGAAAAGTTTGTCTTTTAATCACTTTAATTACTGTAAACTACATATATTTATATTTTAAAATTTTAAATAAATGTAGTGCTACACACAGATTGTGACCGAGGCCTGGCGTCACCACAGCGTTAGCCAAAGGCAGAAACAGCTGGTTTGAACATAAGCTGGAGCCGATCACAAACACCAGGATCTGAGAGAGCGATAAACCACAGATTTCTTGTTAGCCTGGATGCTAACGATTTCTTTTGGCCCTATTGCAAGTCAATAGGAGCAGCGTTCTGACCAATCAGAGGGCATTATTCTGACCAATCAGAGCTGCTGATCAGAGCGGGAGACTAATGAGCAGAGTTTGTTGCACTGAAGTGTGGATTTAAAGAAAACTGAAGGATTAAAGAAGAAAAAAAGTTAGGTTCTCTGTCAGGTTCTCTGTCAGGTTCTCTGTCAGGTTCTCTGTCAGGTTCTCTGTCAGGTTCTCTGTCAGGTTCTCTGTCAGGTCCTCTGTCAGGTCCTCTGTCAGGTTCTCTGTCAGGTTCTCTGTCAGGTTCTCTGTCAGGTTCTCTGTCAGGTTCTCTGCCAGGTTCTCTGTCAGGTTCTCTGTCAGGTTCTCTGTCAGGTTCTCTGTCAGGTTCTCTGTCAGGTTCTCTGTCAGGTCCTCTGTCAGGTCCTCTGTCAGGTCCTCTGTCAGGTCCTCTGTCAGGTCCTCTGTCAGGTCCTCTGTCAGGTCCTCTGTCAGGTCCTCTGTCAGGTCCTCTGTCAGGTCCTCTGTCAGGTCCTCTGTCAGGTTCTCTGTCAGGTTCTCTGTCAGGTCCTCTGTCAGGTTCTCTGTCAGGTTCTCTGTCAGGTTCTCTGTCAGGTCCTCTGTCAGCTGAGGTCGAGCTGTTTTACTTTACATTGAGTTCTATGGGGTCATGTCTGGGTAGCCCACATGAATCTAGTCTGGTTTAGTCTGGTTTAGTCTGCACACATGGTCACATGGTCCTTCCTCTCCCATCTGTAACTCCATCCAGACATCATCGATCCATGAACAGAGACGGAGGGGATATTACTTCTGTGGTCTTTGTCGTCCTGCAGGTCTGTCCAGGGTGTCTACGGTGGTGACCCGCGGCTGGCTCCTGGATTCAGTCTCCACCTACACAATACACAACTGTAAAAACTACACTATTTAACCCCAAACACATGTATCACTTTTTTCAGTTTTTTCCTGTTTTTAACCTCTCCTAAACCTCCATGTTTCACTGCGACCAGTTTGATGTCAATTCTAACTCTTGTACATAAAGTGTATTCCCGACAAAGGGCCGTGGTGGTGTTTATGCACACATGTCACCGTGGAGACGCTTTCATAAGTTATGAGCAGATCAATGCTGTTTGTTGTGAGGTCATGGCGCTGCATTAGCTTTAGCACGCTGCACTCATCGTATTGACTTGGCATTAAGATATTTTAGCACAATTAAATCCAAGGTCTAACTCTCATGAGCTTTGGGTAATGAGCAAAAGGACAGAGATCGTAGATATGAGGTTTCTAAATGGGTTTTTTATGTATTTGATTGGGATGTGAGTGAGCACAATAAACAGGTGAGTTATAGCAAAGGATCATTTGTAAAGTTTGTCCCTAAAGGCGATTTTAACACAATATAAAACACATGACATTGTTACATTCTCTTTAAAATATATATATAAGTCAAAGATGGTCACACGACTGGTTTGTGGCCAACTGCCTAAGAGATGAGAAGGAGCTCAGTCACACGGGAGGAGCTCGGACTGGAGCTGCTTCTCCATGCCGAGGGGAGTCAGTTTAGGTGGCTCGGGCATCTGTTTAGGAGGCCTTCTGGGGCGGTGTCCTGGGCATGTCCCACCGGTGGGAGGAGACCAGGGCAAGACCAGGCCACGTTGGAGGGACTGTGCCTCTGAGCTGGACTGAGCCAGACCCTTGTAGTTCGCTGAGTTTCACACAAGTGTCTGGGATTTCTCATGATTCTGTATATTGGCTTTTTGTCTATTTATTACCTACAAGTCACTTGGAACAAAGGTGTGCGGAGAAACCACCCAACCTGGCAACCCTGCTGCGTAGTGTTGTAAACATGAACACTTAAACTACTGCTTAAACCAAAATTTACACTAACATTTGACTAAATGATTGACTTTAAAGATTGTGACAAAGCACAGACAGGACCTGTGTGTTGCTCTCGGGGCTAATGTGTGTTGCTCTCTGGGCTAATGTGTGTTTCTCTTGGAGATAATGTGTGTTGCTCTCGGGGATAATGTGATTTAACTTCATTAAAGGAGCATGATTCTAACTGTACATTCCTTTACGTCTGTGAGAAAAAGACCTTTAACTTTGACTTCATTAAGAAAACTAACTTAAGTCTGACGGAGAAAAGGTCACGTTACATTCAGTTATTTACGAGCCGCAAATAAGCTTCAAAAACTTTAACACCTCTGATTATGTTCATTATTTATTTCAGAAAACAGACAGAAAAATAATATTGTAGTTCATAGAGAATAAGACAAAACATACACACATATGGCCCTCTCCATCTACACCTGTCCGACCCGCCTGGGAGTGGCCTGGGAGTGGCCTGGGAGTGGCCTGGGAGTGGCCTGGGCGTGGCCTGGGCGTGGCCTGGGAGTGGCCTGGGCGTGGCCTGGGAGTGGCCTGGGAGTGGCCTGGGCGTGGCCTGGGAGTGGCCTGGGAGTGGCCTGGGCGTGGCCTGGGAGTGGCCTGGGCGTGGCCTGGGAGTGGCCTGGGCGTGGCCTGGGAGTGGCCTGGGAGTGGCCTGGGCGTGGCCTGGGAGTGGCCTGGGAGTGCCTCAGTCCTGCACCGGACCTGTCCACGTCCTGTAGCTTAGGTCCTGGATCTACAGCCCGTCCGTCTGTGGGAGCAGATCCCTTTCTCAAATGGGTCCCCGAGGTTTCTCACTTTTTCCCACTGGGTTTTCTTAGGCTGAGTTTACACGGAGACAATGTGGCAGTAAAACGGTATAGTTGGATGTCGGTTTCTACCAACCGTTCATACGAAGACTGTGTTCCAGGTGAAAACGTAAGGCCCTGTTTATACTGAGACGCTGCGCAGACGTTTCCAGGCTATTAACAGAAACGACCTGGCTCCTAATGCAAATTTCTCAGCGTTCACATGAGGTTGAAAAACGATGTAGTTCTAGCGCCCGGCCAGTAGGGGGCAGAGGAACTTTACAACACGACACACGACCCCCAGCCCCCTCTCGGCAGTATATTCACTTCCTGTGCCAGACCCTCAGAAAGTACCAACATCATTCTGCATTTTAACAGCAGCTGTGAAAATGGAAACTGAACCTAGAGCTTCGCGTGGTCTCGTTTGGACGAACGAAGGAGTAGAATCTTCCTCTGTGCCGCGCTGGAAGCCCACGTAGCTAGTTTGTGTGGGCGGCGCCATTATTGTTGATGTTTGTTCTCCGCTACTGCACATGTCCAAATTTACGTGAGGGAGCAGCAGGAGGTGGGGGTCAGAGCAGCAGGAGGTGGGGGTCAGAGCAGCAGGAGGTGGGGGTCAGAGCAGCAGGAGGCGGTGGGGGTCAGAGCAGCAGGAGGCGGGGGTCAGAGCAGCAGGAGGCGGGGGTCAGAGCAGCAGGAGGCGGGGGTCAGAGCAGCAGGAGGTGGGGGTCAGAGCAGCAGGAGGTGGGGGTCAGAGCAGCAGGAGGTGGGGGTCAGAGCAGCAGGAGGTGGGGGTCAGAGCAGAGGGGGATTTCACACCTTTCCCCTCTCGCGGGTGTGAAAGAGCCCCCGCTGTGCAGCGTTTCTGAGCTGTCCCACTCTGAGGCTGGATCTGAACACTTACGTTTTCACCTGGAACACAGTCTTCATATGAACGGTTGGTAGAAACCGACATCCAACTATACCGTTTTACTGCCACATTGTCTCCGTGTAAACTCAGCCTCAGTGATCAGATCCAGCCTCAGAGTGGGACAACTCAGAAACGCTGCACAGCGGGGGCTCTTTCACACCCGCGAGAGGGAAAAGGTGTCAAATCCCCCTCTGCTCTGACCCCCACCTCCTGCTGCTCTGACCCCACCTCCTGCTGCTCTGACCCCCACCTCCTGCTGCTCTGACCCCCACCTCCTGCTGCTCCCACACGTACATTTGGACATGCGCAGTAGCGGAGAACAAACATAAACAACAATGGCGGCGGTCACACTAACTAGCTTCGTGGGCTTCCAGCGCGGCACAGAGGATAATTCTACTCCTTCGTTCGTCCAAACGAGACCACGCGAAGCTCTAGGTTCAGTTTCCATTTTCACAGCTGCTGTTAAAATGCAGAATGATGTCGGTACTTTCTGAGGGTCTGGTACAGGAAGTGAGTACACTGCAGAGAGGGGGGCTGGGCACGGGGCTGGGGGTCGTGTGAGTGTTGTAAAGTTTCTCTGCCCCCTACTGGCCGGGCGCTAAAACTACATCATTTTTCAACCTCATGTGAACGCTGAGAAATCTGCATTAGGAGCCAGGCCGTTTCTGTTAATAGCCTGGAAACGTCTGCGCAGCGTCTCAGTGTAAACAGGGCCTGAGAGTTGTTCCTCTGATGCAGGAGTCTGTTGGAGAGTTAGTGTCAGACTAGAAGGACTGTGATGATCCAGGACACTTTAACATTCTACATGTGTGACATTTATCAACATGTGTCTATATTCTGTATGTGTTTTAACTGTTATTCTCTGACCTGTGTTGGTGATTTCAATGGTTTTGTTAAGTCTCTGAGATGATGCTGTTGTGATTTAGGGAAATACAAGAATAAATTGTGTTGCACATAAGACAAAAAACACATTGTTAATATATTGTGTGAATGTGATTTCCAGTTCATTCGATTTTAAGAAGTTCAAAACCTATGCTCTTAATATTTAAAGAACTTTGATCATTCTTTAATTACCATTAAATCTAGTGTCCAGCTTCTTGCTACTTTCACAGTTTTTCTCTTTTGCATGATTTAAACGTTAAGAAAATAAATGTACTCTTGACATTAGCGGTTCTAGATCTCGATTCTCTGGGTTCTTTGTTCTTCTGAGAGAAAGACGGTAAAGTACGGTCAGGTTTGTTCAGTTTTCCATCTTTTACAAATCTCTGCATATAATCTTTTTCCTTTGAAGTTAAGTTCCTCAGCTTTAATATTTAGCTCCAGACTGATTTCTCCACCGTCATACTCCCGTTCTTACTTCCTGGTTTCCTTTTCACAACAAACACATTTAGGCCACTTCTCCTTCGTACATGTACAGTAGACACGGGTGCTTTTACTTATGCATGTGTCTATTCTGGGCCTCGAACCCCCAGGAGCCACCGGGGGCCGAGCAGCTGCGATCGTAATGTATTCAATGAGTAGAAATAATGTGAGCGGAGAATCTGTGCCACATGCGACGCTGTAAAGTTGGAAAAACAAAGCATTTCTGAGCAGAAAGTACCAGCGCGAGGTCAGAGGTCAGGCTGGATATGGGATCGTTCTGGTTTACATGACGGAGAAAGAACATCAAGAAAACATACAGAAATACGGCTGTAAATGCTTGGTTTTTATCTTTTATATCAGTGTAGTTTGACTCTGAAGAGGATTTTACAATAGCAGCAACAAGCTTCACTGTAAAAAAAATATATATATAAAAATAGCAATCGTTATATAGTTCTGTCAGTGTGTGTTTTTGTGTTGTTTTTTGTTTAAATAAAATAAAATAAAAATGAAAATACGCAATTCTTTTTTTGTTACTTTTGTTGCTGAGATCTCCCGGGGTATGTTTGTCAGAATATGAAAAAACTGTTGAAACAATTTTTAATCCCACGTTTTTTAGTTTAGCCGATGGAGGACTTTGAAAAATATTTACATTTATAGACTTTTCTTCTCGCTCCTTATGGTCTAATGGCTCCTATGTTGCATTGATCCACTGTTTGATTCTCTGATTGTTGTTGACCTATCGACAACTTTGTAAAGACCTCCGAGACGACGGCTTTTGTAGTTTAGAGCTACACAAAAAAGGAAACAAAAATGAATTGATCTGAAATCGTAGGAGAAATGCCTCCACTGTTGATATGAAACTAACTTCTCATTCTATTCAAAAATACTCAACATTTGACAGATTTTTCTTATATATATTGATTTTTTTGCAGTGTACATATTTCCTTTTCCACGTCCACACCCTGAACACACACCGCACCCTGAGTCTGCACTGAAGGGTTTCTGAAGGTCATGTTTGCTTTTCTAATCTAGTTACTAATGCTTACATCGGCATTTATCAGATATTTCTTCTTGTCTGCGGCTGTTGTTTTGATGCTAAATGACTACAACATGTTTCTTGAAGCAGGTGAGACCGAGGCCCAGACCCAGACCCAGGCCCAGACCGAGACCGTGAAACGATGGAGTCAGCAGTTTGTGGTGAGGTTTTTTTAAAAATGCCAGATGTGCAGAGACAGACGCCGTGTTCCTCCAGTCAGCTGATTCACTGAGCCGGTTAGCGTTACCATGGAGACGCACATTATGCTTTTTTTAACATTTTATTTTTTCGGTGCTATGAGAATGGGGTGCAGCTCTGATTTCCAACCCCCCGACCCAGAAATGGACTAACATAGTGGTTGAATATATGTATTTGTGTATGTATCAATCTGAAATGTCCCCAATGTGGGATGAATAAATGACCTTCTTCTTAAAATTAATAACATAAATATTAATTCATTCATTTTTCTCATTCAAGGTGACATACAATCGCTCAATGACAAAAAAACGGCAAAAAAACCTCTGAACGTTTTTATGAACCCTAAAGAGCATTCAGTGTTATTGTCGGTCGATACTTGATGAGTCCTCACCAACAGTGCACTGAGGCGTTCCGCAGGGTTCGTCACTCAGACCACTGTTATTGTCCTTTTTTACACTGGAAAAAAGTAAGATTTATTTACTAAAATTATTATTTTTCTAGTTTTAAGATGATTATACTTCATAATCTTTATTAGAGAAGAAAGTCTGAGAAGTGAGTTTTCAAGCTTGTTTTTTTCTTATTTCCAGCCTTTTCTTGTTTGGATAAAATAAGTTTGATTTTGTTTAAGAAATAAGTAAATAATACTTGAAATGTATGTTTTTAAACTAGAATCAAGTCGTTTGTGGTTTTATTTTCTTTAGTCATATTTTCTTGTTCTAACGGCAGATCATTGTATTTTATATAATTTTTTAAGGGATTTGTTCCAATGTAAATGTTTTGGTGTGTGTTTGGTGTGTGTTTGGTGTGTGTTTGGTGTATGTTTGGTGAATGTTTGGTGTGTGTTTGGTGTGTGTTTGGTGAATGTTTGGTGTGTGTTTGGTGAATGTTTGGTGTGTGTTTGGTGTGTGTTTGGTGTGTGTTTGGTGTGTGTTTGGTGTGTGTTTGGTGTATGTTTGGTGTGTGTTTGGTGAGTGTTTGGTGTGTGTTTGGTGTGTGTTTGGTGTGTGTTTGGTGAATGTTTGGTGTGTGTTTGGTGTGTGTTTGGTGAATGTTTGGTGTGTGTTTGGTGTATGTTTGGTGTGTGTTTGGTGCGTGTTTGGTGAATGTTTGGTGAGTGTTTGGTGTGTGTTTGGTGTGTGTTTGGTGTATGTTTGGTGTGTGTTTGGTGTGTGTTTGGTGTATGTTTGGTGTGTGTTTGGTGTATGTTTGGTGTGTGTTTGGTGTATGTTTGGTGTGTGTTTGGTGTATGTTTGGTGTGTGTTTGGTGTGTTTGGTGTGTGTTTGGTGTATGTTCGGTGAATGTTTGGTGTGTGTTTGGTGTGTGTTTGGTGTGTGTTTGGTGTATGTTTGGTGTGTGTTTGGTGAGTGTTTGTTGTGTGTTTGGTGTGTGTTTGGTGTGTGTTTGGTGAATGTTTGGTGTGTGTTTGGTGTGTGTTCGGTGAGTGTTTGGTGAGTGTTTGGTGTGTGTTTGGTGTATGTTTGGTGAGTGTTTGGTGAGTGTTTGGTGTGTGTTTGGTGTGTGTTTGGTGTGTGTTTGGTGTGTGTTTGGTGTGTGTTTGGTGTGTGTTTGGTGTGTGTTCGGTGAGTGTTTGGTGTGAGTGTTTGGTGTGTGTTTGGTGTGTGTTTGGTGTGTGTTTGGTGTGTGTTTGGTGTGTGTTTGGTGTGTGTTTGGTGTGTGTTTGGTGTGTGTTTGGTGTGTGTTTGGTGTGTGTTTGGTGTGTGTTTGGTGTGTGTTTGGTGTGTGTTTGGTGCGTGTTTGGTGTGTGTTTGGTGTGTGTTTGGTGTGTGTTTGGTGTGTGTTTGGTGTGTGTTTGGTGTGTGTTTGGTGCGTGTTTGGTGTGTGTTTGGTGTGTGTTTGGTGTGTGTTTGGTGTGTGTTTGGTGTGTGTTCGGTGAGTGTTTGGTGAGTGTTTGGTGAGTGTTTGGTGTGTGTTTGGTGTGTGTTTGGTGTGTGTTTGGTGCGTGTTTGGTGCGTGTTTGGTGTGTGTTTGGTGTGTGTTTGGTGTGTGTTTGGTGTGTGTTTGGTGTGTGTTTGGTGTGTGTTTGGTGTGTGTTCGGTGAGTGTTCGGTGAGTGTTCGGTGAGTGTTTGGTGTGTGTTTGGTGAGTGTTTGGTGAGTGTTTGGTGTGTGTTTGGTGTGTGTTTGGTGTATGTTTGGTGTGTGTTTGTGTGTGTCTTCTTTAACCCGCAGCTGCACTTTACATATTTAAAATATTTAAGCAGGATTTCTGTCACACCCTCCTGGTCACTCAGGCACTTCCTGATGGACCGGTCCTGACCTGCAGCCTAAAGATTGGCATAACTAACTCAAAGTTAGTTATGCCAATAAAGTTTTTAGCCCAGTTACACATAGAATATAACAATTTCCACATGAACTTAAATATTTTGAGCTGAAGGGAAATGGAGAAAGAAGAACAGGGGCTCCAGCTTTATCTGTTTAATGATTAATATACTTATTTCTGCGACAACTACAGAATAAACTGAAACCAAATCTCTCTCATTGGTCTCTCTCTGGTCTCTCCCTGGTCTCTCTTTGGTCTCTCTCTAGTCTCTCACTGGTCTCTCTCTCTGGTCTCTCTCTCTGTTCTCTCTCTGGTCTCTCTCTCTGGTTTCTCTCTGGTCTCTCACTGGTCTCTCTCTGGTCTCTCCCTGGTCTCTCTTTGGTCTCTCTCTAGTCTCTCACTGGTCTCTCACTGGTCTCTCACTCTGGTCTCTCTCTCTGTTCTCTCTCTGGTTTCTCTCTGGTCTCTCTCTGGTCTCTCTCTCTGGTCTCTCTCTCTGGTTTCTCTCTGGTCTCTCACTGGTCTCTCTCTGGTCTCTCCCTGGTCTCTCTTTGGTCTCTCTCTAGTCTCTCACTGGTCTCTCACTGGTCTCTCTCTCTGGTCTCTCTCTCTGGTCTCTCTCTCTGGTTTCTCTCTGGTTTCTCTCTGGTCTCTCTCTCTGGTCTCTCTCTCTGGTCTCTCTCTCTGGTTTCCTCTCTGGTCTCACTCTGGTCTCTCTCTCTCTGGTTTCTCTCTGGTCTCTCTCTCTGGTCTCTCTCTGGTTTCTCTCTGGTCTCTCTCTTTGGTTTCTCTCTGGTCTCTCTCTGGTTTCTCTCTGGTTTCTCTCTGGTCTGTCTCTCTGGTCTCTCTCTCTGGTCTCTCTGGTTTCTCTCTGGTCTCTCTCTCTGGTCTCTCTCTCTGGTCTCTCTCTGGTTTCTCTCTGGTCTCTCTCTCTGGTCTTTCTCTGGTTCCTCTCTGGTCTTTCTCTGGTTCCTCTCTGGTCTCTCTCTCTGGTCTCTCTCTCTGGTCTCTCTCTCTGGTTCCTCTCTGGTCTCTCTCTCTGGTTCCTCTCTGGTCTCTCTCTCTGGTCTCTCTCTCTGGTCTCTCTCTGGTCTCACTCTGGTCTCTCTCTCTGGTTTCTCTCTGGTCTCTCTCTCTGGTTTCTCTCTGGTCTCTCTCTCTGGTTTCTCTCTTTGGTTTCTCTCTGGTCTCTCTCTCTAGTATCTCTCTCTGGTTTCTCTCTCTGGTTTCTCTCTGGTCTCTCTCTCTCTGGTTCCTCTCTGGTCTCTCTCTCTGGTTCCTCTCTGGTCTCTCTCTGGTTCCTCTCTGGTCTCTCTCTCTGGTCTCTCTCTGGTCTCTCTCTCTGGTCTCTCTCTGGTCTCTCTCTCTGGTCTCTCTCTGGTCTCTCTCTCTGGTTCCTCTCTGGTCTCTCTCTGGTCTCTCTCTCTGGTCTCTCCCTCTTGTCTCTCTCTGGTCTCTCTCTCTCTCTGGTTTCTCTCTGGTCTCTCTCTCTCTGGTCTCTCTCTCTGGTTTCTCTCTTTGGTTTCTCTCTGGTCTCTCTCTCTCTGGTCTCTCTCTGGTCTCTCTCTCTGGTCTCTCTCTGGTCTCTCTCTCTGGTCTCTCTCTGGTTCCTCTCTGGTCTCTCTCTCTGGTTCCTCTCTGGTCTCTCTCTCTGGTTCCTCTCTCTGGTCTCTCTCTCTGGTCTCTCTCTGGTCTCTCTCTCTGGTTCTCTCTCTGGTTCCTCTCTGGTCTCTCTCTCTGGGTCCTCTCTGGTCTCTCTCTCTGGTCTCTCTCTCTGGTCTCTCTCTCTGGTTCCTCTCTGGTCTCTCTCTCTGGTCTCTCTCTGGTCTCTCTCTGGTCTCTCTCTGGTCTCTCTCTCTGGTCTCTCTCTCTGGTCTCTCTCTCTGGTCTCTCTCTCTGGTTTCTCTCTGGTCTCTCTCTCTGGTCTCTCTCTCTGGTTTCTCTCTCTGGTCTCTCTCTCTGGTCTCTCTCTCTGGTCTCTCTCTCTGGTTCTCTCTCTGGTCTCTCTCTGGTCTCTCTCTCTGGTCTCTCTCTCTGGTTTCTCCTCTGGTTTCTCTCTCTGGTCTCTCTCTCTGGTTTCTCCCTGGTCTCTCTCTGGTCTCTCTCTCTGGTCTCTCTCTCTGGTTTCTCTCTGGTCTCTCTCTCTGGTCTCTCTCTCTGGTTTCTCCCTGGTCTCTCTCTGGTCTCTCTCTGGTCTCTCTCTCTGGTTTCTCCCTGGTCTCTCTCTGGTCTCTCTCTCTGGTCTCTCTCTCTGGTCTCTCTCTCTGGTTTCTCTCTGGTTTCTCTCTGGTTTCTCTCTGGTCAGTGAAGTCACTCTGTACATGGTTGATTCTATAAAGCAGGATGTGCAGATGCAGCTTTGTGCCTTTGTCCTTTAGGGTGCGGTGCTCTTGAGCTTTTTGCTTCTGCCCACTCCTTTGTGTCGTAATATGTTCAAGTAAATAAATAGAATCAAAATCTCAGTCATGTAATCGGTACAAACTTCTGGTATAAAAACTTGAAGTGGGATTGTGAAGGATTTCGGTGAAAAAATGACCTCCAAAACCTGTGCCTGAATCTGCCGAAACACACACAACTACGACTGAAGTAATAGCCACAAAAAACTGCCCTGGGAGAGAAAACCTCCCTCAAAGTCTCCATGTGGAAACGTGCGCCGCCATCTTGGACTGTTTATAGATGCACTGGAAAAAATCCCTTGGAAAAAAAGAAATATATGAAAATGAGTTTATTTATTTATTTATTTGAATTAGGACAGTGCACATTAATCAACACGTCAGCCAAAAGCATCAATGTAAATGTACCAGAATTAGCGTGAGAGCTAAATTGCATCCGTTGTCCTAAGGCAGGAAAAGAAACATTGACAGTAGGAAAATACAAACATAGTACAGAGAACAGCACAAAGTTACAGTCATAGTTACAAGGACAGACACAGGTAAGATAACATAACACGCCCAAGAATTGATTAAGCATTGAACTTTAATAGCAGTTAATAAATACTGCTTATAATAAAAAAAAAGATCTAACAATAGAAGAAGAAAAGAAGAAATAACGAACTAAAACTGGCCCGAACGACTTGATTCCAGTTTTAAAATATACAGTTTGCAAGACTTTACTTTTTTCAGTGTAGATAGATAGATACTTTATTGATCCCCGTAGAAGAAATGCAGGTGTCCAGTGGCAGTAAAAATTAAATTGATCATTCAAAAAAACATAATAGTGATGATCAGCAACAGCCCTTTAGGTTACAGCAGCACAGGTGGAGTAGCCTCTGGGTGGAGCAGGACAGGTCACAGCAGCAGAGGTGGAGCAGGATAGGTCACAGCAGCACAGGTGGAGTAGCCTCTGGGTGGAGCAGGACAGGTCACAGCAGCAGAGGTGGAGAAGCCTCTGGGTGGAGCAGGACGGGTCCTGGCAGCAGAGGTGGAGAAGCCTCTGGGTGGAGTAGGGCAGGTCACAGTAGCAGAGGTGGAGTAGCCTCTGGGTGGAGTAGGACAGGTCACAGCAGCAGAGGTGGAGTAGCCTCTGGGTGGAGCAGGACAGGTCACAGCAGCAGAGGTGGAGAAGCCTCTGGGTGGAGCAGGACGGGTCACAGCAGCAGAGGTGGAGTAGCCTCTGGGTGGAGCAGGACGGGTCACAGCAGCAGAGGTGGGTTAGCCTCTGGGTGGAGCAGGACGGGTCACAGCAGCACAGGTGGAGTAGCCTCTGGGTGGAGCAGGACAGGTCACAGCAGCAGAGGTGGAGTAGCCTCTGGGTGGAGCAGGACAGGTCACAGCAGCAGAGGTGGAGTAGCCTCTGGGTGGAGCAGGACAGGTCACAGCAGCAGAGGTGGAGAAGCCTCTGGGTGGAGCAGGACAGGTCAAAAGGTGGAGTACCTGCTTGTGTGGACGATGTCTGGACAAAACTCCAGCTTGTCTTTGCAATAATTGTCAGAAACAAAAATGCCCATAAAAGGAAATTGGCTCCAGCTATCTAATGTTCAAATCAGCTTGTTCCACATTCAAAATGGCTGCTACTACAATACTGTTGTGTTGTTGTTTGAAATAATCTAAAATCTTACATAATGCCCCTTGGCTTTAATACAGATATATGGTCATCTTGTTGCTATGGAGATTCCACTGTGTTCTGCATCTTTTCGCGTCGTGCTGGCATTTTGTTTTTCCTAAATCATTTAACATTTACGCCAATCTTGCTTGTAACTTGGTGATGTCAACTGCCTGTTTGCATATAAGCCTTTTAGAATAACTTACACAAAATCTAAATGACATTACATCGAAGGCAGCGGACTTCTCTGGTGAAATGTGGTCAATTTCTAACTCATTCACAAATCTGCTCTTTGTCTTTGCCGCATGGTGAAATCCGCATCAAAACCCAGTGAGTCTTTTGTTGACACATCCCACATATATTTTTAATCGGCTAAATTTTACATATTGCTTAAATGGGCCCTGAATATTGTATGACACGACCATTATCCCGGCACAGCAACTGCTTCTGGTTGGTCTCATACTTCCCCTTTAATCCCCTCTGGTCGCGCAGTCGTTGCAGTAAAAACAGATTTGAGCTGCCGTAGAGGCGCATTAGAGCCTAGTTTTATGGAGTAAAGCAAAGACATTAAAGATGCAGGAGCCGAGGGTCTGCTCCACTCAAAACAAATGAACAATGATTCTCGGCTGCGTTTGTGGATTAATTATTCTCGCCAAGACGATAATAAACAGTTGCAGAACTTAATATGTGTGTTTTAGAAGCTGCAAAGTCAGAAAACAGACTTTGAAATGACAGAATATTCTTATAGTGATGGACCGTATTTTCCGGGCTATAAGCCTCACTTGATTATAAGCCGCACCTGATTATAAGCCGCACCTGATTATAAGCCTCACCTGATTATAAGCCTCACCTGATTATAAGCCTCACCTGATTATAAGCCTCACCTGAGTATAAGCCTCACCTGATTATAAGCCTCACCTGATTATAAGCCTCAACTGATTATAAGCCTCACCTGATTATAAACCGCACGTGTCCCATTTTGCTCAAAAACATTCATATCTTTTTTTCCCTGTGATAAAAGTAAGTTTTTAATCTTCAGTTGAAGCAGAAAGAGAAGGAGCAACATCTACAGGTCTCTTTTCACTTTTATGTCTTTACAAAGAACCAAAAAACTATTGACTGAGATGTTTACAGAACGATACAAGTGAGGACTTTAAACTGTTTTTTATTTTGCTAGACTCACAAATCTTACATTTAATTGGACGTCTGTGAACTACTCATTAATCCTGTTGTTTTACCGTTACTCGGCAAAATGGATTTGGCAACACGGGAAAAAAGGAAATTAAGCCGCACCTTGGAAAAAAACTGCGACTTTAGTTTAAAAAATTCAGTGTTTTGTTTTTTTGTTTGAGAGATATCAGTCTGAATAAAAACATTTAATAAGATACACACGTGTAATTTGATAAAACATTTAAATTGCAATTTGAAAATAGTTGGAAAAAGGGTTGGACGAAGCAAATTCTTATTGGGCTCCAAGTCTCCATCACACAATACACACACACTTACACACACGCGCACAATACACACACACTTACACACACGCGCACAATATACACACACTTACACAATACACACACACTTACACACACGCACACAATGCACACACACTTACACACACGCGCACAATACACACACGCGCACAATACACACACACTTACACACACGCGCACAATATACACACGCACACTCCTGTGGTGCCTGTTTGGTTCCTCTGCAGCTCTCTCTGTGGCTCCCTCTGCGGCTCCTTCTGCAGCTCTGTGGCTCTCTCTGCGGCTCTCTCTGTGGCTCTCTCCAGCTCTCTCCAGCTCTCTCTCCAGCTGTCTCTGTGGCTCTATCTGCGGCTCCTTCTGTGGCTCTATCTGCGGTTCCTTCTGCGGCTCTCTCCAGCTCTCTCTGTGGCTCTATCTGCGGCTCCTTCTGCAACTCTCTCTGTGGCTCCCTCTGCGGCTCCTTCTGCAGCTCTCTCTGTGGCTCTCTCTGCGGCTCTCCCTGTGGCTCTCTCTGCGGCTCTCTCTGTGGCTCTCTCCAGCTCTCTCTGTGGCTCTCTCCAGCTCTCTCTGTGGCTCTATCTGCGGCTCCTTCTGTGACTCTATCTGCGGTTCCTTCTGCGGCTCTCTCCAGCTCTCTCTCTGTCTCTATCTGCCGCTCCTTCTGCAGCTCTCTCTGTGGCTCTATCTGCGGCTCCTTCTGCAGCTCTCTCTGTGGCTCTATCTGCGGCTCCTTCTGCAGCTCTCTGTGGCTCTATCTGCGGCTCCCTCTGCAGCTCTCTCTGTGGCTCTATCTGCGGCTCCTTCTGCAGCTCTCTCTGTGGCTCTATCTGCCGCTCCTTCTGCAGCTCTCTCTGTGGCTCTATCTGCGGCTCCTTCTGCAGCTCTCTCTGTGGCTCTATCTGCGGCTCCTTCTGCAGCTCTCTCTCTCTGGCTCTCGTCTGCTGGCTCCTTCTGCAGCTCTCTCTGTGGCTCTATCTGCGGCTCCTTCTGCAGCTCTCTCTGTGGCTCTATCTGCGGCTCCTTCTGTGGCTCTATCTGCGGTTCCTTCTGCGGCTCTCTCCAGCTCTCTCTGTGGCTCAATCTGCGGCTCCTTCTGCAACTCTCTCTGTGGCTCTATCTGCGGCTCCTTCTGCGGCTCCTTCTGCAGCTCTCTCTGTGGCTCCTTCTGCAGCTCTCTCTGTGGCTCTCGCTGCGGCTCTCTCTGTGGCTCTCTCCAGCTCTCTCTGTGGCTCTATCTGCGGCTCCTTCTGTGGCTCTATCTGCGGTTCCTTCTGCGGCTCTCTCCAGCTCTCTCTGTGGCTCTATCTGCCGCTCCTTCTGCAGCTCTCTCTGTGGCTCTATCTGCGGCTCCTTCTGCAGCTCTCTCTGCAGCTCTCTCTGTGGCTCTATCTGCGGCTCCTTCTGCAGCTCTCTCTGTGGCTCTCTCCAGCTCTCTCTGTGGCTCTCTCCAGCTCTCTCTGTGGCTCTATCTGCGGCTCTCTCCAGCTCTCTCTGTGGCTCAATCTGCGGCTCCTTCTGCAGCTCTCTCTGTGGCTCAATCTGCGGCACCTTCTGCAGCTCTCTGTGGCTCTATCTGCGGCCCCTTCTGCAGCTCTCTGTGGCTCTATCTGCGGCTCCTTCTCCAGCTCTCTCTGTGGCTCTCTCCAGCTCTCTCTGTGGCTCTATCTGCGGCTCTCTCCAGCTCTCTCTGTGGCTCAATCTGCGGCTCCTTCTGCAGCTCTCTCTGTGGCTCAATCTGCGGCCCCTTCTGCAGCTCTCTCTGTGGCTCTATCTGCAGCTCTCTCTGCAGCTCTCTGCAGCTCTCTCTGCAGCAGTGTCATTGCGGTAAGGACGACACTAATGAGTGTTTGTTCTCGTCTGAGAGCTGCACAGACTTCGAGACACGTAGAACATTTAAAGCTCAGGGACCTCACTTTCTTTGCTTCATTAATTACACATTTTGTCCAATCGGAAATGGGTAAAAATGTTGTCTTTGTCTTATAATAAACATGTTTACATAATCATTTGCGTACGGGAGAGTCCTGGGAGTTACTATTTGGTCACTACTTTCACATTTTTTTTATTTGTCTAGATCAGGGGTGTCCAAACTTTTCAGTAAGAGGCCACTTTAATTCATCAGACTTGACTTTGGGACAAAAACTGGATTCTGGAATTTAAAATGGTTTATGACATGTCATAATTGATCCACAGCTACTTTTTTATTTGTAATGTCATGACAATAAAACAACTGGATTCCTGAGAGTCTGAGGTTTACAACAAGATACAGCATGACTGTGTTGGTGGAGCTGAAGTTGGCTGGATGACATTGTCAACGTGCCTCAATGGAAACTTTGTGATAGCAGCAGAGGGCCACATGAAAGGACACAGAGGACCGCAATTGGCTCGCGGGCCTGAGGTTGGACATGCCTGGTTTAGATGTACCATAAAACAGAGAGAGGAAAATCTGCCACCTTCCTCCAAAATAAAATGATTGAATTAAAGAGACAGTTTATTTTAGGATATAGTTGTTAATTTATCTTATAATAAGCCACAGACTTTAACCTCTTTCTCTTTGACTTTTCATCATAGAGGACGTTTTTCACATTTATTTGTTTAACTTTATCACAATGAACCAGGAAATACATAGTTCCCACAGACCAATGAATGTCACATGACCTCCTCGGAGACGCCATCTTTGATGGCACGCTGCTGTGTTTGTGCATTCCATTAAACAGAAGAATGAGAATAAATGTAGATATTCAAACGCAAATTGGAAAAAAAGGGCAACTTTTGTGCAAATAATTGTATATTAATACAATGGCACCACAGTTTAACGTGCTACGGACATGTTTTACATATTTGATCAAATTATGCAGCAAAAATTAACAAGCAATGCAAACATTTCTCAAAAACTTTAGATTTAATACCAGTTGGAGCTCCATTTAATTATTTTAATTATATTACAATTAATTTAATTAATGCTAATGCCACACGGACACTCTGGATTGCTGTTATTGTTTATTTCCGCGTTTTTGACCGTATGTTTTGGTGAATGGTGGGCAACTGATTTTTCCAGGCGTAAAGAGCAGTTTATTTTATGACACAGATCTTTTTACAGAAGCAATGCTGTTTGTGAACATTGTTTTAGCCCACCATAGAACTATTATTATCTATTTAATACATTTACGTTGCCCTCGAGAGCCTCGGACACGACACCGATCCTCCTCATAATAAAGTAATCTAAATAATGAAACTCTCAAGTTACCAGATATCAGCATACACAAGTTAGTACTGAGTAAATTACGTCTGTCAACACATTATAAGATACGATACGCACCTGACACAAAGTGCTCCGAGCATATTCTTGCGTGTTTTGAGGGAGTTTCTTGCCTGTTTATCTTCGCAAGCCATAACCTCCGTGGTTGTTCTGACAAAAGCTTAGTCTTCTCACATTCATGAAGTCTAATGATGGGTATACTGTAAAATCCAAGTTTAACGGAACCTCCGGCACGATTTGAACATCCATTGACCCAGCAGGAGATGACCATTTTCAACTTTATCACGACATTAACACGTTTCAGCTTCTTTTACTATTGTTTTGCCCACAGAATGCCAACACAAATGGCGCCGGGTCGGCAAATCCCCGTATGTAGTGACGTCATGTGGGAACTATGTATACGTTTACGACAAGTTTGACTTTGAATAAGGTCCATATACGTTAGCATAGCCTCCATATACGTTAGCATAGCCTCCATATACGTTAGCATAGCCTCCATATACGTTAGCATAGCCTTCATAAACTTTAGCATAGCCTCCATAAACTTTAGCATAGCCTCCATAAACTTTAGCATAGCCTCCATAAACTTTAGCATAGCCTCCATATACGTTAGCATAGCCTTCATAAACTTTAGCATAGCCTCCATAAACTTTAGCATAGCCTTCATATACGTTAGCATAGCCTCCATATACGTTAGCATAGCCTCCATATACGTTAGCATAGCCTCCATATACGTTAGCATAGCCTCCATATACGTTAGCATAGCCTCCATATACGTTAGCATAGCCTCCATATACGATAGCATAGCCTTCATAAACTTTAGCATAGCCTCCATAAACTTTAGCATAGCCTCCATTATCGTTAGCATAGCCTCCATATACGTTAGCATAGCCTCCATAAACTTTAGCATAGCCTCCATTATCGTTAGCATAGCCTCCATATACGTTAGCATAGCCTCCATATACGTTAGCATAGCCTTCATAAACTTTAGCATAGCCTCCATTATCGTTAGCATAGCCTCCATATACTTTAGCATAGCCTCCATAAACTTTAGCATAGCCTCCATAAACTTTAGCATAGCCTCCATATACGTTAGCATAGCCTCCATATACGTTAGCATAGCCTCCATATACGTTAGCATAGCCTCCATATACGTTAGCATAGCCTTCATAAACTTTAGCATAGCCTCCATAAACTTTAGCATAGCCTCCATATACGTTAGCATAGCCTCCATTATCGTTAGCATAGCCTCCATATACGTTAGCATAGCCTCCATATATCGTTAGCATAGCCTCCATATACGTTAGCATAGCCTCCATATACGTTAGCATAGCCTTCATAAACTTTAGCATAGCCTCCATAAACTTTAGCATAGCCTCCATAAACTTTAGCATAGCCTCCATAAACTTTAGCATAGCCTCCATTATCGTTAGCATAGCCTCCATATACGTTAGCATAGCCTCCATTATCGTTAGCATAGCCTCCATATACGTTAGCATAGCCTTCATAAACTTTAGCATAGCCTCCATAAACTTTAGCATAGCCTCCATAAACTTTAGCATAGCCTCCATATACGTTAGCATAGCCTCCATATACGTTAGCATAGCCTCCATATACGTTAGCATAGCCTCCATATACGTTAGCATAGCCTCCATATACGTTAGCATAGCCTCCATTATCGTTAGCATAGCCTCCATATACGTTAGCATAGCCTCCATAAACTTTAGCATAGCCTCCATAAACTTTAGCATAGCCTCCATAAACTTTAGCATAGCCTCCATAAACTTTAGCATAGCCTCCATATACGTTAGCATAGCCTCCATATACGTTAGCATAGCCTCCATAAACTTTAGCATAGCCTCCATAAACTTTAGCATAGCCTCCATATACGTTAGCATAGCCTCCATATACGTTAGCATAGCCTCCATTATCGTTAGCATAGCCTCCATATACGTTAGCATAGCCTCCATAAACTTTAGCATAGCCTCCATAAACTTTAGCATAGCCTCCATTATCGTTAGCATAGCCTCCATATACGTTAGCATAGCCTCCATATACGTTAGCATAGCCTCCATAAACTTTAGCATAGCCTCCATTATCGTTAGCATAGCCTCCATATACGTTAGCATAGCCTCCATATACGTTAGCATAGCCTTCATAAACTTTAGCATAGCCTCCATAAACTTTAGCATAGCCTCCATAAACTTTAGCATAGCCTCCATAAACGTTAGCATAGCCTCCATATACGTTAGCATAGCCTCCATATACGTTAGCATAGCCTCCATATACGTTAGCATAGCCTCCATATACGTTAGCATAGCCTCCATAAACTTTAGCATAGCCTCCATAAACTTTAGCATAGCCTCCATATACGTTAGCATAGCCTCCATTATCGTTAGCATAGCCTCCATATACGTTAGCATAGCCTCCATTATCGTTAGCATAGCCTCCATATACGTTAGCATAGCCTTCATAAACTTTAGCATAGCCTCCATAAACTTTAGCATAGCCTCCATTATCGTTAGCATAGCCTCCATATACGTTAGCATAGCCTCCATTATCGTTAGCATAGCCTCCATATACGTTAGCATAGCCTTCATAAACTTTAGCATAGCCTCCATAAACTTTAGCATAGCCTCCATATACGTTAGCATAGCCTCCATAAACTTTAGCATAGCCTCCATATACGTTAGCATAGCCTCCATATACGTTAGCATAGCCTCCATATACGTTAGCATAGCCTCCATATACGTTAGCATAGCCTCCATTATCGTTAGCATAGCCTCCATATACGTTAGCATAGCCTTCATAAACTTTAGCATAGCCTCCATAAACTTTAGCATAGCCTCCATAAACTTTAGCATAGCCTCCATATACGTTAGCATAGCCTCCATTATCGTTAGCATAGCCTCCATATACGTTAGCATAGCCTCCATTATCGTTAGCATAGCCTCCATATACGTTAGCATAGCCTCCATTATCGTTAGCATAGCCTCCATATACGTTAGCATAGCCTCCATAAACTTTAGCATAGCCTCCATAAACTTTAGCATAGCCTCCATTATCGTTAGCATAGCCTCCATTATCGTTAGCATAGCCTCCATAAACTTTAGCATAGCCTCCATAAACGTTAGCATAGCCTCCATTATCGTTAGCATAGCCTCCATATACGTTAGCATAGCCTCCATATACGTTAGCATAGCCTCCATAAACTTTAGCATAGCCTCCATAAACTTTAGCATAGCCTCCATAAACGTTAGCATAGCCTCCATATACGTTAGCATAGCCTCCATTATCGTTAGCATAGCCTCCATATACGTTAGCATAGCCTCCATTATCGTTAGCATAGCCTCCATATACGTTAGCATAGCCTCCATTATCGTTAGCATAGCCTCCATTATCGTTAGCATAGCCTTCATAAACGTTAGCATAGCCTTCATAAACGTTAGCATAGCCTCCATTATCGTTAGCATAGCCTCCATATACGTTAGCATAGCCTTCATATACGTTAGCATAGCCTCCATAAACGTTAGCATAGCCTCCATTATCGTTAGCATAGCCTCCATATACGTTAGCATAGCCTTCATAAACTTTAGCATAGCCTCCATAAACTTTAGCATAGCCTCCATAAACTTTAGCATAGCCTCCATAAACGTTAGCATAGCCTCCATTATCGTTAGCATAGCCTCCATATACGTTAGCATAGCCTTCATAAACGTTAGCATAGCCTCCATTATCGTTAGCATAGCCTTCATAAACTTTAGCATAGCCTCCATATACGTTAGCATAGCCTCCATTATCGTTAGCATAGCCTTCATAAACTTTAGCATAGCCTCCATATACGTTAGCATAGCCTCCATTATCGTTAGCATAGCCTCCATATACGTTAGCATAGCCTTCATAAACGTTAGCATAGCCTTCATAAACGTTAGCATAGCCTTCATAAACGTTAGCATAGCCTTCATAAACGTTAGCATAGCCTTCATAAACGTTAGCATAGCCTCCATTATCGTTAGCATTGAAATCATTTGCCATTTCTGAGCCATTGGTTTCCATTATACTATTATTAAGAGCGTGGAGTCGTCACATGTCTCCCCCCCGTCACCATCTGGAGGCCTGTTCAGCTGCCCCAGGGCGACTGCGGCAACGAGAGACTGATGCTGTCAACTGTCAGTTTGATGCAGAGGACACAGTAGGGGGCGCTGTAGGGGTGGTTTGTCATTCAGAGTTGTTTCCTGACGATGAGGACGGTCTAAGGACATTTATTGATTCTTTTTCTTGCTGCTTTGTGTGTTTTGAGACTGTTTGTTTTTGTAAATAAAATACAACATGAGGTCAAAGTAAACTCCTCTGGTTTATTTCCCCATCGTCGTGTGAGAAATGGTTTTTAACTGGTGCAGCGTTCCAGATTTATGCTAAAATCTCTAAAGTCTTCCTGAAAATGTGAGACAAGCCTCTTCTCTGACACAGTCTAATCCAGGTTAAAGACTGTTCTTTTTCAGACTCTTTTGTACATTTTTAATGTATTTTTTTAATCCTTTGTGTGTTTTTTCTGCTGATTTTGACAGTGGCTCAGTTGGTAGAGCTTTGGCCTGAAGGTTGTGGGTTTGATTCCACCACGAGACCTGTTTAACAACTCCCACTGATGTCTTCTGTGGTTCTGTCCTTGGGCAAGACACTTAACCCCACTTTGCCTGAAGCCCAAGATGAAAGATTAAGGCTCGGATGGGTGGGTTTTATGTGTGACTTTGTGACGTGACTTTGTGTGACGTGAC
The DNA here is from genome assembly GCA_964034765.1 of Knipowitschia caucasica. NCBI lineage: Eukaryota > Metazoa > Chordata > Actinopteri > Gobiiformes > Gobiidae > Knipowitschia > Knipowitschia caucasica. Next base: position 21,380,479 of record OZ035845.1, on the reverse strand, counting down.
TTTGTGACGTGACTTTGTGTGACGTGACTTTGTGACGTGACTTTGTGTGACGTGACTTTGTGACGTGACTTTGTGTGACGTGACTTTGTGACGTGACTTTGTGTGACGTGACTTTGTGACGTGACTTTGTGTGACGTGACTCGGTGTGATGTGACTTTGTGTGACATGACTTTGTGACGTGACTTTGTGTGACGTGACTGTGTGTCGTGACTTTGTGTGACGTGACTTTGTGTGTCGTGACTTTGTGACATGACTTTGTGTGACGTGACTCGGTGTGACGTGACTTTGTGTGACGTGACTTTGTGTGGCGTGACTTTGTGTGTCGTGACTGTGTGTCGTGACTTTGTGTGTCGTGACTTTGTGTGTCGTGACTTTGTGACATGACTTTGTGTGACGTGACTCGGTGTGATGTGACTTTGTGTGACGTGACTTTGTGTGACGTGACTTTGTGTGACGTGACTTTGTGTGGCGTGACTTTGTGTGTCGTGACTTTGTGTGTCGTGACTTTGTGTGTCGTGACTTTGTGTGTCGTGACTTTGTGACATGACTTTGTGTGACGTGACTTTGTGACGTGACTTTGTGTGACGTGACTTTGTGACGTGACTTTGTGTGACGTGACTCGGTGTGATGTGACTTTGTGTGACATGACTTTGTGACGTGACTTTGTGTGACGTGACTGTGTGTCGTGACTTTGTGTGACGTGACTTTGTGTGTCGTGACTTTGTGACATGACTTTGTGTGACGTGACTCGGTGTGACGTGACTTTGTGTGACGTGACTTTGTGTGGCGTGACTTTGTGTGTCGTGACTGTGTGTCGTGACTTTGTGTGTCGTGACTTTGTGTGTCGTGACTTTGTGACATGACTTTGTGTGACGTGACTCGGTGTGATGTGACTTTGTGTGACGTGACTTTGTGTGACGTGACTTTGTGTGGCGTGACTTTGTGTGTCGTGACTTTGTGTGTCGTGACTTTGTGTGTCGTGACTTTGTGTGTCGTGACTTTGTGTGTCGTGACTTTGTGACATGACTTTGTGTGACGTGACTCGGTGTGACGTGACTTTGTGTGACGTGACTTTGTGTGACGTGACTTTGTGTGTCGTGACTGTGTGTGTCGTGACTGTGTGTCGTGACTGTGTGGCGTGACTTTGTGTCGTGACTGACGTGACGTGACTGACGTGACTTTGTGTGACGTGACTTTGATGTGACGTGACTTTGTGTGACGTGACTTTGTGATGTGACTTTGTGTGATGTGACTTTGATGTGACGTGACTTTGTGTGACGTGACTTTGTGTGATGTGACTTTGATGTGACGTGACTTTGATGTGACGTGACTTTGTGTGACGTGACTTTGTGTGATGTGACTTTGTGTGACGTGACTTTGTGTGTCGTGACTTTGTGATGTGACTTTGTGTGACGTGACTTTGTGTGTCGTGACTTTGTGATGTGACTTTGTGTGACGTGACTTTGTGTGTCGTGACTTTGTGATGTGACTTTGTGACGTGACTTTGTGTGACGTGACTTTGTGTGTCATGACTTTGTGATGTGACTTTGTGACGTGACTTTGTGTGTCGTGACGTGACTTTGTGATGTGACTGTGTGATGTGACTTTGTGTGACGTGACTTTGTGATGTGACTTTGTGTGACATGTCTTTGTGTGTCCTGACTTTGTGTGTCGTGACGTGACTTTGTGATGTGACTTTGTGTGGCGTGACTTTGTGTGGCGTGACTTTGTGTGACGTGTCTTTGTGTGTCGTGACTTTGTGTGTAGTAAAAGCGCTCTACAGATAAATATATTCAGTGGAAAAGCAGGAACTGAAACACAGCAGTAACTTTTATTTCATTTGCACAAACACAGTAAACTCTGCTTCAGTGAAAATCAGAGAAAGTCCATCAAAAGCTCCGGCTCTGCTCGGTTTGGAACGGCCCAGTTTCTATGGATAAATATTCATCATGTGACATCACTCTGGGTCCTTAACGTGCATCGGTTTGTGCTTTTTTTAAAATAAAACACAACATGAGGAACAGTCCAGTCGTTCTCCGTCATGGTGCGAGTGATGGTTCTCAACTGGTGGGCCACGGCTTTGAGCGTGGATTAGCGTTAGCACTTCTACCTCACATCAAGAAGGTTCTCTGTTCAAGGCTTAGACAGTTATTTTAAAGTGATAGTCTGTAACTCTAAATTAATGACAAATTTTAGGAAATGTGTTAAATTGACCTCCTGGCCTTAAATGTTGATATAAAATAAGTAATTTTATTAATTCTAATATTACGGGCAAGTCCCGCCTCCCCTGCTCTTAGCTATAGAGATATCTCACGTGACGTCACGATGCCTCGAACATACTGCAGGACAAGCAAACGCTGTATGATAGTGGCGTGCACCCGGGACCGCATTAAAATGTTCAACATTTTTGCCGTTTTTGGCTGCAGCAAAAGGAGAGACAGGGAAAATAAGTTGTTACCGACTGCAGCCGTCCTTACTTCACACGGCTCCAAAACAGAAGAAATCTCAAAGAAACGAGAGAGAAATGGCACAACCATACGCAACAACAAAAAACTAATAGCCCCCAGAGCGCCCGAATATGCTCGGATCATTTCATTTCTGCTACAGTGAAATCAATTTGATGGATTTAGTGTTATTCCGAAACAAACAGAAGTTTAAGGATAAAACATATCTGTCTGACTGCAACGTGGGGATGCTCCATAGACTGTAGCTTAGCTTGTAGCATAGACTGTAGCTTAGCTTTTAGTATAGACTGTAGCTTAGCTTGTAGCATAGACTGTAGCTTAGCTTTTAGTATAGACTGTAGCTTAGCTTGTAGCATAGACTGTAGCTTAGCTTGTAGCTTAGCTGTTCACAGGGTATCTGACTTACCGAAGGCCAGCAGACATGTGAACGACTGAGCCGTGCTCCAGGGTGCCCCGTACTAGTATTGATTCATAAAATATACGGCTCCTCACAGTAGACGCAGAAAGCTCCATTGATTTGAATGTAATCTCATTATTTCCACTGCAGTGTAGCCACACATAGATCCATGGTGTAACAATAAACACATTAAATGTTAATCGGAGAATACATTATACATTCTTAATACACGTGCACAGAGGTTTTCAGAATGTTCTGTTCACGTTTTCATGAAAAAACACTGTTTTAATGCAACAATATGCGACCGCGGTAAACCTGGACGTAACGATAAACATTAATAATACATTGTATGACGCATTTTCAGAGGATCTGATTCATGAATTTAGGTTGAGTATATATTTGGGTCACTAACTGCTGAAGTTTCAAATTCTCTGTTCAGTTTTCATGTAGTTCGAGAGAGTTCTAGTTTTGAACGTCCAGTTATAGAGAGCTAGCAGGGCTGTTACTCGCCGAGGTTGTCCTCCAGTATGGCTGCCGTGGCTGCTGGTCACGTGACCGTAGGATCCCTCTATAGCTCAGAATCCACGGTGCCGTCGAGGTTAACCAATCGAGTCATGCCAAGAGCTGTCAATCATCGGCGCTGATGCTCGCAGCTGCGCGCATGCTCAGTTGTTTGTTTTCGCGGAGCCTCTATTAGGCTCTGGAAATACATGAAAACTGAACAAAGAATTCTGAACATCCGCGCTGAGTTACTTATGTATATTCTGAACCTATATCCATAATCAGATCCTCTGCAGATGTGTCCTATAATGTGCAATTCATGATAATAGCTTCTTCCTGGTTTGCCGCGATCGCTTTTTTTGTGCATAAAAACATTTTTTTTTTCATTAAAACGTTTGCAAATAATTCTGAAAACCTCCGTGCATGTGTATTAATAATGTATATGTATAATATGTTCTCTGATTAACATTTCAAAGTGTTACGGAAACGTAGGTGTAGACCAATCAGAAAGGAAGGGGGAGGAGCTTGCGTCGTTTTTTTAAAATCAAGTACCTCTCTGTCTCTCTTTCTGACAAACTCCAGACAATCACTTTAAGTTAGTTAAAGCTGCTTGATGACCACAACTAGCTTTCTTCAGTGTTTTGTCTTATCAAAAGAATCTAAGTCTTAAGAAGGTTCTGGGTTTGAGTCTAGTCCTAGCTCAAGTTCTGAAACGCTGTCAATATTTGTACATTTTGAAAAGAGAGTTCCAGTGTAATACCCCTCCGTACTGCTAGGGGTCAGCGTTCCCCGGTTAGGAAACAACAGTGAATCTATGAAGAAGATGTGAGTACTGTTTCATTTTCAAATCTAGAGTCAGAAAATTAAAGGGGAGGTATGTAAAATAATAATATTGTCAAGTATGGATGAGTTTAAGCAGTTAAAGGCTGTTCTGTTATTATTTGTATTTATTATATTGTGAAACGCCCATGGGAGGGGCTTGGGCTTAAGAGGCTGCGGAGAGGGCACCATCAGTACATACGTTTTTCACACATATGTACAGAGGCCGTTTAAAAATGAATTAAACTGTAGTATCTGATCTAATCCATGGATCTGCGTAGGTTTCCTCCAGGTGCTCCGGTTTCCCCTACCACTAAAAAAACATGTACAATAGTTCTAGCATGCGCCTCCCGTACTGGCCCCGCCCCCACCTCTGTGTGGAGCGAGAGACATGCCCACGATTGTAAACTGGTATGTGACTCTGGGGTGTGAATGGCGCTATATAATTAAACATTACTTGGTTAATCCAGTTGAGAACCATCAACGCTTTTGTTCAATAATCTTCAAGTAGAGTAAAGTAAAGTATGTAACAGTGTTCTACTACCACCTCCTTCTTGGATAAAACCTCTGAGTAAATAAAAACAGCTAACTCTTCCTCCGGACACACTCTTCCTCAGAGACGTCCGCCGCCTCCAGTCGCTGCTTTCTTCTTCTTTGGATCATTTTTAACAAACCGAAAACAAGAATCCAAGTCCATACATTTGTGCGTTGTTCTGGTCTGGTCCGGCTCGGTCTGGACTGTGTCTGTTTACATGATGACGCAGCTCTTGGCCCGGTCCTTCCTGAGCGGGGGCGGGGGTGTGTGGTCAGTCCGGGGCGGGGCCTGGGACACCCGCTTGACCCCCCCTTTGCGGGAGGCGGCCCGTTTGATTGGCGTGCGGTGGATGCGGTGCACGGACGCCACGGTGGTGACGTGGAACACGTCGCGGACGCTGTTCTCCGAGTATTTGGACGTGCACTCGGCGTACGCTACTGCCCCCATCTGCCGCGCCAGGGTAGTGCCCTTAGGAACACACACAGAGAGACACACACACACACAGAGGGAGACACACACACAGAGAGGGAGAGACACACTCACACAGAGAGGGAGAGACACACACAGAGAGGGAGAGACACACTCACACACACACAGAGAGACACACACAGAGACACAGAGAGGGAGACACACACACACACAGAGAGGGAGACACACACACAGAGAGGGAGAGACACACTCACACACACACAGACACAGAGAGGGAGACACACACACAGAGAGACACACACAGAGAGAGAGAGAGACACACACAGAGAGGGAGAGACACACACACACACACACACACAGAGAGGGAGACACACACACACACACACAGAGAGACACACACACACAGAGAGAGAGACACACACACACACAGAGAGAGATACGCACACACAGAGAGACACACACAGAGAGAGAGGGAGAGACACACACACAGAGAAGGAGAGACATACACACAGGGACACACACAGAGATAGGCACACAAACACACACAGAGAGGGAGAGACACAGAGAGAGGGAGAGACACACAGAGAGAGGGAGAGACACACACACAGAGAGAGAGACACACACACAGTGAAGGAGAGACATACACAGGGATAGGCACACAAACACACACAAACACACACAGTTAGTATCTAGATTAATCTGTTTAAACATTCCTGCTTCTCTGTGTGTTTATGTGAACAGACCCAGAAGTTACTGACTTTATTATTATTGTTTTAGTCCTGATGCACTGGATTCACTTAATATTAATATTATTAATATATCTTTGTATCAACTGTAGCTTAAGGATTTCATGAGGACAATGTTTACTTTTCCAAATGATCCGTTTTAAACAGATCTGTCTAAAAGCTTCAGAGTAAATAAGAAATGTGGAATTTTATTATATATATATATATATATATATACAGTATATATACTTATATTTTATTATAATATATTAATACATTACAGAGATCCTGTTATTTTGACCTCTGCAGACGACTGAGCCAGAGGGAGGGCATCAGTGCCACTCGGCTGAACTCAGTCCCTCCTCAGTCTCCTCGGTCCCTACTCAGTCCCTCCTCAGTCCCCTCTGGTCCTCCTCAGTCCCTACTCAGTCCCTCCTCAGTCCCCTCTGGATCTCCTCAGTCCCTCCTCAGTCCCCTCTGGTCCTCCTCAGTCCCCTCTGGTCCCCCTCTGGTCCTCCTCAGTCCCTACTCAGTCCCTCCTCAGTCCCCTCTGGACCTCCTCAGTCCCTCCTCAGTCCCCTCTGGACCTCCTCAGTCCCCTCTGGACCTCCTCAGTCCCCTCTGGACCTCCTCAGTCTCCTCTGGTCCTCCTCAGTCCCTCCTCAGTCTCCTCAGGTCCTCCTCAGTCCCTCCTCAGTCTCCTCAGGTCCTCCTCAGTCCCTCCTCAGTCTCCTCAGTCCCTACTCAGTCCCTCCTCAGTCCCCTCTGGACCTCCTCAGTCCCCTCTGGACCTCCTCAGTCTCCTCTGTAGTAAGTAAGTAAGTAAAGTTTATTTATAAAGCGCTTTTCACAGATAAAAATCACAAAGTGCTGTACAGGACAGTGGGCAAATACAAACAATATAAAATACACTTACACACATTACACATTTTATGTACTTAAAAGTGACATCAGTGAGAACCCAATCAACTAAAAGCTTTCTTAAATAAATAAGTCTTCAAGCCTTTTTTGAAAGAGTCCGCAGAGTCGACCAGACGTAGGGACAGGGGCAGGGCGTTCCACAGTCTGGGGGCAACAGACTGAAAAGACCGGTCCCCTCGAGCCTTATAATGGGTTTTGGGGACCACAAGCAGGTTCTGGCCAGAGGACCGGAGAGAACGGCCAGAGGAGTACAGGCTCAAAAGGTTCAGGATGTACTGGGGGGCCTGACCATTTAAGGCTCTGAAGGTCAGCACTAAGATCTTAAAATCAATCCTGAATTTGACTGGGAGCCAATGAAGAACAGACAGAACAGGAGTGATATGGGACCTACGAGGGGCACCTGTTAAAAGTCTAGCAGCAGAATTTTGAACAATTTGAAGTTGATTGAGTGCAGACTTATTCAAGCAGGTAAAAACAGAGTTGCAATAGTCAAGTCTTGTTGAAATAAAAGCGTGAATGATCATTTCCAGATCATTCTTTGACAACATATTGCGGATTTTTGCAATGTTCCTAAGGTGATAAAAGCAGTTACGGACGAGCTGTTTGGAGTGTGTCTCCAGAGACATGGCCTGGTCAAACACAACCCCTAGGTTTCTGAGGCTGGATTTGACGGAGGAGCCAAGAGAGCCAAGGTGCTGTTTGATCAGCGGGATCTTATGGTCTGGAGCAAAGACTCTGGTCCTCCTCAGTCCCTTCTCAGTCTCCTCGGTCCCTACTCAGTCCCTCCTCAGTCCCCTCTGGACCTCCTCAGTCCCTCCTCAGTCCCCTCTGGACCTCCTCAGTCCCCTCTGGACCTCCTCAGTCCCCTCTGGACCTCCTCAGTCTCCTCTGGTCCTCCTCAGTCCCTCCTCAGTCTCCTCGGTCCCTACTCAGTCCCTCCTCAGTCCCCTCTGGTCCCCCTCAGTCCCCTCTGGGCCTCAGGCGATGGTGGTTTCCACAAAAACTAAAATGAGTTTCTTTCCAAAGTCTCCATATCTGTTAGTATTAGATAGCACTGTGGCCTACGTGCAGGACTCTACAAGGACTCTGATTATTATGACTATGATGTGACTGTCTCTTTGTGACACGTATGTCTTTCGATGTGTGACGTGACAATGACTATATAAACTGTGTACTGCCTTTATTCTGTCTGAGAGAAAGAAACAATGGAAACCACTGGAACTTGAGAGAAACTTAAATAAACTTCCAGAGTTTGGCGCACCACGATCCGTCTCTGTCTGCTTCATCCCTGACAGATTATTAAACTCATGCATTTGTTATAATTCAGTTTGATTATTATTGTTGTTATGTCACGATGCGTTTCCTTCCAAACAAACTATTTTTTTCAAATTGATGAGAGAATAATTGAACTTTCTGAATGAATGAAGGAGCAGTTGGATCTTATTACAGACAAACATCAGCTCCAGCTCTGCCCCTTTCACTGAACGTTTGTTTGACAGAGACACAAATGTTAAAGTGTGTGTTTGTGTGGTTGTGTGCGCGTGCGTGTGTGTGTGTGTGTGTGTGCGTAACAGCTGTACTTCTTCAGACTCCATCATCGTCACAGATGGAGGTGTCTGTAATCTCTGTTGTTTCCAACCGAGTGTGTGATTATAAACCGTGTGTTGTTTTCGTTCTGTGAATGAAGCAAATACTTTCAACACGGTCGCACACTGCAAAAAATGTATAAACTATGAGGTAATAGTTGGCACAATGTTTCTTATTTTAGGTGAATTTTCAGTTGAATACAATATTTCCATTTATGAATCAAGAAGACTTGATGCTACTGGCTCCCACTGGCTCCCACTGGCTCCTACTGGGTGCTACTACGTGCTAATGGCTCCCACTGGGTGCTACTACGTGCTAATGGCTCCCACTGGGTGCTACTGGGTGCCTCTCACCTGTTCGTGGGTGACAGGGATCAGTCGGTGCTTAGCTAGCTCCCTCATGACGCCCATGTCTGTCCTCAGGTCCAGTTTACATCCCACCAACACGACCTTAGCGTTGGGGCAGAACTCCTGGGTCTCTCCTTGCCACTGGAAGAACAAGAACATATACATTTTAAATCAAATATATGAAAACGCTCCTGTTTGAGAAGAATAGTGAGAAGGTTGGACAGAAATATTGATCCGTGGCGTCTGTACATTTTTGTCAATTCTTAAAACACAAAACAATATATTAGTCCGGCGACAAAAGACCGCCCAATGTTCCACACTATCTGAGGCAACGGCCAAGCTTTCTAAAAATCTATAGACAAATTATTTAAAATGACGCAAACTGGAGATGCATCGATCCGGCTTCAACCAGTTCACTTCTGAAACTTTGACTTTCATCATCTGCCCTTTAATGATGACAGATTAGGGCCCTTTAATGATGACAGATTAGGGCCCTTTAATAATGACAGATTAGGGCCCTTTAATAATGACAGATTAGGGCCCTTTAATGATGACAGATTATGGCCCTTTAATGATGACAGATTAGGGCCCTTTAATGATGACAGATTAGGGCCCTTTAATGATGACAGATTATGGCCCTTTAATGATGACAGATTATGGCCCTTTAATGATGACAGATTAGGGCCCTTTAATGATGACAGATTAGGGCCCTTTAATGATGACAGATTAGGGCCCTTTAATGATGACAGACTAGGGCCCTCTTATATATGACTTCATTCATTACACTAGTTAGTAACTTTTAGATTGTATGTATTGTGTGTATCAATGTGTTGCTGCTGCTGGACACCTGCATCGCTCACGATCAATAAAATATCTATAAATTCCTCAATCCGTTTTTAAATCAGATTAAATCAGATTAAAGCAGATTAAAGCAGTGGATTAAACGGCGATGACATCATTAACCACAGAATCTCTCACAGAAACCTGAGAAAAGACTTGGATATCAATCAGCTGAGAGCCCTGGACCTGTCACTGAGGCATTCTGGGTATTCCTTTGTGGATCAATACATATTCAGGGCTAATGATCAGGGCCAGGGGTCAAGGTGCCTCTGGAGGGGACCCCTGCCGCTGTGAGGCGCACCCCCAGGAGCCACTCAAGCACAAGTGGGTTTTGTCTCTGGATAAACAAGCTCTGAGTGTGACACTCAAGGAATGTGAGAATGTGAAAGTACTGCTACTACTGCTACTACTACTACTGCTACTGCTGCTGCTGCTAATACTACTGCTACTACTACTACTGCTACTGCTGCTACTACTACTACTACTACTGAGAGTACTGCTACTGCTACTACTACTACTGCTACTGCTGCTACTACTACTACTACTGCTGCTACTACTACTACTACTACTGAGAGTACTGCTACTGCTACTACTACTACTACTACTACTGAGAATACTGCTACTACTACTGCTGAGAGGAGCAAGACTGCTGCTACTGCTACTAGTACTGTACTTTGATTTGCTTAATCTGTTTGTAAAGCAGACTTGTTTATTCAAATTAGTGTTTAAAATATTCATTCACCTGGTACTTGGCCTTCTGTATTTGTGTCCATGGTGCTAGGACTGTACTGTTACTGCTACCATTGAGCTGCTATTAGTACTAATACTTCTACTACTGAGCTGCTTCTACTGTTACTACCGCTACATGATTTTAAACCTTCTCCTGCAGTTAATGGAATAAATTAAACCAGGCCAAAAACTAGTAAAACTCAAATCTAAATACTCTTCAAAGTAACACGAAGAGTCTGAGTTTCCGTGACCTACAGCGAGTGAGAGGCCGACCGTGTTAACAAGTGAAACACAGAGGAGTTAAAAAAAGTCTGGATCCTAAAAGGTTATGTTTCCGTCGTGTTGTCGCTGGTGTGAAAGTGTGACTGACCTTTTTGAGAACGCTGTCCAGAGTCTCCGGGCGGCTGATGTCGAAGCAGATGAGGACCGCGTCACAGTCGGGGAACGCCAGCGGCCGCACGTTATCGTAGTACGCTGAACCTGGGACACAGGAAGTCAGTATTATTATTATTATTATTATTATTATTTAGATCCCCATCACCTTTTGGAATATACAGTAGCTATAATTAATCTAGAAAAAAAATCCCATAACAACAAAATACAAACACACACACACACACACACTTGTTTGCAACTACTTATTTGCACATCTTTATGGGGACAACAGTGGCTCAGTGTGTAGAGCATTGGCCTTTGAGCCTGAAGGTTGTGGGTTGGAGTCCACCCCGACACCTTCTCCGCTGACTCCACTGATGTCTGCTGTTGTTGTGTCCATGGGCAAGACACTTTACCCAACTTTGCCTAATAATGAGCGTGGAAGTTCTTGTACACTGCAGGCCATGATGTGTAGATAATGATATCCTGCACAGACAATATGTTTAACCTCTAACATGTTTCACAGACCAATCAAGTCTATGTTGAAAATAAAAAATAAATCTTGTCTTATATGTGTAGTCATCGAAGTGATCAAAGTAGTAGTAGGAGCCAAAAGTAACATATACCTTTGTCCATCGTGAGATCAATGTTTTATCTAATTTATTTTCCACACCTGAACCTCATGTACGTTTTCTCCTGCCTTGCTTAGATAATGGTCCATGTTATAAAGTGCATATAGTTTAAAATCTATATTCAATGTATTTTTGTATCGCCCTAAATCAGTAGTTTCCTCAAAGGACTTTACAAAACCATAGGGAGAAACCACATGGTATTGGTCCATAGGGAGAAACCACATGGTATTGGTCCATAGGGAGAAACCACATGGTATTGGTCCATAGGGAGAAACCACATGGTATTGGTCCATAGAGAGAGACCACATGGTATTGGACCATAGAGAGAGACCACATGGTATTGGACCATAGAGAGAGACCACATGGTATTGGACCATAGAGAGAGACCACATGGTATTGGTCCATAGAGAGAGACCACATGGTATTGGACCATAGAGAGAGACCACATGGTATTGGTCCATAGAGAGAGACCACATGGTATTGGACCATAGAGAGAGACCACATGGTATTGGACCATGAGGACAGACCAAAGTCCATAGATGTAGTAGAATGTTCTTCTTGATAGACAACATCAGAGGAAAAACTATAAAACTCAGTGGGTCTTAATCTATCCACTGTTGTCTGCTCCCCATGGTATCTAACTCTCGAACCATTCAAATTGTCATAACCACTTACACACACAGACACACACACAGACACACGCACACGCACACAGACCCACACACACACACACACACACACACACGCACACGCACTTACTACATTACACAAACAATAAAATCCTTGGCCTGGGGCTCTGCAAAAGCCTCGTGAAGGAAATAGTGTGTGTCTGTGTGTCTGTGTGTGTCTCTGCGTGTGTGTGTGTGTGTCTCTGCGTGTGTGTGTTCGAGTGGAGATAATTGCTGAGATGTATTTTCCATAAACAACAGGGAAAGCTATCCTCGCTGGAGGAGCAGAATGGAACGGAGCTGTTTGGACTAGAGCTGTCCAGGGTGCTGATGAGGCAGAGCGCCACGCCGAGAACCACATCTGCAACTCTGCTACGACCCCCCAAAGCTCATCCAACATACGGTCAGGCCGTCACCAGGCAGAGATTGGACCATTACCTATTGTCTGGCTCCCGCAGGGTTGCCAGATTGGTCACACGAGAGGTTTTTGGGGTTTTAATTTCTGATTTGCGGTGCCCTGTGAATAATGTTTTATGTTTTTCGCTGGATATGACGAGGACTTCTGCGGCTGTAGCTGCGGTGATTCAGTCTCAATTAAAATAAAAAAAGTTTGAATCAGAAAGCAGCTGTGCACATGCAGAGACTTCCTGATATTGATTCTGAATGATTCACTTTTGAGTCATTGTATATTTATATTTATTATAGATTTGTAGAGTTTTATGGTATATTTTTCATGTTTTGTCAGAATTATTTCGTGGAAGTTTATTATGACTGCAAAAAGGAGTAGCTCTGCCTCTTCCTTTGAATACAGGTAGCTCTCTGCCATCGGCCCCTCCCACCACCACCAACCACTCTCACACACACACACACCAGACTCATTCTAATGTGGGGGAAGTGTCTTGCCTAAGGACACAACCACAGTTTGCCACTTTACAGCCGCAGCCGCCCCACTGTGGCACCTGCTGTTCCCAGAGGTCTCTCATCACGGTACTAACCAGGCCCTGTCCTGCTTAGCTTCAGAGGTCCGAAAGTTTGCTTGTCGCTTCTGTCAGTGTGCCCCAGGGCAGCTGTGGCTACAGTAGTAGTTTATCATCACTGTGTGTGACAGGGGTGTCCAAACTTTGTAGGCCATTTTAGTTCATCAGACTTGACCTGGGGCCGACAACCAGGATTTAAAAACTGGATGGACTGGATTCTGGAATTTAAAATGGGTTCTGATCCGTCTTTATGGATCCACGGGTGCATTTCATGTGGAATGTTGTGACACAATCATAAACAAATGTCAGTAAATAACAATAGAGACCACACCACGGCTGGATTCCAGAGAGTCTGAGATTTACAACAAGGTACAGCATGACTGTGTTGGTGGAGCTGAAGTTGGCTGGTTTGAGAGTCCTGAAAAGTGCTATATAAAACTGTTTTTTTATTATTATTTTTTCCACATATCCTCATATCCTGACTATATTAATAGTAGTAAACCAGGTGTAAACCAGTAGTAACCCAATAGTAACCCAGTACAAACAGTAGTAAACCAGTAGTAAACCAGTAGTAGCAGCAGTAGTAAGCCAGTAGTAACCCAGTATAAACCTGTATAACCCAGTAGTAACCCAGTATAAACCAGTAGTAACCCAGTATAACCCAGTAGTAACCCAGTAGTAACCCAGTATAAACCAGTAGTAACCCATCTCCCTGCTCTTCCCATGACACTGCAGGTCCACTGTGGCTGAGCACAGTATTGTTCCGTGTCCCTCACGTGCGACAAAAGCCGCTGGTGCTGGGGACAAAGCCCAGACCAGGGGCAGTTTTGTTCTGGTCAGGAATGTGTCCCGGGTCACGTCCCATTCTCCCCCAGGACCCCACGCAAGAATAAAAACATGCCATTCTGAAATCCCAGGTGCCATTTTGTGTCTACGCGGCTGCACCATTGTCACACGTCCATCAGTCTGGGTTCAGGTCCATCCCACACGCACACATGCACACACACACATGCACACACACACACACGCGCATGCACGCGCACACACCCACACGCACACACACACACACACGCGCACTGGAAACGCTCCACTCTAATAGATGTTTGGGATTCTTTATAATTCAATAGAAATGGGAATTAATCTGGTGAGAAATGAGAGTTTTTCACATCATGTTAAGACTGAAGTGTAGAATCTAGCGCTTTGTCATGATTGAGACAAAACTGTGGCTCTAAGACTTTGACCATAATCTTGTCAAAATCATGTTTTATCTCATTTTTAGACCAAGTTTGTGAGTACATTATTGTTGATTATAGATAGGATTTTGAAAAACCTCTGACAGGGCCTTAAACCCAGAGCACAGGGCCTTCTCTGTGGTCTTAAACCCAGAGCACAGGGCCTTCTCTGTGGTCTTAAACCCAGAGCACAGGGCCTTCTCTGTGGTCTTAAACCCAGAGCACAGGGCCTTCTCTGTGGTCTTAAACCCAGAGCACAGGGCCTTGTCTGTGGTCTTAAACCCAGAGCACAGGGCCTTCTCTGTGGTCTTAAACCCAGAGCACAGGGCCTTAAACCCAGAGCACAGGGTTCCTGAAGTCGGCTCTGACCGAAACACATGAGTCTGCGTTCAGCTGCACAGAGCTGGGAAAGTGCTGACGAGGCAGCCCTGCAAATTCAATCTTGTGCAGCTCCTACTGTCCGAGGCCGTGTGACATTTGGAGACGTCCTGTGGGCACCGTGAGGGAAAAGAGTATATTTATATAAAACGGTGTCAAAGACCAACACTTTTCTGTCACTATCGGTTCAAAACAAAACTCTGTAAATGTATGCGAGAGCTGCAGGGACTTAAACCCAAGAAAAACATTTTCAAACTCAATTTCAAGATACTGTATATGGGAGAATTTTCTACTTCCGAGTGGATCATCAAGACTGCTGGTCCGCCGAATTTTCAATCATCCGGCAATGGATGAAGCGTTTCTATTAGAAATATGTTTCATTTAAGATAAAGAAAAAACATGCTCACAAGGTTTAAATCCTCGAGCCGAGCGTCAACATCTGCAGATGGTTCCTGGGCGCTGTTACTACGGCGACCACTGCTCCTGACGTAAGCCTTAGGGCATCAGGGTCAAACACAGAGGATGAACTGCCCCACGGGGATCAATAAAGTGCACCTTTACCTTTACCTTATTTATATACATATATATAATTAGACTGTTATCAAAAGAAATGTACTGGTTTTAAACAAAATAAATGATCTTTAAACAAAATGATTCTTCCACTTGTTAAGATTTCTTCAAAACAAGAAGAAAAATATGAAGAACAAGAGATATTATCTTTAGTATCTTCAGCTGCGTGAGTTTGGCAGCTAATGTGAACAAACTACACTGGAATTGTATGTTTTAAAGTTGGTGCGTTCACCAGATCTGTCCAATCTCCGTGTGTTCAGCAAACCTGGACCTGAGTCTATCAATAATGTCAACATTAAAGCAGAGCTCGACATAAATCGGGAACATTTTGCTTCATATCTGCATTTTTCAGCAGAATCCCAGACGCTGCTGCTCGGGGAGAAAGAAAGACTAGTGTTGGCATTTGTGTTGACATTATTGAGCTTTGGGGCAGTAACACATTTTACACTTAATGTGGAATGTTCTTTAAGACACACACTCTGTAGCTCTGGGTCCTTACTCTACAGCAGTGGTCCCCAACCTTTTTTAAATGTGGCACAAACAACCGATGTTCTGGGATCCAGGAGGAGCAGTGTGGTTTTGGTCCCGGTCGTGGAACACTGGACCAGCTCTACACTCTCCATCGGATACTCGAGGGTTCATGGGAGTTCGCCCAACCTGTCCACATGTGCTTTGTGGAGAAGGCGTTCAACCGTGTTCTCCGGGGTGTCCTTAGGGGGGTTCTCCGGGAGTACGGGGTCCGGGGTCCTCTGCTGAGGGCCGTCCGGTCCCTGTATGACCAGAGCCAGAGCTGTGTTCGCATCAGCAGTAAGTCAGACCTGTTCCTGGTGAATGTTGGCCTCCGACAGGGCTGCCCTTTGTCACCGGTTCTGTTCACTGTCTTTATGGACAGAATTTCTAGGCGCAGCCAGGGGTCGGAGGGGTCCGGTTTGGAGACCACAGCCAGGGGCCGGAGGGGGGTCCAGTTCGGAGACCACAGCCAGGGGCCGGAGGGGGGTCCGGTTCGGAGACCACAGGATTTAATCTCTGCTGTTTGCAGACGATGTTGTCCTGTTGGCTCCAACGAACCCGGACCTGCAGCATGCACTGGGACGGTTTGCAGCCGAGTGTGAAGCGGTTGGGATCACCCGCTGCTTCGCCACTTCGAGAGGAACCAGTTGAGGTGGCTCTGTTCCGGATGCCTCCTGGACGCCTCCCTGGGGAGCTGGAGGAAGTGTGTGTGGAGAGGGAAGTCTGGGAGTCTCTGCTTAGACTGCTGCCCCCGCGACCCGGCAACAGATGAAGTGGAAGAAAATGGATGGATGGACAAACAACTTCACAACCTTAATTACAGGAACAATATGTAAGATTTTGATGTCATCATTAAAGGGCCCTAATCTGTCATCATTAAAGGGCCCTAATCTGTCATCATTAAAGGGCCCTAATCTGTCATCATTAAAGGGCCCTAATCTGTCATCATTAAAGGGCCCTAATCTGTCATAATAATAAACTGCTCTTTTCCAATACTTCTTTAAATGATAAAAGTAGTTCTGTTGAATCTTACATATTTCTGCTCTAAATGACAAAGTTGATGATTTACCGCTCTCTAAATCTCGCTCTGATGAATCCATCACAGAACAAAAGAAAACCTCTCAACAGTTCAACAAAGAAACACTTGAGCCTTTTGTGTTTCTCTCAAACCTGGCAGACATTCCTCATATTTTCCACGCTAACGCTCACATAATCCTGACGGTCTGATCAAAAGTCAATCCCTAGTTTTTCACTGTACGTTCAAAAATCCATACACGTCAAAGAAGCGCGTCCCGGGTGCCAGGTCAATAGAGAATTATCAGCACATTATTGCAGACAAAATCATTATAAAGTCACTCAGCCTCTGTGAACGCCCACGGAGCAAGACCCCGGCTCCCCCTGATGGAGCCTGATCCGCTGGAGCTGGGCCTAATGCCTATTGATCCCAGGGCTTTTTGGCCCTCCTGGGGACCTGTAGTATGATGCCTCACATGGGAACTGCTGCTGCGGACTATAAAAGGCCCAGTCCTGGATTTGATAAAGTGGACTCTTATCTATCCAGAGATTTGCACCGACACAACATTTGGCATTTGGGAAAAACTGTCATGTTTAATTATTTTCTGACATTTTGAGGCAAATATTGGATTAGAATGAACATTGTGTGTTATGGACTGGAGAGAAACTTAGGCTATAGTTCATAAATGAAGTAATTTAGGATCGTGTTGAGAGAACGTGTTTTTGTAGAGGGTGATTAATCTGCATTTTACTTTTATCCATGTATTTTTATTTTCTAAATTACACTGTTTATTCAATGAGTAGGAAGTGGTTCAGTCACTGCCCACATCTGGTCCCTCTATGGTCTCTCTCTAGTCTCTCTCTAGTCTCTCTCTAGTCTCTCTCGGGTCTCTCTCTAGTCTCTCTCGGGTCTCTCTCTAGTCTCTCTCGGGTCTCTCTCTAGTCTCTCTCGGGTCTCTCTCTAGTCTCTCTCGGGTCTCTCTCTAGTCTCTCTCTGGGTCCTCTATAGTCTCTCTCGGGTCTCTCTCTAGTCTCTCTCGGGTCTCTCTCTAGTCTCTCTCGGGTCTCTCTCTAGTCTCTCTCTAGTCTCTCTAGTCTCTCTCTGGTCTCTCTCTGGTCTCTCTCTGGTCTCTCTCTGGTCTCTCTCTCAGGTCTCTCTCTGGTCTCTCTCAGGTCTTTCTCTGGTCTCTCTCTGGTGTCTCTCTCTGGTCTCTCTCTGGTCTCTCTCTGGTGTCTCTCTCTGGTGTCTCTCTCTGGTCTCTCTCTGGTCTCTCTCTGGTCTCTCTCTAGGTCTCTCTCTAGTCTCTCTCTCTCTCTCTGGTCTCTCTCTGGTCTCTCTCTGGTCTCTCTCTGGTCTCTCTCTGGTCTCTCTCTGGTCTCTCTCTGGTCTCTCTCTGGTCTCTCTCTGGTCTCTCTCTGGTCTCTCTCTGGTCCCTCTCTGGTCCCTCTCTGGTCCCTCTCTAGTCTCTCTGGTGTCTCTCTCTGGTCTCTCTCTGGTCTCTCTCTGGTCTCTCTCGGGTCTCTCTCTAGGTCTCTCTCTAGGTCTCTCTCTAGGTCTCTCTCTGGTCTCTCTGGTGTCTCTCTCTGGTCTCTCTCTGGTCTCTCTCTGGTCTCTCTCGGGTCTCTCTCGGGTCTCTCTCGGGTCTCTCTCTGGTCTCTCTCTGGTCTCTCTCTGGTCTCTCTCTGGTCTCTCTCTGGTCTCTCTCTGGTCTCTCTCTGGTCTCTCTCTGGTCCCTCTCTGGTCCCTCTCTAGTCTCTCTGGTGTCTCTCTCTGGTCTCTCTCTGGTCTCTCTCTGGTCTCTCTCGGGTCTCTCTCTAGGTCTCTCTCTAGGTCTCTCTCTAGGTCTCTCTCTGGTCTCTCTGGTGTCTCTCTCTGGTCTCTCTCTGGTCTCTCTCTGGTCTCTCTCGGGTCTCTCTCTGGTCTCTCTCTGGTCTCTCTCTAGGTCTCTCTCTCTGGTCTCTCTGGTCTCTCTCTCTGGTCTCTCTCTGGTCTCTCTCTGGTCTCTCTCGGGTCTCTCTCGGGTCTCTCTCGGGTCTCTCTCGGGTCTCTCTCGGGTCTCTCTCGGGTCTCTCTCGGGTCTCTCTCGGGTCTCTCTCGGGTCTCTCTCTGGTCTCTCTCTGGTCTCTCTCTGGTCTCTCTCGGGTCTCTCTCGGGTCTCTCTCGGGTCTCTCTCGGGTCTCTCTCGGGTCTCTCTCGGGTCTCTCTCTGGTCTCTCTCTGGTCTCTCTCTGGTCTCTCTCTGGTCTCTCTCTGGTCTCTCTCTGGTCTCTCTCTGGTCTCTCTCTGGTCTCTCTCTGGTCTCTCTCTGGTCTCTCTCTGGTCTCTCTCTGGTCTCTCTCTGGTCCCTCTCTGGTCCCTCTCTGGTCCCTCTCTGGTCTCTCTCTGGTCCCTCTATAGTCTCTCTGGTCTCTCTCTGGTCCCTCTATAGTCTCTCTGGTCTCTCTCTGGTCCCTCTATAGTCTCTCTGGTCTCTCTCTGGTCCCTCTATAGTCTCTCTGGTCTCTCTCTGGTGTCTCTCTCTGGTCTCTGGTCTCTCTTGTGTGGATAAGAGCAGTCTAAATGAGCCCTTTAAGCCTGTCTCGTGATGATAAAACCTGTATAATCCGCTGTAGCCTTCATTACATAGTGAATAACAGTGTGATCCAAATGCATTGTGCACAGATAAGGCCTTTATGACAGACTCATTATAAAACCACACACTGTTTTTGACTGATAAAGACTGTTATGTCCTTCAACCGTCAAGGAAATTAATGCAAATACAGTTTAGTCTGCTGGTGTTATCCAAGTAACAGGACCAGCTGTGGCCTCACTGTACCATGGGGCAGCTGTGCTTTATACAGCCGCGTGTTTACATCTATATCCTCATAAAACAGCTAGCATCACATGACGGTTATCTTTAAATAAAGTCAGAAGAAAACTTTGGCTTGTGCGCACAGCTGTGACTAGTTCAGAAGACTAGCATGGTCTATCTCTGGTCTCTCTATAGTCTCTCTGGTCTCACTCTCTGGTCTCTCTCTGGTCTCTCTATAGTCTCTCTGGTCTCACTCTCTGGTCTCTCTCTGGTCTCTCTCTGGTCTCTCTCTAGTCTCTCTCTGGTCTCTCTATAGTCTCTCTCTCTGGTCTCTCTCTCTGGTCTCTCTCTGGTCTCTCTCTGGTCTCTCTCTCTGGTCTCTCTCAGGTCTCTCTCTGGTCTCTCTCTGGTCTCTCTCTGGTCTCTCTCTCTGGTCTCTCTCTGGTCTCTCTCTGGTCTCTCTCTCTGGTCTATCTCTGGTCTCTCTCTGGTCTCTCTCTCTGGTCTCTCTCTGGTCTCTCTCTGGTCTCTCTCTCTGGTCTCTCTCTGGTCTCTCTCTCTGGTCTCTCTCTCTGGTCTCTCTCTGGTCTCTCTCTGGTCTCTCTCTGGTCTCTCTCTGGTCTCTCTCTGGTCTCTCTCTCTGGTCTCTCTCTGGTCTCTCTCTGGTCTCTCTCTCTGGTCTATCTCTGGTCTCTCTCTGGTCTCTCTCTGGTCTCTCTCTCTGGTCTCTCTCTGGTCTCTCTCTGGTCTCTCTCTCTGGTCTCTCTCTGGTCTCTCTCTCTGGTCTCTCTCTCTGGTCTCTCTCAGGTCTCTCTCTCTGGTCTCTCTCTGGTCTCTCTCTGGTCTCTCTCTCTGGTCTCTCTCTGGTCTCTCTCTGGTCTCTCTCTGGTCTCTCTCTCTGGTCTCTCTCTCTGGTCTCTCTCTCTGGTCTCTCTCTCTGGTCTCTCTCTCTGGTCTCTCTCTCTGGTCTCTCTCTCTGGTCTCTCTCTCTGGTCTCTCTCTCTGGTCTCTCTCTCTCTCTCTGGTCTCTCTCTCTGGTCTATCTCTGGTCTCTCTCTGGTCTCTCTCTCTGGTCTCTCTCTGGTCTCTCTCTGGTCTCTCTCTGGTCTCTCTCTCTGGTCTCTCTCTGGTCTCTCTCTCTGGTCTATCTCTGGTCTCTCTCTGGTCTCTCTCTCTGGTCTATCTCTGGTCTCTCTGGTCTCTCTCTCTGGTCTCTCTCTCTGGTCTCTCTCTCTGGTCTCTCTCTGGTCTCTCTCTCTGGTCTCTCTCTGGTCTCTCTCTGGTCTCTCTCTGGTCTCTCTCTCTGGTCTCTCTCTCTGGTCTCTCTCTCTGGTCTATCTCTGGTCTCTCTCTGGTCTCTCTCTCTGGTCTATCTCTGGTCTCTCTGGTCTCTCTCTCTGGTCTCTCTCTCTGGTCTGGCAAGATGAATAAACAAATAAGATACATAATCATATAAAAATCCTCTTTAAACCATAACCAACATTTTCTTAAATACTTCTGCTTTGAACCCGTCAATAATCACGTGTTTGAGTCTCAGAATCTCAGCCTCTCTTCTGTCTCCCCCGTCTCCCCCGTCTCCCCCGTCTCCCCAACACTAGATATATGTGTTTCTTATATGTGTTTATATTATAGATATGTATTTATTCGTATGAACCCGCTGACTTCACTGGGACATGTCTGACTGTGGCCTGAGCACATTTCTCAGACTGGTCCATGACACAGGGCCCGGTGGGGAGAGCGCCACCTGCTGGGACACTACAGGACAAACACACAGGTATTTTAGGAAGTGTCCTAGTTTCTCTGCTTTTAGTGAGAACTCCTCCTCAATAATAAGAGTATTCTGCAGCACTGTCTGTGACCAAAGTATTTACAGACTTTACAGACACTGGAGAAGATACAATAGTCCTTTATCTGTTCCTCAGAGGAAAATACAGCAGACAAAAGAATGAAGTATAAAAGGAGGGAATAAGACTCAGATTACACACATCAAACAGGATCTATTATTTAAGATCATAGATAACAAGATAAAATAAAAGATAATTGGTAGTTGCTGCTATAGAATGTGCTGCTTTTTGTGGGAGAAGTGAGAAGTGTAATGTATTTGTATTTATAGTTTGTATTATTTGGATGTGTTTCTCCAACAGCATCAATATCAGTTTCATGCAGTTTTTCTCTTTGGTTTTATGGTGTTTTTGAGCGGTTCCTAAGTCCTCACAGAAGCAGGAGGTTCTGAGGCTCTGAGGGTCTGAGGGTCTGAGGGACTGAGGGTCTGAGGCTCTGAGGCTCTGAGGGTCTGAGGCTCTGAGGCTCTGAGGCTCTGAGGGTCTGAGGGTCTGAGGGACTGAGGCTCTGAGGGTCTGAGGCTCTGAGGGACTGAGGCTCTGAGGCTCTGAGGCTCTGAGGGTCTGAGGGTCTGAGGGACTGAGGTTCTGAGGGTCTGAGGCTCTGAGGCTCTGAGGCTCTGAGGGTCTGAGGGTCTGAGGGACTGAGGCTCTGAGGGTCTGAGGCTCTGAGGGACTGAGGCTCTGAGGGTCTGAGGCTCTGAGGGTCTGAGGCTCTGAGGGTCTGAGGCTCTGAGGCTCTGAGGGACTGAGGCTCTGAGGGTCTGAGGCTCTGAGGGTCTGAGGCTCTGAGGGTCTGAGGGTCTGAGGGACTGAGGCTCTGAGGCTCTGAGGCTCTGAGGGTCTGAGGGTCTGAGGGTCTGAGGGACTGAGGTTCTGAGGGTCTGAGGCTCTGAGGCTCTGAGGGTCTGAGGGTCTGAGGGACTGAGGCTCTGAGGGTCTGAGGCTCTGAGGGTCTGAGGGTCTGAGGGACTGAGGCTCTGAGGGTCTGAGGCTCTGAGGGACTGAGGGACTGAGGGTCTGAGGCTCTGAGGGTCTGAGGATCATGGACCATGGCTCGTCTGTGTTCCACATGTGTTGATTCTCTGATCTGTCGTGAGCGAAACAGTTTTATACAGAAACATTGACGATCTGCAGCTCTCATGTGGCTGTAAAGTGCATCATTTGATTTAAAAACAGTAACATTAGAGAATAGTGTGTAACCCTGAGAGGGAAAGTCATTCTCTGCATTTCAACACTTCTCTGGGGAAATGTGTCAGAAACAGGAGTCAGAACAGAACAGAACAAAACAGAACAGAACACCTTTATCATAATAATATATAATCTCCTTTTCTCACAATCGACCGCGGCGCCGGAGCCGGAGGCAGCAGCAGATTTATGAATGACACATGAAGCGGGCGGAACACAAGAATCTGATTGACTCGTGACAAAAGCCTCTGATTTCCCACAATGCATCTCACCACGTTCATAAGAACAAGAGATTCTGACTCACATCGTGGAAGCAGGAAATACAGCGGGTCACAAACACAGCGGGTCACAAACACAGCGGGTCACAAACACAGCGGGTCACAAACACAGCGGGTCACAAACACAGCGGGTCACAAACACAGCGGGTCACAAACACAGCGGGTCACAAACACAGCGGGTCACAAACACAGCGGGTCACAAACACAGCGGGTCACAAGGGGCGCTGTGGTACTGCAGACTAAATTCACAAGGGCTACCCAGCAAAAAGTCCCATAAGACTCGATGTAAACGAAAACAGCTCGACCTCAGCTGACAGAGAACTTACAGCTTTCATAAAGGTCGGATTTTGTGGGGATTTTAGTGTCTCTTGTCCTGAACTTTTGTTCGATTTTCTTTAAATCCACACTTTACTGCCACAAACTCTGCTCCTTTCCTTCCCGCTCTGACTCCGCCCTGCTGCTGCTCTGATCAGCTCTGATTGGTCAGAGCGCGGCCGAGCCCCTCCGTGCACGTGCACGAGAGCCACGCACGCGTATTTGACGCAAAGCATCATGGGAGCTCGTCCACTGCGCAGAACCGGGAGAACCAGACGATGCCCAAATATGGGCGAGTTCTGCTAATCTCCCGGTCTCCGTGAAGTCCCATGAACTACTGAGCACAAGTCGTTCATTTGAACAGGACGCCATCTTGGATCACAGGGGCTTGGAGAAAACACACTGGTCCCTAAATGTTAATAAATGTCCATAAGAAAGAGAGAGACCAGAGAGAGACCAGAGAGAGAGACCAGAGAGAGAGACAGACCAGAGAGAGACCAGAGAGAGACCAGAGAGAGACCAGAGAGAGAGACCAGAGAGAGAGACAGACCAGAGAGAGAGACCAGAGAGAGACCAGAGAGAGAGACCAGAGAGAGAGACCAGAGAGAGACCAGAGAGAGACCAGAGAGAGAGACCAGAGAGAGACCAGAGAGAGACCAGAGAGAGAGACCAGAGAGAGAGACCAGAGAGAGAGACCAGAGAGAGACCAGAGAGAGAGACCAGAGAGAGACCAGAGAGAGAGACCAGAGAGAGAGACCAGAGAGAGACCAGAGAGAGAGACCAGAGAGAGAGACCAGAGAGAGACCAGAGAGAGAGACCAGAGAGAGACCAGAGAGAGACCAGAGAGAGACCAGAGAGAGAGACCAGAGAGAGAGACCAGAGAGAGAGACCAGAGAGAGAGACCAGAGAGAGAGACCAGAGAGAGACCAGAGAGAGAGACCAGAGAGAGACCAGAGAGAGACACCAGAGAGAGAGACCAGAGAGAGACCAGAGAGCGACCAGAGAGAGAGACCAGACAGAGAGACCAGAGAGAGACCAGAGAGAGACCAGAGAGAGAGACCAGAGAGAGAGACCAGAGAGAGAGACCAGAGAGAGAGACCAGAGAGAGAGACCAGAGAGAGAGACCAGAGAGAGAGACCAGAGAGAGAGACCAGAGAGAGAGACCAGAGAGAGACACCAGAGAGAGACCAGAGAGAGACCAGAGAGAGAGACCAGAGACAGACCAGAGAGAGAAACCAGAGAGAGAGAGACCAGAGACAGACCAGAAAGAGAGAGACCAGAGACAGACCAGAGAGACAGACCAGATAGAGACCAGAGAGAGACCAGAGAGAGACCAGAGACAGACCAGAAAGAGAGAGACCAGAGAGAGCTAAAGGTCCAGCAGCAGTGCATTATCCGACAATAAATACAAGAAAATGGTCCCAAATAGAAGCTAAAGTACGAGCCGAGTGTTTCTGCTCTTGGTGTGATGCACATTTGTGGCTCAGAGGGAGAGCAGCCGTTCACATCAGCACATCCAGATTAATGACGAACACTTATGGGCCTCGCTCACACTGAGAGTTTATGTTCCGTCTCCTCCATCTCCGTAACCGCGGGAACCACCACAAACAAGCTCTTAGGAATATGCCAACGTGACGTCCACATCAGCATCTGTGCTCAGGAAGTGTGAGTCTCTGGTTTCTACATTTAAATCTCTGCTTTAAGTCCACGTTCACAGAGAAAATATCAAGCTTAACTTTCCAGAGACAAAAGAGAAAGAGAGCTACTGCTTTTAGACAGTTGATGAGAGGGTGTGCTGCAGTGGATTAAGTAGATCTGGTGTCTATGAGAGAGAGAGAGAGAGGCCAGAGAGAGAGAGACCAGAGAGAGAGAGAGAGACCAGAGAGAGAGAGAGACCAGAGAAAGGGGGAGGCCAGAGAGAGAGAGACCAGAGAGAGGGGGAGGCCAGAGAGAGAGAGGATAAGAGAGTGAGAGCAGAGAGATGCCAGTGAGAGGCCAGAGAGAGAGAGAGGATAAGAGAGTGAGAGGCCAGAGAGAGAGAGAGAGGATAAGAGAGAGGGAGGCCGGAGAGAGAGAGGCCAGAGAGAGAGACCAGAGAAAGGGGGAGACCAGAGAGAGAGAGAGAGGCCGGAGAGAGAGGCCGGAGAGAGAGAGGCCAGAGAGAGAGAGACCAGAGAGAGAGAGACCAGAGAGAGAGACCAGAGAGAGAGAGAGACCAGAGAGAGGGGGAGGGCCAGAGAGAGAGAGACCAGAGAGGCCAGAGAGAGAGAGAGAGAGAAAGAGCAGAGAGAGCAGAGAGAGCAGAGAGAGAGAGAGAGAGACCAGAGAGAAAGAGAGCAGAGAGAGCAGAGAGAGAGAGAGAGAGACCAGAGAGAAAGAGAGCAGAGAGAGCAGAGAGAGCAGAGAGAGCAGAGAGAGAGAGAGCAGAGAATGGTAAAATTGCTGCTCTAAGCTTTCTCCATGTTCTGTTTAAAAGTAGTTTTGGTGGTATTTGGGAGAGAGTCTAGAGCAGCAGCTGAGGCCCGGAGCTGGGACTGGACACACACAGACGCACGCGCACACACACACACACACACACACAGACGCACGCACACCACACACACACACAGACGCACACGCACACACACACACACACAGACGCACGCACACCACACGCACACCACACGCACACACAGACGCACACGCACACAGACGCACGCACACCACACGCACACACACACGCACACGCACACGCACACGCACACACACACACTTAAAAATATACGCTGCAAAAAGTACAATTTAACAAAAAGTGCTCAGATTGAAGGTATACATAGGATTTTCTACTTCTGGGTGGGTCATCAAGACTATTGGTCCTCCCAGTTGTCAATCATTCTGGTGCTCGTCCAATAAAACCAGAGAGATTTGTTCAAAAAGTGGAGAGGGTGGTTCTTTCATAAAATTTGGGAAAATCCTCCAATAAACCTTAAAACTTCTGAAAAAGCTGAACTGAACATGTTTATGTATCAGTTCCACATGTGTGTCAATGCTGAGTGTTCTGGACCAGTCTAGTTTAGTCCACTGTGGACTTTAGAAGTCTCTCGTTTAAAATGAATGGAGCTCGTGCAGCTGACGCACAGATGCGTTTTTTCACATTTTCCAGACCCCGCGGCCATTTTGAAACTGCCCATAGACCGCGGAAGTGGTAGCACATTAGTTAGAACGGCGGAGATAGACAAGACTACTGTACGTTAATATTTACAGTCTGTGGTGAAAACTAGTGAGAGCAATAAAATGCATTGAACACAACTAAGTAAGTAAGTAATCCTTTTTATATACCGCCTTTCACAGACCAGAGTCACAAAGCGGTTTACAAATGTGGGCAACTGTGACCGATATGAACTGGATTTTATAGTTTTTGTCTAAAAGTTACAAATCGCATGAAACGCAGCTCGATTCAACAGAGATTTTATACTTTGCTTCAAGCTTGTATTACCTCTTTTTATCATTTTTTGCAGTGTATTTGTTGCTTCCCCAAAATAAGGACATCTTCTTCTACATTTCTCGCGGGATGCACCTGTAAATATCTATTCCCGGCCCTGGCTCGGCCTCGGGTCTATTACTTACACACAACAGTTTCCACTCAGTCCCAAACAGCTGCGGCTCCGAGTAACCTACAAATACTTCACTAATACTTCCACATTATTATGATTTTATTTCCTCCAGTTGTTTCACACGCGGTGCTTTCAAGGACCCAGAGTGCGGTCGGTCGTTAAAGCGCTCATGAATGAATGATGTGTTTTGGAAAGTGTGATTTGAGGCGGATGTTAGCGGATAAAACGGGTACTATATTGTGAGGCGTAGTAATCTGAGGTGCGCTACGTCCGCGCACTAACTTCTCTCCGGAGACTTCTCTCTCGCTCACTTCCGTCAATAGAAGCAGCGTGACTTGTAGTACGGAGAGAAGTTAGTGCGCGGACGTAGCGCACCTCAGATTACTACGCCTCACAATATAGTACCGTTTTATCCGCTGAGAAAATCGACGTTACATTTCTGTGTACTATACTTTGCAGCTGTAAGCACGTCAGGCTGAGGCTGAGGCTGAGACTGAGGTGACGCTGAGACTGAGACTGGTAGCTACTAGAGGGCTGAACTGATGGGCTGAGACTGAGCTGAGACTGAGGCTGAGACTGAGGCTGAGTCTTTGCTCCGTTTGCATAACAGAGCGCACGGACTAAGATCACACAGGTACGTATTAACTAGTCTAAGGTAAGGTAAGAACATATGTCAGTATGTACTAACGGTGAACTATTCCTTAAGAGATTTTGTTTTGGGAACGTGTCTGGACATGTCCGAGGGAGAGTCCGGCTTTTGGTTTTTCGGCTGAGACTGAGAGCTGAGACTGAGAGCTGAGACTGAGGATGAGACTGAAGACTGAGACTGAGGCTGAGGGAGACTGAGGACTGAGGGACTGAGACTGAGGCTGAGAACTGAACTGAGGCTGAGGCTGAGGGACTGAGGCTGAGGACTGAGGCTGAGACTGAGGCTGAGGCTGAGACTGAGACTGAGGGAGGCTGAGACTGAGACTGAGGGCTGAGACTGAGGGCTGAGACTGAGGGCTGAGGACTGAGGGCTGAGACTGAGGCTGAGACTGAGGGCTGAGACTGAGACTGAGGCTGAGACTGAGGCTGAGACTGAGGCTGAGGCTGAGGCTGAGACTGAGACTGAGACTGAGACTGAGACTGAGGCTGAGGCTGAGGCTGAGGCTGAGACTGAGACTGAGACTGAGGACTGAGGACTGAGACTGAGACTGAGACTGAGACTGAGACTGAGACTGAGACTGAGGCTGAGGCTGAGGCTGAGGACTGAGGACTGAGACTGAGACTGAGACTGAGACTGAGGAGGACTGAGACTGAGACTGAGACTGAGACTGAGGAGGACTGAGACTGAGACTGAGACTGAGGACTGAGACTGAGACTGAGACTGAGGACTGAGGCCGAGGACTGAGGCCGAGGACTGAGGACTTGAGGACGAGACTGAGACTGTTTTGCTTTAAGTGCAAATGCGGCCCCCGAGACAATAGTTAGTGGCCCCTGAAGTGATTTTCCATTATCTTTATCCCAGTAACTAGCAGCACTGATGGCGATGGGCCACTATGGCATGTTAAACTTCATTTTAAGGCCTAAATTCTCTGTAATCTCGTATCGCCCTAAATCACATATAGACAATTGTCAGTTACTGGGATAAAGATAATTGAAAATCATTTCCGGGGACACTCAGCGTTGATGGTAATGGGCCACTATGTTATACTTCATTTTAAAGCCTATTGTCAATTCTTGTGTCGCCCTAAATCACAACAATAGTCAGTATAACAATAATATCTCAGAGGGTGAACAAAAGTGTTGAAACGAACACATTTAACATCTATTTCTTGGATAAAAGTCATCTCCTTTTACAGAGGGCGACTTAACATTTTTATATGACTTACAGAATTGTTTTGTGGCATTACTTTGTGGAAGTACAGGACCGGATTACAGCCTGTTATCCCCAAGTATCACACTGGGGATTATAATCCTGTGGTTCTTTCAAGCTAAGGCTCAAGGTGGGGGGGCTGAGGGTCTGAGGCTGAGGCAGAGGCAGAGGCAGAGGCAAGAGGCAAGAGGCAAGTTAGGCAAGAGTCAAGAGGCAAGGCAGGAGGCAAGAGGCAAGAGGCAAGAGGCAAGAGGCAAGAGGCAGAGGCAAGAGGCAAGAGGCAGAGTCAGAGGCAAGCAAGAGGCAGAGGCAAGAGGCAGAGGCAAGAGGCAGTAGGCAAGAGGCAGAGGCAGAGGCAAGAGGCAGAGGCAAGAGGCAGAGACAGGCAGAGTGCAAGAGGCAAGAGGCAGAGGCAAGAGGCAGAGGCAGAGGCAGAGGCAGAGGCTGAGGCTGAGGGAGGCAGAGGCAGAGGCAGAGGCAGGAGGCTGAGGCAATAATACGCCTGAAAACGCTGTGAAACTATGCCAGACCTGTATGGTGGCGCTGTGACGCAATGACGGGATCAAGCCCAAACTTCCGTGACGGGAACTGGGCATGCGCAGAATTTAGTAAACAGACAACATGGCGAGTGGGCGAGCTGGTACTACATTAGTATGGACGGACGATGAGGTTGAACTGTTGCTTCGGGTCAGCACTGGATTACAAAAACCAACAAGCCATTGTTGTTGTCATTATTTTCTGAGTGCGGCGCATGCGTGCTTTAACAAGAGGCGGGGCGATTAGACGCAAGCGTCTCAGATACATTGCGGAGAGGGCAGTAACCAACGGAGCGGCATATACGGAGTTTTGAAATCTTTCCACTCTGGGACCTACTTTCAAAAATGTTCGTTTACACCCCCCCAAAACGCCGGCCTCGTATGGACCATACACTGGATTGATAAAGTATTTTTGCGTTTAGGCCTGAGCTTGACTTCGTGTGGACAGGGCCTTAGACCCAGAGACCAGAGAGGGCTGTGACCCAGAGACCAGAGAGGGCTGTGACCCAGAGACCAGAGAGGGCTGTGACCCAGAGACCAGAGAGGGCTGTGACCCAGAGAGGGCTGTGACCCAGAGACCAGAGAGGGCTGTGACCCAGAGACCAGAGAGGACTGTGACCCAGAGACCAGAGAGGACTGTGATCCAGAGAGGGCTGTGACCCAGAGACCAGAGAGGACTGGATACAGAAGGGGTCAGAACGGAAAAAGGACTGTTTTTATGATCCATGCAATTAAAATGTCTTTTGGTTTTCATCTTAGAATTAACTACTACATTATTTATGCTAAAACTAGAGATTTTATTTTATTAGAGTTATTGTTCATTGCTCCTCATTCTCTCTGTTCTGTAACTGCTGATGCAACACTGAAATTTCCCCACTGTGCGACCAATAAAAAATCTCTTAATGTTAACCTCCAACAGTCAGAGGGAGGTTTGTCTCATCAGCACATTCCAAGCCAGTTTCCCCTCTATGCTTTGAACCAAGTCTATCTGTCGTCCTCATAACCTCAGCTCAGTCTTGATAAAAAGACGACATTTTAAATTACAATTCCCAGCGTCTATAAACTATTCTTTATCTGTATCTAAAAGAGACGGACGTTCTGGTTCAGTTCTGGAGGATGTCTCACTCCTCTGCTGTGAGGCCAAAGTGAGTTTTTCCAGATGTCGTTATGGGGTCTTTAATGTTGGGTTCGGGCGAAGCCATAAATCACCTTTTCAGTAATAACAACGCAGCATGTTTGTGCGCTGAGCTGCACACACACAAACACACACAAACACACACAAACACACACTGCTGTTTCCAGTCGCAGCCAAAGCCTCTGTGTCAGCGGCACCAGGACAAAGGCCGTCGACAAAACCTGCTCCGACCCGGGACTCACACTCTGTAAATGAGTAAATACTGTGCAGTACTGTCACCTTATTATCCTTTAGCCTTGTACTGTATGTGTATAACTTTGTCCTACATATACATAACTCAATTCATATGTGTATTTGAATTATGTTCATGGGGCCGGAGTCTAAAGTTTTTATTTATTTTCGCACTCGAGCTGACAAATGATGAAGAGAAATACATTTGTAGATACCTTGAAATTGTAAATATATACGACATATGGTGAAACTAGTGTAAATACTGCTGACTGTGTTGTTTATATATATTTGCATGTGTAGTTGTACTGTACGCACAGACGGTCATGTGACCTCAGGAATGTACATACTGTAAATACTTATGAATCAAGTCTAGAGATATTTTGAGATATTGAAGCATTTACTGCAAAGAAACACAGCAGCACTGGCCTCCTGCTGGGACTCTGAGGAGCACAGGGACTAGCCTCCTGCTGGGACTCTGAGGAGCACAGGGACTGGACTCCTGCTGGGACTCTGAGGAGCACAGGGACTGGACTCCTGCTGGGACTCTGAGGAGCACAGGGACTGGCCTCCTGCTGGGACTCTGAGGAGCACAGGGACTGGCCTCCTGCTGGGACTCTGAGGAGCACAGGGACTGGCCTCCTGCTGGGACTCTGAGGAGCACAGGGACTGGCCTCCTGCTGGGACTCTGAGGAGCACAGGGACTGGCCTCCTGCTGGGACTCTGAGGAGCACAGGGACTGGCCTCCTGCTGGGACTCTGAGGAGCACAGGGACTGGCCTCCTGCTGGGACTCTGGGGAGCACAGGGACTGGACTCCTGCTGGGACTCTGGGGAGCACAGGGACTGGCCTCCTGCTGGGACTCTGAGGAGCACAGGGACTGGCCTCCTGCTGGGACTCTGAGGAGCACAGGGACTGGCCTCCTGCTGGGACTCTGAAGAGCACAGGGACTGGCCTCCTGCTGGGACTCTGGGGAGCACAGGGACTGGCCTCCTGCTGGGACTCTGGGGAGCACAGGGACTGGCCTCCTGCTGGGACTCTGGGGAGCACAGGGACTGGCCTCCTGCTGGGACTCTGAGGAGCACAGGGACTGGCCTCCTGCTGGGAGTCCAGTCCCTGTCCATCTTGACAAATTAAATCTTCCAATCAGGTGGTAGAATAATCAGAGTATTATATATTGTGATAATTTGCCAAATCCATATTTCCTTATGAACGGAAGAGAAACAGAGAGGATCATGGGTAGTCATGAGTCCCGGGAGACGCCCAGAATAACTCCAGCTCACGGCAAACACAGGAAGATCAGGTCAAAGCACACGGCACCAGAGACGTGTGGTCACCGTGTGGTCACCGTGTGGTTACCGTGTGGTTACCGTGTGGTTACCGTGTGGTTACCGTGTGGTCACCGTGTGGTCACCGTGTGGTCACCGTGTGGTCACCGTGTGGTCACCGTGTGGTTACCGTGTGGTTACACCTGTATCCACACCTGTATCCACACTTGTATCTACACCTGTATCCACACTTGTATCTACACCTGTATCCACACTTGTATCTACACCTGTATCCACACATGTATCTACACCTTTGTCTACACCTGTATCCACACCTGTATCTACACCTGTATCCACACCTGTATCCACACCTGTATCTACACCTGTATCTACACCTGTATCCACACCTGTATCCACACCTGTATCTACACCTGTATCCACACCTGTATCCACACCTGTATCTACACCTGTATCCACACCTGTATCCACACCTGTATCTACACCTTTGTCTACACCTGTATCCACACCTGTATCCACACCTGTATCCACACCTGTATCTACACCTGTATCCACACCTGTATCTACACCTGTATCCACACTTGTATCTACACTTGTATCTACACCTTTGTCTACACCTGTATCCACACCTGTATCCACACCTGTATCCACACCTGTATCCACACCTGTATCTACACCTGTATCCACACCTGTATCCACACCTGTATCCACACCTGTATCCACACTTGTATCTACACCTGTATCCACACTTGTATCTACACTTGTATTTACACCTTTGTCTACACCTGTATCCACACCTGTATCTACACTTGTATCCACACCTGTATCCACACCTGTATCTACACCTGTATCTACACCTGTATCCACACCTGTATCCACACCTGTATCCACACCTGTATCCACACCTGTATCTACACCTGTATCCACACCTGTATCCACACCTGTATCTACACCTTTGTCTACACCTGTATCCACACCTGTATCTACACCTGTATCCACACCTGTATCCACACCTGTATCCACACCTGTATCCACACCTGTATCCACACCTGTATCTACACCTGTATCTACACCTGTATCCACACCTGTATAAGCCGCAGTCTGCACTGAATAAATGACAGTTTGTAGAAGAACCAGGTGTGACCTCGACCACTGCAGAAATGACTGTTTGTATTTAGCTCCATAGCAACACCCAGACCTGCCCCAGACCTGCTCCAGACCTGCCCCAGACCTGCCCAGACCTGCCCCAGACCTGCTCCAGACCTGCCCCAGACCTGCTCCAGACCTGCCCCAGACCTGCCCCAGACCTGCCCCAGACCTGCCCCAGACCTGCCCCAGACCTGCCCCAGACCTGCTCCAGACCTGCTCCAGACCTGCTCCAGACCTGCTCCAGACCTGCCCCAGACCTGCTCCAGACCTGCTCCAGACCTGCCCCAGACCTGCTCCAGACCTGCTCCAGACCTGCTCCAGACCTGCCCCAGACCTGCCCCAGACCTGCCCCAGACCTGCTCCAGACCTGCCCCAGACCTGCCCCAGACCTGCCCCAGACCTGCTCCAGACCTGCTCCAGACCTGCTCCAGACCTGCTCCAGACCTGCCCCAGACCTGCTCCAGACCTGCTCCAGACCTGCCCCAGACCTGCTCCAGACCTGCCCCAGACCGGCCCTAGACCGGCCCCAGACCTGCTCCAGACCTGCTCCAGACCTGCTCCAGACCTGCCCCAGACCTGCCCCAGACCTGCTCCAGACCTGCTCCAGACCTGCTCCAGACCTGCCCCAGACCTGCCCCAGACCTGCCCCAGACCTGCCCCAGACCTGCCCCAGACCTGCCCCAGACCT